>BSBN01001132.1:0-600000 GCA_027924645.1 Cunninghamia lanceolata
AAACCCTAGACCCTCATCAAATCTTTACTTTCCTAGAAAAGCCCTTCCCCAAACATCATTTGATCATGTGGCTCCTTCCATCACTAGATAGGTGCCCCTACTTTCCATTATTCATCCAATACAATCCTAATGTCATAGTTCACATTCCACACCTACATTCATAGACTCCATTCCCCATATCGACACCATCATTGATAATTGTTTTAAGGAGTCTCCCTTGAATAATCATTAAAACATGGATTATCCAATATCCCCATCTTACACTTTCGTCAGCTTTGAACCCTTAAAAGATGACATTTAGCTATCCCCACCATTACTAATCACACTTTTTGGAAATCCCACATAAGACACCTTACCCATCACTTCACCTAGGTCATCACCAATTAAATCACTCATTACTACATTCAACCATACCCATACCACCTCTTTCTCACTCCACAACTTGTATTAACACATGATTCACCCCATGACATGCTACAGTTACCACAATACCAATTCACTCTACCATAATTCTTCATATTATCTTATGACTCGCCATCCTTTCTTCCCATTCCTTAAGACATCATACCATGACACACATCCCTTCCTCCATTACATCCTCCCTAACCCTTTTCCAACATTGATAGCCCACTACCCATGCCACCTCATTTTCATAACACATTTGACCATAACATTGCCACAACAATCATCACTCATCCCGACACCATCCTCCACCATGTGACATTTATCTAACATAGATAGGCATTAAATTAGGCGCACTTTGTGCCGCCTTTTACGCCCCAAAGAGATTACATTTAGGGTAAAAATCATCTCTAAAGTCGACGTTAGCTACACCGACTAATGAATCAAAAAAATAAAAATAAAAATTCCCTCCTATGTTAAAACATACCACACAACAAAAAAACACAAAACAAAACTTTCATAGTTATTGGTGTTCATTTTGTGTTTGTTGGAGATCGAGTGTTTGGCATGCAGAAATCTCATCTTCATTTCAACAAGGGTTTTTTGTGTTTGCCCTTATTTTGGGCAGATCCTTGATGTAGCCTGCTCACTATTTTGTTTGAGAAGTAGTTCTTCATATTGCTTCCATAGGCTTTTTGAAGTTCACCAGGCGCGGCTTCAAGCATCTCCAATCTCTGGTTCATTGGCGCTGGTCACACATTCAAATCCCATTGTGTTTGATAGTTGTTCAAAGCTTCCAGAAGGCAGTGTCCTGTTTCTTGCCACTGTCGACATCGTAGCTCACACCATACACAACAAAGCCAAGGTTTTCGAAGATCATTGTTCATTGTTTGTACCATTCAAGATTTGATGGTTTCTGGTTCACACACCATTCATTGTTTGCTCTCTGGTTAAGGTATTTCTTTGGAAGACTTGTTTTTGAACATTGTTTTGTTCCTAGACAAAAATAATTCACCCTAGGTCACCTCAAAATGTCAAGCAATAGAGGGAAGGGAGCAAAGGCAGTAGACTCTGGCCACAATGAGGTAATTCATTGTCAATTTATAGATTTGTAAATGTTTCCATTGTTTCTTTGATTTTAGTTTTTAGCTTTTTATTTCTAAATTTAAAAGAAGAAATTTATTTTATAGATATATATATATATATAGGGACATGAGACTGACAAAGATAAAGAGGCATTGGCTTCCATATTGGGGGTAGAGACAATGAACAAATTGGATGGTGTGGACTTGATAATTCTTGCCAAATACATAGAAAAATGATCTAGTAAGCCCCTGAAACATTACAACCAAATCAACTGTGTCAAAGGGAATCAATTGATTCCCCAACCACTCCTAGATCAAGCAAAAGATCTAGGAGGAAATCAATAACAATAAACTCTAAGAATGTGGAATAGGGAGCAGAGACTTCCAATATCCCAGCCACTCTTGGGACACAGACTTCTTCCACCACGCCATGTTTTGCATCTTGCATTGGTAGCTACGATACCAAAATAGAATACGATGTGGTTTTAGGGGAAGTCCGAATGACAGATGCTAGAAAAATGTTTGTGAATAGGTTGAAGGAATCATGCCTTCAATGGTTCAAAGACCATCTACATTTTCCATTCTCAAAGATACCCATGCACCTGCAAAAAGAAGTTATCCATGACATGGAGATTGAATTTGGCATAGGTTGGTCTGTAAAGAAGATAAAGCTATGAATGTCTCAAAATTGCAAGATATTTTGGTGCAACCAAATAAAGAAGATAAAAAAACTCCCTCCCGAGCTAAGGCTCAAAAAAAGGCCAATTGATGTAAGTGTGAAAGTATGGAAAGAGATTGTAAAAGCATATGAGAATTCTGATGCATGGAGGAAGTCTGGTGAGGAGAGTACGCAGGTATTTGAATTTGCTCATAAGATTATATCAAATTTATGAAACGATTTTAAATTTTATTTGTGCATAGTTAAATTGAATTAGTATATGTTTCAAGACAAGGCCTCCAAGGCTAGGCTTGACAAACTTCGTGTCACGCATCACAGTGGCCAGAAAGGTTTACAGGCCTTGATCTGTACATTTGTAAGTATATTTAATATGTTAAATGATATTTTTTTATTTCCTAGAAAAAAGTAAATGATTGCATATTAATTAGTTTAACTAGTCCATGTGCCATATTTTGACAAGAGGAGAAATATGGCCGGCATCTAACGCAATTTGAAAAGAAAATGTTACAAAGCAAAAAGTGGATGGAAAATGAGGTATCAATAGTTGACTTTCAATAGCTTAGTTGGATATTGTTGTGTTAATATGTCAATTTGTATTTCTTGTGTTGAGTTTCAATAATCTTTGAAGAGGTTATAGAGTGATACTTGAGACAAATAGTTACAGTTGTACTCTGTTTGTTGTGTTTGGTTTCTATTGATCTTCTTGTCTTTTTTACTCAAGTGGATTGTTATTCATAGGTCGCTTGTCATTCTTATTGATCATGTGGATGTAGTTATCATTGACTTTTCAGGTGGTCTCCTAAGTGGACAGACCAAAGGGTTTATCTCAAGTCTTTGTTTCCTAACCTTTTATTATAAGACTTAAAGGGGGGCAATGCATTAAAGTTACGTTGTTGGTTATATTTCAAACCTTTGAATATAATAGTGGACATTTAAATTTTAATATGCACATTTTTTTTGTTGAGAAGGAGCCATCATTGGCAGTAGGCATTAACTCTCCTCTAGCATAACAGCTTTGGGAAGTACTTGTCCTTAATGTGCTTGGTTTTGGGGGATATGAGGAGAAGTGGGGAACCATTTTGGTGGGGAATTCTTGTTTTTTCCTTGGGGTCAAGGAAGGAAGGTTGATGGTTGGACTGTAAGTGATTTAGAGGAAGGGAGACTTTGGGTGTGCTCATCATGTTGGCTGAGTGTCTTGTTGTTTGGTTGGAGACTAAGAATCAAATCGCCAACTGGTCTTCTTCAACTAAGCTAACCTTTCTTTGAAGTAAAGCTCCTTGTCATCCATTCTTGTAAAATTACACTGACCATTTTGGTGAAACATTTCCTTTAACTTGTGTAACTGTCTGTGGTCTTGTGAAATCCTATGCTAAAGGGTTTGGATTAGGAAAATATTGTTAACTGTGAGAGTTCAGACTTAAGATCATGGGACTTATGAACAAAGACATTGTGTTGGTATTAGTCTCTTACAATAGTAAACCCATCATGGGTTTTGTCTTTTCTCACTACCCAGTTTTATGTAAGCTTTTGACTTGGTTTCGTTGAAACCAGTTGGTTGTCCTCTTTGGAATTTCCATCTTGAATGCAGTTAGCTTTTGACTTCATTTTGTGGCAAACTGTTGGTTATTGTGTTTTGGATTTCTATCACGAAGGAAGCTATGTTAATTTGGTCTCAGTTTGAGGTGGAATTCCAAACCTGGCTAGAATTGCTATAATGCTATCATTGCAACATACCATGAGTCTTGAGGAAACCTGGCCTAGTTCATGGGTATCTTTTTTGACATTGTTGTAAACCCTAATGGTGTTGCTATTTCACCTATAAATGTCCACTCTCTCAATTGTGGATGCGAGGTCTTCTTGGGAGTAATAATGCCACTCCTAGGTGGGGTTTTGGGATGGTTTTGGATCCTTGGTTCAGGTCAACTTGCCCCCCAACACTCCGTCCAAGGTTATGAGGTTTGCATTACTGAAGCCACAATGGAATACAATGTTGAAACAACACTACATGACTGTATTTAATTACCAATTGACTCTTGAAAGAATGGGTTTTGTCAACTGCATACAATTGTGTAACATTGCAATAGTTGTATTGTACTTGTAACTAGAACAGTCTATTGTGAAGGCATTCATTTGATCAGAATGACCTTTGAGTTCATTGTAATTACTTGCACTAACTTAGAAATGTGATTTCAAACTAGTATTTATTAAATTGGAGACTATTTGTGAACAAATTTATCTTGGTATGGACTTCCTTGTGTTTTGAATGACTGAGCACTACCCAAGGAATAGTAGATATATGTACTTGTGATCACTGCGTCATTTGGATAGAGGACTCATAAATGGAATATAGAACCTTCTGTTTCATTGTGCATAAAATCCTAGGGTTGATTAAGTTATTGTGCATGGATGTAAATGGAAACTTTAAGCTCTCTGAAGGCTTGCTTATTGTTTGCAAAGTAGCATTAATTTATTATGTTAACTGTGGAAACATCCTATGGACACTAGTATGGTGTTGACTAAGGAATTATCTTGTAAACACTAGAATGGTCTATGCATGTTAATCATAGACTGTAACCCTACATTTAGAAGGAAATTGTTACTGTAGATGTGATATATACTGTATAGTGGTATCTGGTCTATGGCATGACATATTTAGTAGGAGGTACCTTCAGATTTCTATAGCATCATGTCTGGGCTAAGGTACCGTAAAGTTAAGTGTGTATTGTATGGTGTTATTGTATTGGAGGTTGTTGTATGCAAATCTACAGTGATATAAAGAGTGGAAATGTTCATGATTGGTTTTTGAATATGTAATGACACCTTATTATAATTGAAGAATAGATAGAATTTATGCTCAGTATCTCATGTGGTAGAGTTGTTGGATTCTACTAAAATTATACTCCTGTAGTAATCCATGCATATAACCCATGGCTGATATAATGAACAGTAGGCAGTTGGTTGATATAATGATCTGTAAAGTATAAATCTATCAGTGACATGATATAATTTAATGGTAACTATTAGTATTTATTGAAGTCCTTAGATGTAACCTTGTATTGCTATAATGGATGTGGTGGTATAGTAGTGTATATGTTCTTTGTAGTGTTTTGATCAAGTATGAATTTGTCGTATATGGCTTGAATATTCTTGATAGTTAATTTGATTATGAACACTTGCTAAAAGATGTGTAAATCATTGTAGTAATCAAGCTAACAAGAGTGAACTTTATGATATTACATAAAGGGTGAATAAGACCTTGTCTTTACTCTAAGACATAAAGTTAGACATTGATTTGATAAACCTGAGTTTAAATACTTTGGGATACAAGCTCTTATAACAATAAGATCTTGAATCACCTTTAATGGTCACCAAATATTGGTATTGTTAGTCCAGGAAGTTAACCTTGTCATGAGAACTACAGAGTTGAAAATATCCCTTAAAATACTTTCATCTAAATGGTTTTAAAAACTCAAACCATAGGTTACTACATCTTAATTCAAATGTACATAAATCTAACTTTTGTAAAAGATACACTATTTTTGCAATAGGGGTAGATTGATGAATCATAATTGGATAGGCAGTTGGAAGCAAGGCATGACTTGAAGTGTTGGAGATTTAAGTTTTTTGGAGTAACACTTGAAACAAAGCAAAGAATCCAAGGTTGCATGAAGGGTCAAGACATGACCTATAGCAGCTGGACTTCCATAATTGATCAAGTAACACTTGATGCAATACGAAGGAACTACCAATGTATGGAAGGCATGGCATGACTTAATACAACATGATGTTCAATTATGATCAAGTAACACTTGATGCAATGGAAAGAACATGTGGGTATCAGTAAGACATAACATGTCTTATTACTACTTGAACTTCATACTTATTAACACTTGTGTAATGAAGGGCTCATGATGACATCAAATGACACTGGATTTATGCATGTTTGATGTACCCAGTCAAGTGACACTTGACATGATGCAAGGTGTTGTGATTAGCCAAATACACTTGGCTATGCATTGAAAGAGGGTTAGTCAAGTAACACTTGATGCCTACATGAATTTCATTTGAACAAATTACACTTGATAATTGTGTAACTCAGATGCAATAAGTTAGTTAACTGGACCTATGGATCAAGAATGTGTTGAGTCACACAAATCAAGGTCAATTCTAACAATATTCAAGGATACACACAAGCCTCCACAGAAGTAGTATTTGGATGAATATGCTTTCTAACAACAAACAGAGTACAACTGTAATTATTTGTCTCAAGTATCACTCTATAGCTTCTTCAAAGATTATTGAAAGTCACAAGAAATGCAAATTGACAAGTATCACTCTATAAGCTCATGTAAGGGAGCAAAGAATCGGTCACAGATCTGCTCATATTTGGATGAATATTTGTGCTCCCATCGGTCCTAGCAATAAACATGGACAAAATGACATGCGATGCTCCATGTCTAGTTCACCCCCAAAGAATTTATTATATGCACAAAATGGATTTGTTGAAAAGGCACTACAAGGATGCTCTCAAAATCTTTGAATTAATTAAGCACTCTAGAACATATCCTAACATTGTAAGCTTTGCTTGTATTCTAGGTGCATGCAGCCATGCAGGTTTAGTGGATGAGAGATGTACATACTTCAATCACATTTGTAACCCTTATTACATTACACCTACAGTTGATCATTATGTGTGCATGGTTGACCTCCTTGCTCGTGTGGCTATCTTGAAGACACCCTAAACTTTATCATTGAGAGACATGTTAAATCTGTTGAAAAGGCATGTGAATTGTTTGACAAAATCCCTAAAAGAAATGTGGTCTAATAAACTACAATGATTGCATGATATGCACAAAATAGATTTGTTGAAAAGGCTTTAGAAATTTTAAAACAAATGCAATTGGCTAGTGTAAAGCCAAATTCTACAACCTTTGTCAGCATCTCCCTTGCCTGTGTCAAAATTGGAGCTTTGGAATAGGGTATCGACATCCATCAAAACATAAAGAATAGAGGAATTTTGTCAGATGTTGTAGTTGCAACTGCCCTGTTAGACATGTATGCAAAATGTGGAAGCAAAGACAAGGCACGTGAACTATTTGACAGAATGCCTCAAAAAAATGTGGTCTCATGGACTGCAATGACTACATGATATGTACAAAATGGATTTGTTGAAAAGGCTTTAGAAATTTTAAAGCAAATGCAATTGGCTGGTGTAAAGCCAAATTCCACAACCTTTTCCAGCATCCTCCATGCCTATGTCAAAATGGAGCTTTGGAATAGGGTATGGACATCCATCAATGCATAAAGGATAGAGGAATTTTGTCAGATGTTGTAGTTCGAACTACCCTATTAGACATGTATGCAAAATGTGGAAGCATAGACAAAGCGCATAAATTGTTTGACAGAATGCCTCAAAGAAATGTGGTCTCATGGACTGCAATGATTGCAAGATATGCACAAAATGGATTTGTTGAAAAGGATTTAGAAAATTTAAAGCAAATTCAATTGCCTGGTGTAAAGACAAATTCCACAACCTTTGCTAGCATCCTCCCTACCTGTGTCAAATGGGAGCTTTGGAATAGGGTATGGACATCCATCAAAACATAAAGGATAGAAGAATTTTGTCAGATGTTGTAGTTACAACTGCCCTGTTAGACATGTATGCAAAATGTGGAAGCATAGATAAGGCACGTGAACTGTTCGACAGAATGCCTCAAAGAAATGTGGTCTCATGGACTGCAATAACTGTAGGATATGCATAAAATGGACTTGTTGAAAAGGCTTTAGAAATTTTAAAACAAATGCAATTGGTTGGTGTAAAGATGGAAACATGCAAGAAAATAAATGCAAAGTCTTTCCAATTTTAACTGGTGGCATCATGGTAGGGGGATTCTTGTGACATATTATAGTTTGAAATGCTCTCATAGACATGTATGCAAAATATGGAATCATAGACAAAAAACGTGAACTGTTTGATAGAATTCGTCAAAGAGATATCATCTCATGGAATACAATGATTGCAGGATATGCACAAAATGGTTTTTGCAAGGATGCTCTCAAAATCTTTGAATTAATTAAGCACTCTGGAACATATCCTAACTGTTTCAAGTATGGGCCTAACCGGTGTTGTCATTGATGTCAACATACTCCTGTTGCATTGATGACAAGGATTGGATGAGTTGTATGCTGAGGATATTGAGAAAATTAGTCCTATCAGGAATAGAGAAGAATAGTAAAGATAGTAAGGTAAAAATCCCAGCTAAGATGATGATCAGATGATGCTCTTCAAAGGGTTTGGAGATATGTGTCTTAAGATGATCCAGTAAAGATTTGAGAGGTCCGCATGAAGATTTGAAGAAGTTATGGCCACTTGAGTAAAACTGGTTCTGGCAGATGTTCAGAGGTGACAAAGTGACACAGATAGGTCTGGTAAGATTCAAAAATGCAATATCTTGTTCTACGGATTTGGTGGAGTGTTTAGGAAGTCAATGTGAATTGACAACTCAATTGCTCATGGTCTGGAGGTCCGCAAGCATCCATTCCAATATGACAATGATGACAGACTGTGTTCCTGAGGTTCTGGATGAAGGAGAGAATGATTTCAATAAGCAGAAGTAGTGTGGATGTTCTTGGTGATTCAGGCAAGTTTGTCGAGGTCTTTGGATTGTGTCTAGTTCATGTTGGTGATCCGCATTGAAGATTGAGGCTCGTAATTGAAGAATTACTTCCAGATGATATATTCTTCGTAAGTTTGGCCGACCGGATGAGTTACACATCCTGTGGATGATCTTGAAGATGTTCTGTGAAGAATGGCATGTTCCAAAAGGAAGATTGAAGTCTCAGATCTGTGTGGCTGATAGCGTGTTGATCCGCGTGAAGTCTTTTTGTAATTAGTCATGTTGTATTTATGTATTTTCTCTGTAATGTATGCCGACTTGGATGATTATACTAAAGTCAAATGTCTTGTATAAATAAGAGGTTGTGAAGTCATTTCAAATGTGTCTTGTGGAGATGAGTGTGTGGTAGAGAGGAGCAGAGCGAAAGGTAGAGCAGAAGTATTGGGTTTAAATGGAACTGACTCAAGCATGGTGAAGATGCTATTCTTCAATTCAAGTATGTAATATTTATTATTCTGTAGACAGTGTGTCTCCTGTAGGTAGTGGGCCTCTTGTAAGCAGTGTGCTTGGGCAGTGAGCCCTAATTGGCATGTGCCATTTGTTCTTCTTATTCTTTTAACAGAGAATACAATCTTGGGTTAGTCACCCTGTGGTTTTTCCCTTAACCAGGTTTTCCATGTTAAAATCTTGGTGTCATATGTGTTAATGTGTTTCTGCTCTTGAATTGTTGCATTAAGTTTCCATGATTGATTTATTATTATGCTGCTAAATTATAAGAGGGATTTAAGTGATTAAAAGGAAGAAAGTTTTGAGACAACTGATTCACCCCCCCCTCTCAGTTGTCTGCCTTGATTCTAACACTAACATTGTAAGCTTTGCTTGTATTCTAGGTGCATGCAACCATTCAGGTTTAGTGGATGAGAGCTGTACATACTTCAATCACATTTGTAACCCTTATTGCATTACACCTACAATTGATCATTATGTGTGCATGGTTGACCTCCTTGCCCATGCTAGCTATCTTGAAGACACCCTAAACTTTATCATTGAGATACCTATTAAATTTACGCTAGTTGTATGGATGTGTTTTCTTGGTGCCTGTAGATCACATATGAATATAGGCTTAGGAGTATTTACAACAACACTGCTTTTTGATTTGGATCCTAAAAATGTTGCACAACTTATGTTCTTCTCTCAAACATCTATCCAAAAGTGGGCAGGTGTGGTGAGGTAAGGAGATTGATGAAAAATAGAGGAATTAAAAAAATCCCCGGATGTAGTTGGATTGAAGGGCATAAAATGGTGCATGCTTTTTGTGTAGGAGACATATCACATCCATAGACAAAGGAGACCTATGCAAAGTTGGAGAAATTGGCTCGGAAGATGAAGGCGGCAAGGTATTTTCCAGATTCAAGAATTTACTTAATGTTGTGGAAGGATAGGAAAAAGAATTATTTCTCTGCCACCATGGTGAAAAGTTGGCAATTGAATTTGGTTTGTTAAACCTGCCCCATGGAACAACTATTAGAGTTGTTAAGAACCTTCGAGTATGTGTTGATTGCCACATTGCAACAAAATTTATCTCCAAGATTGTCACAAGAGAAATTGTTGTGAGATGTGAACCCTTTCCATCATTTTAAATAGGGACAATGTTCTTGTGGAGATTATTGTTGATCTTAAATGAAGAAATCTAAAAAATAGGCTTACACTATAATAATGTGCACCGTGTTAGATTTCCAATTGGCAGGTGTAAAGCCCAACTCCTCAACCTTTGCCAGGATCATCCTTGCTTGTGCACAAATTGAAGCTTTGGATGAGGATATGGACTGTTGGTAGGTGGCGACTAATCAGGAAAGTACTGTACACTAGCCATGTATCCTCGCCGACTTAAAAAATCCTAGGGCCGACTTAAAAAATCCTATTTTTTATGACCGACATAAGAAAACCCTAATTTTTGTAACCAACAAAAAGGCTTGATAAAAAGCGGCCAAGGGTTAGGGTTTGAGTATTGTATTGTAGCATTTGCAGCGGTATTGAGTTGCAAGGATTGCTGATTGTAATCGGTTTGATTTACTAGATAATAATATTGGACTCTCTGTTTGGTGGATGTAGCCCGAGTTTGGGTGAACCACGTTAAATCTTGTCTCTCGCTGTTATTAATTCTGTGTATTTCCATTTCTCTGTTTAATCTTTATTTGCATTTAATTGATATCTTATGCCGGCTAACCCTAACAAGTGGTATCAGAGTGGGTTGTGTTTGATTATCATCTGCAGGAAAGTCTCACAGTTGAGTGGGAGCAATGGCGGACGAGGGTAAAATGAAGGTTGATAAATTCAATGGGCAGAACTATCAGTTATGGAAGATGCAGATGGAAGATTACCTCTATCAAAAGGATTTATGGAGGCCGTTGGAAGGAGTAGCCGAGAAACCGGCAACAATGTCTGATGAGGATTGGAATCTTCTTGACAGAAAGGCACTGGGAACCATTCGGTTGTGCCTGGCACCGTCGGTGGCATTCAATATAACAGAAGCGAAGACAACAGATGGTCTAATGAAAGCTTTGGCTAAATTGTATGAAAAATCCTCAGCCTCAAATAAGGTATTTCTCATGAAGCAGTTGTTTAATTTGAAAATGGTTGAAGGTGGATCTGTGACAGGTCATTTAAATGAATTTAATACGATTGTCAGTCAATTGACTTCTGTAAATGTAAAATTTGATGAAGAAGTTAGAGCTCTCTTGATATTATGTTCATTACTTGAAAGCTGGGATAGTTTGGTAATGGCGGTTAGTAACTCTGTTTCTGGTTCAAATACCCTAAAATTTGATGATGTTGTTGGTGTTATTCTGAGTGAGGAAATTCGTAAGAAAAGCTCAGGTGGATCCAAATCAGGCAGTGTTTTGAATGCAGAAAGCAGGGGCATATCAAAGGAGAGAGAAAAAGGTTCTGGAGGTCATGGGAAGTCACGAGGAAAATCAAAGGACAAAAGATCCCAAACCAGAGGACAGAAGGATTGCTGGTACTGTGGAAAACCAGGTCATCTGAAGAAAGATTGCTGGTCTCGAAAAAAATAAAGGAGACAAACAAGAAGGCAATAAGGAAGCAAATGTGGTAAGTAATAAATCTGAAGATGACGCTTTGATTCTTTCCCTAGATAATGCTAATGATTCATGGGTTTTAGATTCAGGGGCCTCATTTCATGCTATGCCCCATAGAAGTTATTTTCTTGATTATGTCCAAGGGGATTTCGGGCTGGTTTATTTGGGAGACAACGAACCCTGTCAGATTGTTGGAAAGGGAAGAATCAAGATTAAGTTGCAGAATGGGAATCATTGGCTACTACAAGAGGTGAGGCATGTTCCAAGGCTCAGTAGGAATTTAATTTCAGCAGGGTAGCTAACTGAACAAGGTTGCACTGTTATATTTACTGATAAAAATTGGAAGGTTTCAAAAGGTGCCTTAGTAGTAGCAAAAGGTGTAAAAGTAGGCACCTTATATCTTTGTACAGGTCATACTGTTCCTTCTACTTTAGATGTTATAGAGGAAAAACAAACAGGTTTAGGAACAGTTGCTGCAGGTTTGCAGGAAGAGACTGGAAAAGTTGCTGCAGGTTCTAAAACAACACTGTGGCATAACAGACTTGGGCATATGAGTGAAAAAGGTATGAAGGTACTTCATTCTAAGAAAGTTTTACCAGGTCTGAAATGTATTAATATGGATTTCTGTGAAAGTTGTGTGTATGGAAAACAAAAGAGAGTCAGTTTTCTCAGAGATGGGAAGCAAAAGAAAAATGAAAAGTTGGAGCTTGTGCATACAGATGTATGGGGACCAGCTCAGGTATCTTCTTTCGATGGCTCTCGGTATTATGTTACATTCATAGATGATGCAACTAGGAAGGTCTGGATTTATTTCCTTAGACAGAAATCTGATGTATTTGAAACATTTAAGAAATGGAGAAGCTTGGTTGAAAATGAGACAGGTAAAAGTTTAAAATGTCTCAGATCTAATAATGGCGGTGAGTATTGCAGCAAAGAATTTGAAGATTATTGTTCCTTTAATGGAATTCGTAGGCAGAAAACGGTTCCAGGGACTCCACAGGAAAATGGAGTGGCTGAACGCATGAATAGGACAATAATGGAGCATGCAAGGACCATGAGATTGCATGCTGGACTGCCTTTAAACATGTGGGCAGAGGCTGTCAACACTGCTGTATATTTAATTAACAGAGGTCCTTCAGTTCCTTTGGGCTGTGGTATTCCAGAGGAAGCATGGACTGGCAAGAAGGTGAGTTATTCTTTTCTGAAAACCTTCAGCTGTGAAGCATTTGCACATATAGATTCTGAAAATAGAACCAAGCTGGATGCAAAATCAAAAAAATGTACCTTCGTTGGATATGGCATTGATGAATTTGGTTATAGGCTTTGGGATTTTGAAAATCAGAAAATTGTGAGAAGCAGGGATGTTATATTCAATGAGAAGGTGTTGTACAAAGATCAGTTGCAGCAGCATGAGAAGAAAGAAAAGGATTATGTGGTGCTGGACGATACTCCAAATAGTGATGTTCCAGTGGTTCTTCATGCTCCGCAACAGCAACCAGAAATACCACACACTCTAGTGAATGTTAGACGGTCAACAAGGATAAGTAGACCTCCTGAAAGGTTTTCTCCCTCTTTGTATTCTATTTTGTTAACAGATGCTGGTGAACCAGAAGGGTATGATGAAGCTATGCAGGTGGATACACAGGTTCAGTGGGAGCTTGCAATGAAAGAAGAAATGGACTCCTTGCTGAAAAATCAGACTTGGGAATTATGTAAGTTACCTGCAGGTAAAAAGGCTTTACCAAACAAATGGGTTTATAGGCTGAAAGAGGAAGATGGAGGTAAGAAACGATTTAAGGCCAGGTTAGTTGTAAAAGGATTTGCACATAAACAGGGCATTGATTTTGATGAGATATTTTCTCCGGTTGTCAAGATGACTTCTATTCGTACTATTTTAAGTATTGTGGCTGCTGAAGATTTACATTTGGAACAGCTAGATGTGAAAACTACCTTTCTCCATGGTGATTTGGAGGAGGAGATATACATGGCACAACCACAAGGCTTTGAGGTCAAAGGTAAGGAGAAACAAGTGTGCAGATTGAAGAAGAGTTTGTATGGCCTGAAACAAGCACCTTGGCAATGGTATTTGAAATTTGATAGTTTTATGGCTGAGCAAGGCTACAGCAGGTGTAATTCTAACCATTGTGTTTATTTTAAGAGGTTGGATAATGACAGCTACATTATTTTATGTTTATATGTTGATGACATGCTTGTAGCTGGGTCTAACATGGATCACATCAGCGAGTTAAAACATCAGTTATCACAGTCATTTGATATGAAGGATTTGGGGGCAGCAAAACAAATCCTTGGTATGAAAATTTGCAGAGATAGGAAGAACAGAAAATTGACTCTATGTCAGGCTGCTTATGTTGAAAAGGTGTTGCAGAGATTCCATATGGAGAATGCAAAAGCTGTCAGCACACCTTTGCCTAGTCATTTGAAATTGACTAAGGAGATGTGTCCAAAGACACAAGAGGAGGAAGAAAAAATGTCCAAGGTCCCATATGCTTTAGCTATAGGAAGTTTAATGTATGCCATGGTATGCACGAGACCGGATATTGCACATGCTGTCAGAGTCGTTCGCAGGTATATGAGTCATCCCGGATTTGAGCATTGGAATGCGGTGAAATGGATTCTCAGATATTTGAGAGGTACATCTAATAAACACTTATGTTTTGGGGGCTCTAATACTGATTTAGCAGGTTATGTAGACTCAGATTTGGCAGGGGATATTGATACCAGGCGGAGTACTATAGGTTATGTCTTTACTGTAGGAGGAACATTGGTGAGTTGGATTTCCAGGTTGCAAAATGTGGTTGCTTTATCCACCACAGAGGCAGAATATGTAGCTGCAACAGAGGCAAGCCAGGAGATGATATGGCTGCAATCTTTCATGGAAGAATTGGGTAAACCACAGGCTAACAGTTCTTTGTATACAGACAGTCAGAGTGCCATCCATCTTGCAAAGAATTCCACCTTGCATTCCAAGACCAAAAACATACAGTTGAGGTATCACTTTATTCGGTCGGTGTTGGATAATGGACAGTTAAGGCTGGAAAAGATACATACAGATGAAAATCCAACGGATATGTTTACAAAGGCAGTGACAAGGGAGAAGCTGAGCTCCTCTTCAGCTTCGATTGGTCTTCTAGACTGAACACAATAAAAATTGGACAGTAGAGTCCAGGGTGCTTATTTCCAGTGGGAGCTGCATGCGCAGCGGTGTTGTCCAGGATCAGTCTCCAAGTGGGAGATTGTTTTGGTGTGGAGCCTGATCAGTCTCCAAGTGGGAGATTGTTGGTAGGTGGCGACTGATCAAGAAAGTACTGTACACTAGCCATGTATCCTCACCGGGGTTCAGGGCCGGGCTGGGCCTCGAGCGAGGGTTCGGGGGCGGCAACCCCCGAGAAATGGGGGTTCAGGGGCGGTAGCCCCCGAGAAAAAAATTTTTTTAAGGCCGACTTAAAAAATCCTATTTTTTATGACCGACATAAGAAAACCCTAATTTTTGTAACCGACAAAAAGGCTTGATAAAAAGCGGCCAAGGATTAGGGTTTGAGTATTGTATTGTAGCATTTGCAGCAGTATTGAGTTGCAAGGATTGCTGATTGTAATCGGTTTGATTTACTGGATAATAATATTGGACTCTCTGTTTGGTGGATGTAGCCGAGTTTGGGTGAACCACGTTAAATCTTGTCTCTCGTTGTTATTAATTCTGTGTATTTCCATTTCTCTATTTAATCTTTATTTGCATTTAATTGATATCTTCTGCTGGCTAACCCTAACATGGACATCCATCAAAGCATAATTAGAAGTGGATTTTTGTCAGATGTCTAGTTACAAGTGCCACTTCCGATCATGAAAGCCTTCACTAAGACTTATGCACAAAATTCAATAAAGAAGAATAGAATTTATGCACAAATTCTCTCGTGAATGATTTCAAATTGTAATCAATTTCTTTGTAGCTTATAATGTGTCGGTAAGAATTGACGTTCCTTGTAGTTTCCTATGCCATTAATTAAAAGGAATCTAGATCTACACATTCATCTTAGATGCATTTGCACAGTTGAAGCCTGTTGTTTTAAATACTTTACACATGTCTTCCATGGGTTAACCTATGATAACATGTCTCCTAGCAACATAACGTCAATCCTCTCAAGGGGTTCTTAAATACCACCAATCTAGGTTAATTTATGCTAAGTTGTGTGCATAAAATAGATTACATCCCTCAAAGAAATGTGGTCTCATGGACTACAACAATTGCATGATATGCACAAAATGGATTTGTTGATAAGGCATTAAAAACTTTCAAGCAAATGCAATTGAATATACATATACAGACAGAGAGAGAGAGAGAGATGTATATGGAAGCATAGACAAGGCATGTGAATTGTTTGACAAAATCCCTGAAAGAAATGTGGTCTAATAGATTGCAATGATTGCACGATATGCACAAAATGGATTTGTTGAAAAGGCTTTAGAAACTTTCATGCAAATGAAATTGGCAGGTGTAAATCCAGATTCCACAACCTTTGCCAGCATCCTCTCTGCCTGTATCAAAATGGTAAGATTTGGAACAGGGTATGGACATCCATCAAGGCATAATAGAAGGAAGATTTTTGTCAGATATTATAGTTGGAAATGCTCTGATAGACATATATGAAAAATGTGGAAGCACAAACAAGGCACACAAACTATTTCACAGAATGCCTCAAAGAGATGTCATCTCATGGAATGCAATGATTGTAGGATTGCAAAAAATGGATTTGTTGAATAGGCTTTAGGAACTTTGAAGCAAATGCGATTGTCAGCTATAAATCTAAATTCTGCAACCTTTGCCAGCATCCTCCCTACCTATGCCCAAATGGGAGCTTTGGAACAGGGTATGGACATCCTTCAAAGAATAATGGTAGGGGAATTCTTGTGAAATATTATAGTTTGAAGTGCTCTCATAGACATGTATGCAAAATATGGAATCATAGACAAAAAACGTAAACTGTTTGACATAATTCCTCAAAGAGATGTCATCTCATGGAATGCAATGATTGTGGGATATGCACAAAATGGATTTTGCAAGGATGCTCTCAAAATCTTTGAATTAATTAAGCACTCTGGAACATATCCTAACATTTTAAGCTTTGCTTGTATTCTAGGTGCATGCAGCCATGCAAGTTTAGTGGATGAGAGATGTACACACTTCAATCATATTTGTAACCCTTATTGCATTACACCTACAGTTGATCATTATGTGTGCATGGTTGACCTCCTTACCTGTACTGGCTATCTTTAAGACACCCTAAACTTTATCTTTCTTTCTAAATCCCCAAATTTGCCCTATTCCCGCTCGCATTGAAGACCTATGAGCGGGAATAGGGCTAACATTTTTTCTTTCCAAAATCGGTCGGATAAAGCCATATTACTAACTTCATTTTTTTCTAAACAAAATAGACCTTTATCTTAAGGTTACTCATGAACCTTAAGGTAAATAATTATTGAAAAAAACTGTACATTCCTTAATGACATGTAAGAGAATTTAATCAACTGCTACTTAAAAACTCTTTAATGTTTCTGTCTAATGCAGGTTATTAGATTAATAGTGAAAAAGAACATACATGGACCAAGCAATTTGTGACACTTAAGGTTATGTAATAGAATTTACAGTTGATAGTTAAATTGTATAACAATTTTTTTATGATCTTTACTAACATTTATTAGAATTGTTGCATGTTTTACATCATTGGAATGACATATTAGCTGTAACTTTTTTGAAATTTTATTATGGTATGTGCACTTTGATATGATGTAATATGATTATGATTTCATTTCATATGTTGTAATATTAGATATATAACAGAGAAATAAATTATTGCATGAAATAAATAATAACTTTTCATTTTAAATGTTTCTTTTTGCAGAACACAGGTCTTCCAGAAGATCAAGATGATCCTCATGATATAGATCTAGAATATGTTGGTTCTGGTACAGATCACATGGTAGAGGATGATGATGATGTAGATACAGAAGACAACGAGGTCGATGATGATGATGATGTCGACGATGATGATCATGATGATGATGATCACGATGGTGATGATGATGATGATGAGGCAATTGCTAGTAGTAGCTAGTGACATTCATAATCATATAGACTGCATCATGGATCATTGTTGATCTATCGTTATGATGCCTCTTTTCATGGTTACTATCATATGTATCATTTTCAGAACATGCAGTACCATATTATTAAGTTGTATCATTTTGACATGTATCATTTTGACTTATATCATTTGGACATGTATCATCTTGACTTGTATCATTTTGAGTTACATAATTTATCATTTTTACTTATATCATTTGTACATGTATCATTTTGAATTATGTCGATTGTTGGACATGTATCATTTTGACATGTTATTGATCTACTGGCATATTTGACTTTCACTTGTTTTAGTTATATATGATGATGATCTTATCAGTGTTGACTTGTCAATTTATATATATTGAAAGTGGTCGATGATTTTTGTGCAAGGAAGCAAGGTGTGCGGAAAATGCTTCCTATGCTAATCTAATGAGGAGAGATGTATGCAAATTCTTTTTAACCTTTACAATTACAGTGTTATTAACCCAACAATAGAGATATTGCAGCAATACACATACACACAGAATGTAGATAGAAGACAGAGAGACAAGATATAACGTGGGGAAAACCCTTTCAGGAGAAAAACCCCACACTCCAAAACCTGTACAATGTATTATCGAAACAAGAAATGTTTACAACACACTTGCAATGCAAGTCCTTACAGGAGTCTTCAACACTCGTATCTGGAGATATTCCTACAGCATAACAATACATGTCAAACACACTATGTATCTCCCATCCAAGCACCTGTTAAAATAGAGTTTACAAGGAAAAAATGGAACCTTCTTGAGATGGAGGTCCAACTTGCCCTCATGGCCCAAATCCCATGCCTAAGGACACTTATCCAACATTACAACATGGATTTTACACTTGTCATATCACCCCATCCTAAAGTGGGCACCTAGTCCCAAGATAGGCTATGACATATGCTCTTATGCACTTTACAACTGTCATAGAATCTGTCATAACTGACAGCACTTATAGCTGTAAGAGAATCTATCATACACTGACTAAAAATAGCATATTCCTCTTACAACATGTCATAACCTCCCTTGGGCACCCAAAGATGCCTTCCTTAAAGATGCTCTTTGACACATGTACTCACCTGTCATAGGATCTTCTATTTACGATTCTTACGCATCATAGAATCTGTTAGGTCTCAAAAATGCAAGTTGCTAATCCTAAGAGGATGCCAGGCTCTATGCTTAGATTTGAAATGTTTTTGAACTAACATGACGAAGTTGACCTTTAGGGTTTGATGACTCCCTGCACTTTAGGTCCTGCTAAACCTAGGCAGGTGAACCTTGGAAATTAAAATAGATTGAGTGTAAGTATTTTGACTAAGTAAATGGATCTACCTATAGTGGCAAATGGTGTAGAATAGATGAGAGCTTGCTAATTAATCCTATGTCTAATATCTGACGGATGATTGGTATAAATTGTATAAGCAATATCAAGGTAAATTTGACAATTGTGCTTAACTAATAAAGGGTTTTTAAATGATGAATTGAGATAAGACCAGTGCCTTGTTGGGTAAACAGAGTCAAATGGAAGACAAAGACCAGTGGCTTATAGTGGGTAGTAACTCTAACTGTTTGGCACAATAATTTAGTTTATAACTTGTATAAACATGTAGGGAAATGACTAACAAACTCTCCTTAATAATCCAATAGATAAAATTAGATTTCTTGTTATTCACCAGAAGGAAGTTTAATCCTTTCTTGAAGGAACCAATTAAATGAAATGCACAAGAATAACAGATAATATCAACTTGGAGACAGAATGGCAGTCCTAATTATATGATTCTTCTTAATGATCCAAACTAACACTTCCAGGTTACTGTGACTGATCAGAAGGATTTTAATTCTTCTAATGGAAACTAATTAATCCAATCACACAAATATAGCAAATGTACATTGACAAATTAAATATATACTTGATATATTAATTTGAATAACCAGGAAATACTAAACTGGAGACAACCATATAATTGAATAATCTTAACAAATAATTGATGCCAAAATAAGACCACAGAATCAAAGAACTTCGATTTTCTTCTTCAATATAATGCTTGCAACATGGTCTTTTAAAAACATTGTAAACTTCATGTAGTATATCCTACTACTGATGCTAATTCAGCATCATATGTTTCAACTTATATAGAAATACTTATGAAGAGACATAACTCTTCAAAATGTCTATTGGGAATCAACATGATTAACATAACAACAATAAAAATAACAATGCTTAAGCTCTATTCAACCACAGGTATAGCTGAGCAATGTGATCCAAGTACTCCTAGTTGCGGTGTGTATCAGTAAATTCAATAGCGTTTCTTGCGATCACATCCATCATTACCATCTTCTCCAGATGCTTGCAGGCTTCCCCAGATGCAGAGTCCTTGTCCTTGAGAGCTCCTAAGGCTTGATGCAATATCATTTGACAATCTTCACTCCATTCATCTTTGCTCTTCAGTTCTTTATCATTCTTGAATAACATTGGTACTCCTGCTTTTGAAGCCTCAACACATTCTTTGGCATCATTCTTAAGCTGGTCATAATATTTCTGGTGCCGCTCAATCAAGTCTTTTGCATCAGAAATACTTATAGTGCCAGAAACATCTTTACTCTATGTCTCATGGATTTTCTCTTGCAGCCTGTTGTGGAGCCTCTCATGCTCTTAGATCACTTTATAATTTTTAGAATAAATATCCCAAAATTGGTTCATCCAATGCATCATGTTGGCATGCCTGTTCTGGAGCACTGTTGCAAGTGTGTCAATCTGGATATGAGCTATCTGGTCAATAGATGGTGATTGGGTGCTTTGTGAGCTTTCCCCTTGAGTTAATCTTTTCACTGACCCTCCGAAGGTGCTCTTAACAGTATCTTTCAAATAATCATTTTCTTTTGTTAATCTCTCACAACTCGATTTATATGCATCTTGTTCTTTGATCAGCATCTAAGCTTGTGCTTTATTCAACTTTGCAATGTTAATGCCAATGTCTGCAGTGATCAAAGGGTCAGTTTCCCCTGCCTTCAAAGTCATGACATGCCCAAAAGCCTTCTTAGTGTCTATAGTGGTTGTCTTCTTATGGGGAGGATACAAGGCCCATATCATTAGTGAATTTTCATCGTTGTTATATTTGGTGCCCATATACACTTCTGTGACACCCTCTGGAGTGAGCATATATTTGTCATCTGTGTTATACAGAAAACTATCAAACACCAAAGAAGAATTCAAATGAAGACTAGGGAATATCATAATGCCTGCTTCTCTAAGCAGTTGTCTACCTTTACTAGGAGTCATAGCTTGTAATTCACTGTCCACAATTGTTTTTAACATATCAACTAATTGTCTTTCATTGTCAGCTGTGACATTATCAACTGATTCCCTAATCTCTTTACCCTTGCGTTTGTACAAAAATGATTTAAATTCTTTAGAATGAATAAATTTATCATCAGAAATAAAAGAATCATATGCTACCTGTCTAGGATCCTCATCAGTAGACCCTTCCTCATCATGTTCTATATCAGGAGATTGATAGCATTGCATTTTTCGTTTAGATATCATAGTTGTTTGTTGATGTGGCTCTTCTTCTCCAGCAGACCCCTCATCAGCAGAGGACAACAACTCTATCTCTGCAAGCTGCCTCTTCTTCTCGTCTAATTCCCTATTATATTTCTCAACCACTATTTCAACCTTAGCTTCCTCCATATTTCTAATGATGTCATCATGTGGATAAGGGATATGAGTCTATCCACTGAGATTTTGTTTTCTTCTAGCAAGGTCAATAAAACCCTCAGGATCAAATCCTTTTCTTGCTTCTGCACATCTCATGTTATAATGCATCAGTTTATCCATAATGAGACCATAACCCTCTTTTGACAGTACAGTAAAATCTCCAAAGCACAGAGTACTGGGCATGAAGGATTGCTTGTCATAGGAGCTCAAATGCATCACATTAGAACAGTTCATTTGCTTGACTATCTCTAAGTAGGCAATTCTGTCAGGAACTGTCTTGGGCAGTATAAATGGGGTGTCTTCAAAACCATAAACTCTGACCATGGTAGCATCCTCAAAACAATACCAGTCTCCCCAGTTGTGGGTAATAGTAAGAGGACCACCAAAATCTTTAGGTCTAAGAAATCTCTTTATTTCATTTTACAATGAATATTCACAAGGATGACTAAAGTATCTATACAATACTTTTACACAATATTCTTCAAAATGAACATAACTTGAATGGGCATACTTGTTGTCCCATATCCTCGTCCACATTTGTATGGGTGACTTTTGTCCCCTTTGGTCTGTTTGAACAACTTTGAATTCACTTGGCCATAATCCCATTTCCTGGCCATAATAAAGCACCATGTGCATGAGGAGTGAGTAATGTTCAAAAGAGACCGATGGGGCGTTGTTCTTGATTGCAGTCAGACCAGAATCAACCCTTCCAAAAACATAGGCAGCATAGTCAAACTACTTGGCATTGTGACACTGGATGTTTGTGGCTATCACCATCAAGGGAATTGTCATAAACTCAGGGACCTCTGACCCTAGGACTTGACCCACAGAATAATAAGTGTACCGTATGTATGGTTCAAATAATGACACATGGAATGGAGGTCCATCATTCTCATTGAGAGGCATTGCTTCCCCTTCTACCTTAGGCCTGTGGATAGGTAATCTCCACCCATTGTAAGTGGTATCCATTCTCTAGTATTCTTTGTCTAAATCTTCATAGACTATAGGAACAGTGCACAAGTCATCCAAATCAAACACTTCACAAATAGCATTTTTAGATAAATGTACAACTAGCTCTCCTTGCGGATTGCATATGGCTTTGAGGCTAGGGTTGTAATGTTTGGCTAGGAGTTTGAGGAGTTCTACATTCACAAATACATTAGGAACGACCAATTTCCCAAATTCAAGTGCCATGGATTAGACACTAGGACATTTCTGAATCTCCTATTGTAATGGAATTTAAAAATCTCATAACCTCTTATCGGTGTCCAGACATTTCCTAGGTATTTACACTTATCTTCTAGTTTCTCCACCTCTTCCCTAAGTTGTGCAGACCTTCGGGCTTTGGGAGTCGATCCAGGCAATTGGTCAATTAAGTCTTGATTCAATTTCATGTCTTTTATTTTCTCATTAGGGCTCTTGTTAATCTTTTGTTTCTTAGGTTTACTAGTCTCATCCTATTGTTTTCTGCCCTTTCCTTTAACTAGAGTCTCCATTACAATCTTGGACAGCAAATTCAAATTGCAGGCTACAGAGGTTTGTATCTATGTACCTGTTACCGGAGGCGATGATCAAATTCCCCTGTTTTCTTCTCCAAGTCTCCGCTTGTGTGCTCCTTTCAGACAATTCTTTTGAACTTAATTGCAATGATTTCAAATGGTATTTCAGAGGATCTCTTCCTTGTCTGCAATTAATTGCTCCAGTGTTTTAATTTTCGTGATCGTTGTGAGATGTCACATCATCATAACTCCCTTCATCGGTATGATTTTTGTAATGTCAGGGTGATTTTAATATCTTCTTATGGCACGAACGTTTGCATGTGGATCAATCGTTGTGACCCTTTATTTGTCTCCTCGATGTCATCTTTCATGTATGATTTTGTATCGACAAGATATTTTGAGGTCTACCCGATATAGAAATGGGCATGGTTATCATCAACCTGACTTTCTTTATCACCGTGGGAATAACATTCTTCTCTGATATCTTAAGTGTCTCCGACATGAATATCGGTGAAAGTCTTGTCGATGAACGTGGCCATTGTTGTTATCAAAACAAGATATGACATCGGGATGACTTATTTCAAATTACCCAATCATGGTTGTTTCCCCGATACCCCTTTTATATCCTTCATCTAAGTGATCATTCACAATATGTCACTGACATCTTTATCGTTGTGACCACCGGTTCGGCAAGACTTATAAACTTTGTTCTGACTTGTTCAGCTTCACCGATGGTTCTTATCCTCCATACATATTGGCATGAGCTATGCCGAAACAATCCTTTGGTCGTTGAGACATCAATGTGTCAAGGGCACTCTATTTCCTCTCTCTGATGTTCATCGCCTGCCGATGATCACTAATTCCATCTATTCCATGGGTTGTTCAGCGAGAGTCCTACCGATTTCCTTTATCGGTATGATCTATGTTGTTGGGGGGGTTTTTGGAGTATTCCCCGATAGTGCTTTCTTATACCGATCGGCGTGACTGGTAATTTTCTTTCTGATGAAGGGTCATCGATGTCACTCCTTTCATCAGAGATCTCTGAAATTCTCTCTCCGACCAACATTCTCTTGCCGATACACATATAGCTCGTCTCAAAGATCATGGATTGGTACCAATAAAATATCAAAGTCTAACCAAAATTAAGGAGCTGAAGCCCTTCATTATATTATAGTTTGATGGGTGAGACACTCATTTGTGATGAAAGTCATGTGATTGTTATAGGATATACCAGTTATTATTATGATTTTGGGCGTATTATTTTCTGATTTGGTTAGACATGGGTGGGTATGAATATAAGAAAATTTTAAATTTTCCTGTCCCAACAGAATTTGTCATGACCGTTACATGTCATAATTCTTTACACACCACTCAAGATGCCAACACATGGTAGAAAACCTCTACCACAATATGGGACGCCTATATCCACATGGAGTGAGTTGACCATCCTTGTCACCTTACAAGTGGAGTGACAACTCATTGTGCCACTTCACACTAAATGACAAAACAAGATGTGTAACTTAATTGCAACATAGGCTAATAAAATAAATACATTACAAATAATAAATACAAGGAATTACCAAGGTTGAGACACCTTACTTCCCAAAATTCTCCCACTTGTCGAACACCTTGTAAGAGCCAATAGAAATAATAGGATTTAACTACTATAGGCTGAGAGGCCCATAGACTCCGAACACCAACTCAACTTCTCTTTGCCCACTGGTTTCGTCAATACATCTGCAACATTCTTCAAAGTGTCTACCTTCTCCAATGTTACCTTCCCATCCTCTACCATGTCTCACACAAAATGAAACTGTACATCAATATGCTTTGTTCTTGCACGAAAAGTTGGATTCTTTGCTAGGCAAATCGCACTCTGACTATCACAACAAATAGTGATCTGTCCTGCCTCAACACCAATATCGGAACACAATCTCTTAAGCCAAATGGCCTCCTTGCAAGCATGAATAGCTGCCATATACTCTACTTCTATCATGGACAAAGTGACCATAGGTTGCCGCTTACTCATCCAACTAATTGCACCACCGAACATAGTAAACACGTAAGCACTAGTTGATCTCCTACTGTCAATGTCACCTGCCCAATCAGAATCCACAAACCCACGAATACATACAGAATGTGAAGGTCCTGTAGGATGACCATGATAACATAGGGAATACTCAAAAGTACCTTGCAAATATCTGAACACTCGCTTTACTGCATCCCAATGTACCCATCCAGGATTAGCCATAAATTGACTAAGGACTCCCATTGCTTGGGCAATGTCTGGTCTTGTGCAAACCATAGCATACATCAAACTGCCAACAACACTAGCATAAGGTACTCTGCTCATGTCCACCACCTTAGAAGGAGATTTTGGACAATCATTAATAGATAACTTTGTCCCTAAAGAAACAGGGACACACAATGGTCTACAATCTGCCATGCTAAACCTATCCAACATGGTCTTCACATACTTACTCTGGCTTAACCAAAGTTTTCTTTTAGCTCTGTCTCTTTTGATTTCTATTCCCAGAATGTACCTGGCTGACCCTAAATTTTTCATTTCAATCTATACTGACAACTGAGACTCCAAATCAGAAATCATATTTTTACCATTCCCAATTAACAACATATCATCAACATATAATGCAATAATGAGAATGCGATCATTGTCAAATTTGTAATACACATAATGATCTGATTTCGATCTTAGAAATTCAATGGACAACACAAAGGCATCAAATTTCATATACCACATCCTAGGAGATTGCTTCAAACCATACAAAGACTTCTTCAGCTTGCAAACCAAATTTTCTTTACCTTTTTCTATGTAATGCTCTGGCCGTGACATGTAAATCTCCTCCTCCAAGTCACCATGAAGAAATGTTGTCTTCACATCCATCTACTCCACCTCTAAGTCATAAGTTTCTGCAAGAGATAATAGGAACCAAATAGATGTCATCTTTGCAACGGGAGAGAAAATTTCACCATAATAAATCCCCTCCACTTGTGAATACCCCTTCGCAACCAATCTGGCTATGTACTTTTCAACACTGCCATCTGCACTGAATTTCTTCTTGAACACCCATTTACAGCCAACGGGTTTCCGTCCTTCAAGCAAAGGCACCAAGTCCCAAGTTTTATTCTTCTCCAAAGAAGCCATCTCATCTTCCATGGCCTCCTCCTAGGAACTTACATCTTTCATGCCCATAGCCTCTATCATAGTTCTAGGCTCATCAGTGTTAGTAAGCAAGGCAAAAGCACAACTAGAATCAAGCAATGAATAACCAAACCTATCAGGTTGCTTCCTTGTTCGTGTAGACCTCCTCAAGGGCTGAGGTTGAGGTTCTGCTTCTTCTTCTGAGCTTTCAGAGTTACTAGAGCTCTCCTCATCATCAGGTCTCACAGGGTCTGTCAGTTTAGTCTTCTCAGGGGTAGAAGGAAACTGAACCACATCCTCTTTCTTTTGTTTCTCTTCTGGCTATAGAACAATGGAAGAAGGTGTTAGCTCTTTGAAAATAACACTTCTATTATACAACACTTTTTCAACCACAAGATCCAAAAGCTTGTATCCTTTCACACCGACACCATAGCCAATGAAAATACACTTAATAGCCTTGTTCTCCAATTTTGACCCCTTCTCCCTAGGCACATGAGCATATGCCTCACAACCAAAAACACGAAGATATCTTATTGAAATCTTCTTACCAAACCACACCTCCATGGGTGTCTTACCAACAAGAGCTGATGTAGGAGACCTATTTACCAGGTAACAAGTAGTGGTTACAGCTTCAGCCCAAAACTTTTGTTTGAGGCTTGCTCTACTAAGCATACTCCTAGCCTTCTCCATTAGTGTCATGTTCATCCTCTCTGCAACTCCATTTTGCTGCAGGGGGTATGGAGTTGTCTTATGTCTTTCAATCCCATGTTTTTTGTAGAACTTATCAAAATATGTAGAACAAAACTCACCATCGTTATTAGTTCTCAAACACTTAATATTTTTACTAGTATGATTCTTAACAAAAGCTTTAAACTCTTTGAATTGACTAAAGACTTCAGATTTACTCCTGATGAAATAAACCCATGTCCTTCTACTATAGTCATCTATGAATGATACAAAATATACAGATTTAGAGATCGAAGGAACATTAATTGGACCAAACACATCAAAATGAATAAGATCCAACACACTAGAAGACTTATGAGAACTAGAGTAAAACTAAACACAATTTTTCTTTACATATATACAATGTTCACAAAAGTTGAAATCGAGATTACAATCATCTAACACCTCAACGAGGTTTTTATTTTTCAGGGTTCTAAGACCCTTCTCACCAATTTGGCCAAGTCTTTTATGCCATAACATTGTCTTCTCAGCTGGAAGTTTAACATCCAAAGCATGAGCACCCTTGGGTACCCAAAATGTACTACCATCAGAATTTGATACAATAGATCTTTTCACTGCTGGTTCCAATTGTGGGGATGAAGTGACTGCAGCTCTTTTCTTTGATTTAGAAGAACTATTGCACTGTGAAGTGCATGCCTCCCACTGAAATAGAGTACCTCTCTGAGTACCCTTCGCAAGCACCAAAGATCCTCTAGTCATCTTGCATCCTTCTTTCGAGAAGACAACCTGCACACCTACATCATTCAATTTACTTACAGAAAGAAGGTTCCATGCCAAGCCTGGGATGTGCATGACCCGAGAGATCCCCTTCACTCATCCATCAGGGAATTGGATTGAGACTCTTCCATGACCAACAATCTTCAGATGAGAGTCGTCACCTAGGTACACTCTTCCACCATCAAACTCTTCATACTTTGTAAACTAGTCTCGATGCAAGGTCATGTGGAAAGATGCACCAGAATCAATCAGCCACACATCATCAAATGCATGGGTGGCCAGGGCTACGTTGAATGCATCACCATCATCTTGTGACTTGTCAGAATCTGAATCTGGGACATTCTTCTTCTTTTTCTTCTTCTCCTCTTTGCATTCCTTTCAGAAATGCCCAGTTTTTCCATAGTTCCAAAAGAGAGCATTGGACTTTCCAGGAGATTTGGATCTACCCTTGTCAACTTTCTTGTCCTTCTTTTTCCCTTTCTCCTTAGGTCTTCCATGAACCGCAAGAGCCTCTTTGGTTGACTCGGATGACTTTTTCTATATCTCTTTAGATAACAGCAAAGACACCACTTCATCCATTTTGAAGGTGGATGTGGTACTCTCGATGGCCATAACAAGATGATCCCACGAATCCGGAAAAGAACAAAGCAAGGTACACTAGTAGAAAAATAGGAAAAAAATGACCAAAAAAACTACCAAAAATTGGTCATGTGATCAGTAGTTTGATCACGCGACCATTGGTAGTTTATTGCCGGTCATTTATCTCACGACCAAATTTATGACCAAACAAATTTTAGTCACTAATTTGGTAGTATATTTAGTCATAAATTTGGTAGTATATTTAGTCATTAATTTGGTAGTATATTTAGTCATAAATTTAGTAGTATATTTAGTCATCAATTTGGTAGTATATTTGGTAATTTGGTAGTATATTTAGTCATCAATTTGGTAGTATATTTAGTCATGTGACCATTGGTAGTTTATTGTCGGTCATTTATCTCGCAACTAAATTTATGACTAAACAAATTTTAGTCATTAATTTGGTAGTATATTTGGTAATTTGGTAGTATATTTAGTCATCAATTTGGTAGTACATATATTTAGTCATTTATTGTTGTTAACTGGTCATTTATTTAGTCATGGTAGTCATTTTTATTTACTGGTTTCCATTAATTGGTAGTAAATTTAGTCATGATATGAATAATTTATTAAATACCATAAATTTTATAATACAGAAAAAAACATATTATTAAATTTGAATTAAAACAAAAAAGCAAATAAATTCGGAAAACTATATATTTTATAATGCTGCCAAGTAAAGATTGATAATTTGAGCCAACACTTTCTATTTGAGAATCGACCAATAAGAAAATGAAACAAGACAAAGCAAAGTGGCAATAAATATTTTTTTGTATTGGAACAATGTAGGAAAAGAATTACAAATAATAAAAAAGTAGCACAAGGCTACCATAACTAGAAAAAACCAGTTCAGCTCTATCATGTACAGTAAACTACAAGGACTGGCTGAAGAAAAAACCAGTTCAGCAGCCACATTAGATACAATAGCAAAACAATGGAAAGGCAGGTCGGACCGATGAAGCCCTTCACATATTTTGACACTTAGAAAAGATATGTTGCCACTGAGTATTCCATGAGACATCATTTCTTTTGGCATTCTGTTAACCAGTTCAGGTGCTTTGACTGCAACCTTGGTGCATTCCATAATCTCCTTCACACAAGCCATTGAGTTGTTACCTGTGTATTCAAACAACCCTGAACCACTGTGAACAATATCTGAATAACAACCTGAGAATGCTACTTAGAGGCCCCTGTAGCAGTGACCCTGCAGTAACAAGAAAACACACCACTCACTGTAACCTTCCATAACATGGTACCAGATAGCTGAAGCAAAAGCAGCACTTGAAACAGTGAAATCCAGCCAGTCAACAACATGCTGAAGATGATAACATGGAAATGTTTTTGGTTTGTACAATTGCAGTAAAATATGAATTCGTTTAAAACAACATTTTCATGATATTTTCTTCATTACCTCAAGAAATCATAAAATAGATCATTACACAAAATCTCTACTCTTGGAATCAATCTCTTCCCTTTCTCACATGGCAATACTGCACTTGCCCGTTCAGACTATTAAATTTTAGAAAATGAGCTAAACAATAGACATTCAAATGACCTCCTACATAGATAGGATCTAAAGTTCACTACTCTCTTATTGTAGCCAGAGGTGTAGCACATACACCACATAGCAAAACATATAGAAGAAGCTTATGATACAGAAGCTATTGTTCTAGTATCAATAAAGTTCACCATTTGTTATCCTGATTGTGGTGTTTGTAATGTTGCAGGGTGCATTTTCCCATTTTCATCAGAAGGTTTTGCTCCAATCCAAAGTTCCATTGCACAATGCATCATTAGTAGTAGCTCAAGGAATTTTTAACAGCTTTTTCAATTTCACCACAAGTTTCCAATCATCATTGGTCAAATCATCCTAAAAAAATAAGAAGAATATTCCATTTTAGACATTAAAAAGTTGTTTTATCAGTCAAAAATGAAAAGCACAAATGTTCAATTCGTATAAAATGCATAATAGTAAATACACTGTAAAATTATGTAATGTGGATATCAAATAGCCTTACCTTGTAGTTTTCTTTCAATATATCTATGGATCTTCTGGTGAGATGACTCACAAATTCATCCTCAATTTCAAAATGCCTACCAAACATTTTATGTGCTTCATCAGCGTTGTTCCAAACAATCTGTAAAGTTCGTATGATAATTCATTAACAAAAACATTTCAAAAAATAGCATCCAAAATCATATAAAACTATTAATAACAAAGACAGCTTCTCAAAATACCTTTATGGCCACTTTTTCACCCTTCTTAGCCATTTCAACAAATTTATGATTGATCTCAATTGAGGCTATTTTTCCAATATCTATGAAATCTTTTGTGGGAACACATAATGGCATGCCAATATGTAGATGCAATCACACATATGGCTTTATACAAACCAAAAATGATACAACAATCTTTTACATGCATAAGTCATAACATTGAAAAGACTAGGTTTAGATACTGACCCTTGCAATGCCTTCAAGAATATCAACACCAACAATTATAGGATCCTTCTTATTAAAAATACAATTTGGAAAAATACTCAATACACAGGGGAAAACATCATCTTCTGCAGCCTCTTTTTTCCTTTCTTCCTTAAGATTGTCCATATATGCTTTAAACTGGTCAAATAGATGATAAATAATGTCCACTGCAAATATCTTGACACCAACTTCATGTGCAAGCTCCCGAGCTTCAGGAGTAAATTTGACATCAAATGCCAAAATTGCAGCATACTCTTTCTTCTTTTACTCAAGCATTACACTCGCACGCATGACATCTTTTTTTATGCACGTGCCCAATACCAATTGCACTAACTGGGATGCTTACAGCTGGGGTCTTCAAGAACTCAAGTAACACCTCCAAAGATCCAAGAGTTGAAGCTTGAACATAAACTTCTTCCCCACTCTTGTCAATCCAAGACATTACATTATTGATATCTTGCATTGCTTCTTCCTTAATATCCTCTAAATCATCATCAGATCCAACAACATATAACTGAGTTCCTGCTATGGCATGCTCAAGACCCTGAAATCAAGAAATTGTAGCTAAATTTCATTATCCACATATATTTGATAAATTTATGCTCATATACATAAAATTATTAGCTTGAAATTTGATACCTTAGTGGTTATCTTGATTCCTTGTGTAGCCTTCAACTCCTTATGATGTTGATAAGATCCCTAAAACCAAAAAATATCTTAAGCTATGGAATATATTATATTATTTTAACAATATGATCAATGTGACATGGTTTGAGTAATCTAAATTTGAGGTGTAGATTATTATATTCTAGCATAGTACATCACAAATACCACCAATTCTCCTTTACTATAAAAGAGCATTTCAATTTTTTTAACGCCACATATACTCCATTAAATAATATTGCACCATAAGGCTTCCAAGAATACATACCACTATGTAGGTTACCACAATGGACCACTCGTAAGGACCATTTTAAATCAGGATCAAAGTCACCTAGATCTTGAAACCAAAAGGCAATCCCTTGGCTTTTACACCATATATATCAATTTTATCTGCCCTCTGTCCTGATGTTTCAAAAGGTAACTCTTGGTACTTGTAATTTCTCGTACTGTCTGACCATTCAACATTTATAAACTATTTTCTATTTTGAACAATTTCTATATCCAATGTTGACTTGATGATGCTATAGTATGGTAAGCTTTTACCAGAGTTCCAGCGCGAGTTTTGGGATATAACATTTATTATTTGTTAAGTTACCTAATTGGCGGAAAATAGGGCATTTCCAGGTACTATTCGTCCCAAAATCAGATTTAAAATCGAATCGCCTATGGAATTGGGCATGGTTGGGATTTTTTGGGCCTGAAATGGTGTGGAATCATTGAGGTACGAACCCCGTGACTCCAGGATAGACGTGGCATTTTGAAGAAGTTTCTATGATGATTCTAGAGGTAGGTAATGTTTTCAATGCACTTTTTAAAAAAAATTACATATACGAACAACCTACAACATGCTAGAATTAAAAGATTGATTCAACATCATGATAAAGAAAGGTAATCTGCAATAAAAAAATATAATGCAAATATATATATCAAGTTATAAGATATCAAAATTGTCTAAGAGTATATATATAAATATAATAAAAAAATGTCATAGTTGTCTAAGAGTTTCCAACTCTTTCAAATACACCCTGAAAATTAAGATCCCTAAACAACACATTCAAAATATTGCATAAAGCAGTGGGCCAAGATGTCTAACAACAAGTACATGATAAACATCAACTATGCCATTTTTTGCAAATATTTTAGTGGCCACTGTGTGAAGGTTCCTTCTTTCTCTTTCAGACGGACAACTCCATCTATTTTGTCTTCATAAGCAAGTTGTATGTTACTTGTGACCTTTAAAATATTTACATTTGCATATCTTGTTCCTTTCAAGTTGACTCCATGTACAATAGATAGTAAGTGAATCCGCCCAATGCCCACAGCAACACCATCACACAGATCCAACACCCTAACTTTATCCCCTTCTTGGAGTTTATCAAAACATATCTGCAAAAACAAAAAAAATAACACATTATATTGAAATACATAATAATTATTATATAGGTAAGGATTACCCTTATTTACATAATAAAACAACCATTACTTATGTTGGAACAAAATTTTAAAACCCTAAAATTTTGTTAATTCCTGCCATTATTCCAAGTAAACTATTCTAATGTCTCACCTGTTAGGACCTCTTAAAAAATTTGCACATTTCCATCCTACTTGATCTTTTCACTTGTATATGACCATTTCTTAATAGACATTCATGCCAAAATTTTATGCCATTTATTTCCCAGGGTCACATAACATGATCATTTTGAGGAGTACGCAATTATTCTTAATCATTTCTATGTTTTTGCAGTTTACCGCAATCTCGTAGGTCATCCTCATTGTTTTGGCGGCAGTGCAGGAACTAGAGCAACAAGAATCATGTATACCGCACTCTCACTGGAAACATACAAGTTGTTTGCGGCATGGCAGTAGGAAGGGCTCGGTCAACCATGTATACTGCGGTCCCTCGGAGGTCTCACCACTTGGTTGCGGCTTGGCAATAAGGAAGAGAGGCCAATATAAATTAATTCCATGGTCTCGCATTGGTCTGGCAAGTTGTTCATAGCATGGCGGTAGTAAGTGTCCAAGTTACCGGGCTCTCGTGATGGATTTCAAAGAACGTTGCGGCAAGGCGGTAAGCAGTAAAAGTTGGCAACATAATCTCACTGCAGTAATGAGAACAGGCACTTGTGAGTTGATGGTAATGGAAGAAAATGGAATAAAGGGGGCTATAAGCCCTATGATCTCACTTTGTTTGAGCATAAGGGCTGAGGGTTGGCGATAATCAATAAAAGTGAACAAAAGGCATTGAAGCTTATCACCATCCCGTGACCAGTTTAAACAAGCTCCGTGGTAGTGTGGTAATGATAATAAATGAGTAAACATACTCAGTGCAGGTGTGCGATTACCAAGAAATTTGAAAGATCTTATCATTTCATCTAATCATTGGATCAAATTTGATCAAGGGCTTATATTTGAAATGAATTGAATGCTGAGATTTTATAATCTCGTGGCACGAACCAAAAATAATGGTGGAATGATGAACATTCTGGCTCGATAAAATTTGGAAATCTCTCAGCATTTTCTCAGTTTAGAGATTGCAGATTGACTTGAAGAAGGCACCCAGTTCGGTCCATTCTTAGCAAGCTTCGAATTGTTCAAGTAAGTCCATCTCTACATTCTCTACAAGAAAGTTTGAAGAATCTTTGCTCTATTTCAATTCTCTGTGCATTTGCTTGAGTTGCAAAACCCTAGTTTGTATAATGGCACCCAAGAAGTCTGAATCCACAAGTAAGACCAGTAAGCTTGATCCTACCCCTAAGAAAAGATCACTGCAACAATCTTTGCTAGATGTTTTACCCAATTCAATTGACAAAGGTCGAAAGAAAGTATTTATAGATGTTGCTGAGGGTTGTAGGGATGCCATAATTCCCATTTCTGGTTGGAAACTATTTTGGTACTTCTGTCAGAAGAAGGATGGTCAGGGACCGGTGGGCAATCCATGGAAGCTAGACTTAACCAAGCTAATTGTTTCAAATGTATTCGTGGATGTGGAACTGCTTCGTACTCTGGCACTACACTACCACCCGGCTACTAAAATAGTAAGGTTGCCAAATGGATCTTCTCTATTGAGAATTGACAGAAATGCTATAATTGATTGTTTTATGTTGAACAAACAAGCTCTCACCGAAATTTACCTACAAAAGATTGAACAAGAATACAAAAGTTTGAGAAGAACACTTAGAAATGATGAGTTGTCGATATTTATGAGAAGAGGTGCAAACAACGGGATAGTTGATATTCCTTCCAATGCAGTTGAACCATTCCCTATGGAAGATTTTGCAGTCTATTTCAAATGGACCTATTATGCATTGTGCCAAGTACTGGGAATTGATGATGATCAGAGGATGCCAGTTAATTTGATGATGATGGCTATGAAGATACAAAATTCAGAGGTGAACATATAGTATGATTTTGCCTCATATCTTGCAAAGAAAATACATGATGGATACATTAGTGTGAAGGGAGATAAGAAACCCATGAACTTCAAGTTTTATTCTTTGGTTTGCCACCCAATCCTATATCAAAATAGGAGTAAATGGTCAAGTAAAATGCACATCAACATGATTGACAGGACAAGGTAAAGAATGCCTACTCAATGTTGGTGTTACATGTGGGATTCTCATTACCAGATTGGTAATTATAATGTATTTCATAATGAATTTTCTGTGAAAATAATGAATTCTTTTAGTAATTGGGTCCCCCGATTGTCACTAGAAATTAGGGTAATTTTGATACCTCTTGCACATAAACCAAAGCAAGGTCATACTTTCAATTATGTTGATTAGTTCTTCCTACCAGAGCACACAATAATCAAGGTATATGATTGCCCCCAACCACCTCACAAATTGCCAAAGTTTGTTTCTGATAGAATTGCATTCTTGGAATTCATGTGGCAAATGATGTGGAGGGAAAAGGAAGTGATGAAAAAGTAGAAGAAAGGCACCTTTTTGCCTGATACCACTGTCTTTAGAGATTGGTCAATTGGTTCGGACACTCTTGAGGAGCTGCAGGCCTATTTGAAGGCCAAGTACTCTTTGGAATATGGTGTTGAAAGAGTTTGTGACCCTGAAGGTCATATGAACTTTGTGAGACAAGTGATCTTGACTAAGATGGGCATTTCCCATCAAATTCTTTATGATGAGGATGTGATAAGGAACCTGGTTACTTTTAATGAAGTGTATGATAGGAAGAGGAAATGGGAGATCCTCAAGAAAATTGAAGATGACAAAAAGGAAAAGAATCCAATTTTTGAAGGATTTTTTACTGAAGAGAAAGATCCTCTAAAGAGGATTAATACAATGATTCAAAATTTTGAAAATATTTATGCTAAATTTGAAGTACAGCCTACCAAGGCTACCAAACTTCTAGTGAAGAGGACTGCAAGAATTGAGATTCATGAGCCTGCCCCTGATGTCATATCAGTTCAAGATCCACAGATCCTTGAATCACCACCACATAAAAGGCAGAGAACTGAAGGCATGTCTCCTCTAGTCCCATACGAGATGTCTAAGGGTGTGGGGGATACTGATGAAGTTGCAAATATTTTGACACAATTGCATGATGGAGAGGAAGTTGATCAACCATTGGTTGGTCAAGAAACTGATGCACACAAGCCTAAGGCTAGGATGGAAGAACAAGCCCAAATTGATCCAGAGCTACAAGAAGATGAAAGGGTGGTGGCATCATTGAGATTTATTCAAGATGATGATTTCATCAAGACTCCAAAGTTTAGAGATTTCTAGTTAAAATGAAGATGAAGGAATTTGATGAAAAGGTGGAAATCAATAAGATGGGTGCTGATGAGTCTTAGTATGATCAAATAACCACCCGAACAATCCAAGAACTAAAAGTTGACGAAATCAATGTGAATCTTGAGGAAGCATGACAAATGGTCTTGAAGAGTAACATGTTGATCATCCCAGGTCTTGAATTGAAAAAGGTATTCTTGCTTGACCAAGTTAGGAGTCAAGATGACCCTAATCTTGTGTTTGAATTTGATTATGAGGAGGGAATGAGTGGATGTGGTTTCAACCCAAAGACAAAGACTCTTGCCATATGGACAAAACAGAAGAACACTAGTAAACCAAGGTTGTTAGATGTTGTTCAGGAAATGAGGGGATCTATTGTGGTGAAAACCTTACGAGACACTTCAGGAACTGAGGCCTCTACTCTTACAGTCCATTCTACCATGTTCACCCATGCAGTTGTAAAAAAGTTGGAAAAAAAATTGCAGGATTATGAGAAAACACAACAAGACATGAATGATGAAGTAAATAGGTTGTTCATTAAAAATAGGCAATTGAAAAAGCAACTGCAAGATGTGGGTTCTTCCCATAGTCTAGCAATAGTTTCATATCAACCTTTTGTGCCACCAAAAACTGGTGATGTCACAGTGACAATGTAAGAGTTTAATGCTTTGAGAAAAAAAATTGAAAAAGAAGTTGAGGACCTCAAGAAGCAAAATGAGGAAACAAAAAATGAGGCAAGGATAAAGGTCCTTGAAGTCTATGAGAAAATTCTAGAATACAGGATAAAGCTGGTTGTGGATAAACTTGGGGATGTGCATGATTGCTACTCCATGTTATCTCAGGCTATTAAACAATTGCAAGCAAAATTTTCTATTTTTGAGCCACTGTACAAGAAATGGCAGCCTTCCTTGCACAATTTAGTCATGCTTTGCAGGATACTTCAAAGAAATTCTAATGCTCCTGTTGAATTGTAGCCCATAGAGCAGATGGTGACTATGATCATTGAAGAGCATCAATATGCCAGCAGTGAAGACAAAAGGATGCAGGCCAAACTTGAATCTTTTTCTACTTTCAAGCATCAATTTATCCCCTCTATTCTGACAGAGGAAACCAACCTAGTTAAAGGCCTTGATACTTGGAAGGAAGAATTCAGAACAACAGTGTCTATGGTTATGGATTTCTTGAAAAAGGAGCAGGATATAGATACTTTGAGCTTTAACGTGATTTTGGATAGGGTCATAGTCCTAGATGCAGGATATGGAAAATTCGTAATTGATGTTAAAGTTATGTTGGATAAAAGATGAAAGGACCATCAGACCAATCTGCTCCGAATTTAGGAATTCAAATGGCCTAGTGACCTTACATTCGATAATTGGGAGTAGACATACTTGAAAAATTGATGTGCAGCTACAGGTTCAGGTGCAGAAGGAGCAATGAGTAGTTTTGTTGGCGTCAACATGGAGAACAAGGATAAAATTTTGACACTTTTTTGTGATAATAGACAGGGGCACAACACACTTAACAGATACTGCAGCATGGAGATGAGTACCTTGCCAGGCCTAAGGTCACGGGTGCTCTATGATAACTAACAGATTTAGATCTTGGTTAACTTTCTTACGCCTTTAATTTCTCTTTATTAAACATGTCTAGTTACAAGAGGGTGTGATTTATGAACAGTTGTGTTGGTTTAGGCCTGAAGCTTGTTGTTTCCCATATTTATAAGGGAAATCAAGGCCTAGACAATCATCATCTTTCAGTAAGACAATTTATATATGCCAATAGTATCTATCCAATCATATTTCATATTCAAGACATTACACTTCTATGATAATTTAATATTATAATGGGCAAGGATGGTTAAATTTGTGGATATGTATGGTGTTCTGATTTTCTGTTAATATTCAAGTTCATAAGTTGTTTGATTGTCTCCATATTGGCTATTTCCAGTTATTCAAATCAATAGATTTATCAAGGCACATTTGTTGTCATTGTGTGGATGCTTTTAATTGGTTTCTATTATAAGTTGATGTAATTCCATTTAAGTGACTTACATTTATTGGTCTCTCTCTAGAGTTAAATCCTTTAAAGTAAATCATACTGGTGGGTTTTCCTTCAAATATAATTAAAACAACTTACTTGAATAGTACTTACGTGCATGTGTGTGTTAAAACAACAATGACTACCATGAAGGACATAAAAACAATAAATAGCACTCACCTCAATTCTAGCACCACTACTACTACTCTAAATATCATGCAAATTCTCGTCAAGATGTTCAACATAATTACTATCATCATTGTCCTCAAGTTGTGCAGCTTTGTAGAGAGCTCTATTGACAGGGCCTTTTTCTTTTCAGTCTACTTTCATATAATTTTTCTGCATGCGGTTTAATCATCATGCAAAAATTAATATAAGTCAAGTAAAGAATGCAAAAACTATAATTTTTTGTTCAAAATAACATTTTTCTTCCACTCTTAAATGATTAAGTCAAGGTATGTTGTGAGATTCTTCCTTTATTGTAAGCAATAGATTCCAGTTTATAGGAGGATTCTTATAGTCATGAGCATAAGATTTTCAACAAGGGACAATCCTAGTCCTTCATATGATAAGGAAGACAGTAAAAGCTGTAAGATGGCAGTCCATATCTCTGTCTTAGGATAGTCCATAGCATGGAAGGTATAGGAGAAGATAAAGAGATGCAACAACTAGTAGGGTTTCACCAAACAAAGAGAAGAGATAAAGGCATTGTCAAAACCATTAGACAGTGACCAAGAACCCTTGGAATGATAGCAACAAAGCAGATATGATAGCCTTGACTTGAGGATCAGTGATTAAGAGCTTTACTAAGTGTTTAGGGTAAAAATTTATAGTTTGTTTAAACTAGGTTAAATACTACCATTTCACCACTAAGCATTGGGAGGACAAAGGGGAAGCTTGTGAACAAGCTTTTAATTGCTTTGTCGGTCCCTTAAGCTCGCGTGGTTATGAAACCTAAGGCCCTAATCAAGATTTTATCAAGTGTTTTCTTTTCAACCAAGTAAAACCCTAATTATCCCTTAAATCAGAAATATACAGAAACTGATGAAACAACTGGCAAAACTTATCACAGAAGTGTAGAGATAGAGTTCCAGAGATAGTGTACCCAGAATTTGAGGGCTGCATGGACTAGGGCGTCGGCTCCAGTGTCCTAAAAGTTCCCACACTGGAAAATCTTTTGCACAGGGTGTCTGAGACTGCTGAAAGGCTTCCAGATCCCAGAATAAACCCCTGGTTGGACTAGGGCATGTGTTTCGGCCTTCTCAGTTGAAAGTGCAAAAAAAAATAGTTGTATGCATTTGTCTTTGTATATGCAAAGCCATTTGTATATACATGCAGGTTCAAATGTACATCCGGGCATGCAAGACAGTTTGTATGTTCAATCGGCTCCAAAAGGTGCAAAAATGGTTGTTTGTATGTTACAAATTTCAAGAATATTCCCTGCTTGTATGTGAGGGTTTGCATGTATATTTGTGTTGTATATGCGAATATACAACGGCTAGATACAATGGAAACATGTAAAAGAAAAGATGCATTGGCGGCATACAAGCGAAATATGCAAGGGACAATATACATCGAGACAGATACAAAGGTGAATGTATGTCCGACATACATTGGGAATGTACATTGCAAACATACAAAGAGGCCGACATACATTTGCTACAGTGAAAGGGTTCATCGGCCAAACAACACTCATCGGCCGATGCACATACATGGCCGATATACAATTGATGGGGCCCGCAGATATACAAAGAAGAATGTATATTAGGTAGATGCACAAGCAACAAGTAAAGAAAAGATACAAGGCATGAGGCCCACCAGTTGCATATACAAATGTGATTGTATGTTCTCACATACAAAGGAACATGCATTCCTAATATGCATTTGCCAGACCCGAACAGGTATGTAATGTAGTTGATTAAGGCAGGGGTCCGATTGAATGTATGGTTTTGCTTGTATGTGAAGGAATGATATACAAGCCAGACCTGACTTAAAAATAAAATTTGGCACATTCAACGGTGGGGTCCGCAGCTTGCATGTATATGGCATTGTATATGCCGATATACAAAAGAATGAAGATACAAGGTCCAGATTTCAAATTTCTCCAATCCGATTGATAAATGGATGAGGTCTGCAGTATGTATATTGCATTTGTATAATGCGATATGCAAGGAAATATACAAGTAAAGAGATAAAAGTCAGACTCGATTTGAATTTCAAAGTGTTTCATAGTCATTTGAGATCCGCAAGTTGTATATTATGTTTGTATATGCAATATACATAGTGATATATGCAAAAGGGAGATACAAGCCGGACTTGAATAAGATTGTGGTTTGTTTTATAAATATTTGGGGTCCGCCTTGTATATTTGTGATTGTATGTATATGCTTTTGCATATAAGTTGGGCAAAAAGGGCAAAATGGAAAGGGAAAGGTCAGCAATGGCAAGGAGACACCTATGTGGCACGATTTAATTGGTTGTTAAATTTTCAAAGCATTTGAGGCCATGGATCTTAGCGATAGGGGGAATCGACAGCCCTATTTTAAAATCTTTCAGCGAAGGATTTCCTTTGTGTGTGCAGTTGCGTTTCAGGCAGGAAAACCATAAAGCACGTAGATTGCTGCATTTTCTGAAGTTGCGGGTAGGTTGGCATTAATGGTTAAGTTGCAGAAGCATGGTCAAAGACATGGACGGGTCACCTACCATCTTAAGGGCAAAAATCTTGAGTGGCTACATAGTTCTTGATCTCACCTGCTCCCTTCCTTCTCTCTGCCTGGAACATTGAATGATTTGGGTGCCATTCTTGGTGCATTGTATCTGGCAGATTTTGAAATGACATGTAATTATTGTTGAGTACACAGTCTTGCTATAAAGTGCAAACTATGTTACTCATTTGGGTTGTTGAAGACTTGGGCATTTTTGGGGGAAAAATAATGAAAGACTGAGCATTTTCTTGGTTGCTCTATCTCTTTTGGAGTTTATGTGTTGCATTTTGAATGTAGGTTGCACATATGTTCAGTTTCATGTCATTTTATATGAAAAATACATTATTGCATGTGCTTATCTGTATGTCTCCATTTGTTGTATGCATTTTCTTCTTTTGAATCTGGTTGCTAAGGGTTTCTCAGATTCTAGGATATAGATTTCTGTATCACATGCTTGATCTCTAACTTCCTTTCAAGAAGTGGATTAAATTGTTTTAGGTCAAGTATGGAGAAGGTTGTACGTCAGCAAGGATATTTGTAAGTAGAGACAATTAAATACTTATCCTTGGGTGGTGTTTGTAAGGCAAATACCAATCCTAACCCCTTGAAACTCGAATGCTAGTTGCAAACCATTCTCTTGTATACGTCTAGTTGACTCCTTGTCCTGAGATAGGCACCAGTCTGCTTCTTATGTAGTAGTTATGATCCAAAACCCCCTGTCTTGCATCCAAAACATTAAAACACATCCTCTCATAATTCTAACCTGTTAATTGTAGGAGTAGGATTAGGACCCCTGCATACTCTCATCCATAACTAGTTAGATATGTCCAAGAAATTTGCCAACCTTGTGATCTATCATGCAAATCTTGGTCTGAACATGAGAGTATTCTTCTTGTTATTGTAAAGCTAAATCTTTCTGTCATTGGGCGAGTCAAATGTCAAATCTTTAGCTATAGGGATACCCCCCTTGGTGCGGCAGAACCAGAAATGAAGGGGAGGTAGCTCACACAACCTCCTGTATTAGTTGGCTGAATCTGCCTGTGCATTGGAACTGGCAAGCCCTCTGTAGATTCGGAAAGAAACCCAACACTCTTGATCATGCAAAGGGTGTACAAACCCTAGGAAGAGCAAGATAGACTCAAGATCTTGATTCCTAATCTTCATCCATTGTCTCCAAGATAGCAAATAAAGAATACTTCGAAGAGATTCAACAAATAATTGATCTTCAATGGTAATTGCAGCAGAGTTTTGGCATCAAGCTTACATAAGAATTGTGTGTGATAAAATGATTTGCAAATGTCTTTTTATATCTAGCTTTAGGGAATTCAAATTTTTAAATAACGTCTCGATATAGTGTGAAAACTGAGAATTTGAAAACGGAATCCCGAGGCACTCGGTGGGAACCGACACCCTGCCAAAAGTCAAAATCTTGTGAAATGGGGGAGGACTAGGGTGTGAGCGCCCAAGTCCTAGCCCCCAATTTCAACTCAGATCTGCATTTTTGGGGGTCCTAGGGACCCAAGTTTCAAATCTCTTTCCGGGTTCTATCAATAAGTTACCTCAAAAAGTGAATAAACTGCTCCTAGACTTAGTCAATCAGGGTTTTGGGAAGGCCGAAAAGAAAAGGTTGAGAGGTCACCAAGAGTGAGGAGCTAAACTGAGGGAAATTGAACCATTCCATGTAGAAGGACAATTTCTGACGTTACATTTAGCCCCCACTTTAGTGGCCATATGACACTACATGGATATGCAACTAAAGGAAAGTAAATACATCAATCATGAAAAGGATACCCAAAAGGATACTGTAGAGGAAGCTGAAGCATTGTCACCGAGAAGGAATAAGCCCCCAAGTCTACAATCTTGCAAGACCACAAAGTTAGGAACCGCATCCTACAAAGGAACACTTGTTAGAGAAATCAAAATCAAATCAACTTACAACCACCACCAATGAGTTAGTACCAAAAATGCTAAGGGGGTTGAGTGATGAGGTAGGGAGGAAGTCAAGGGAGATATATGCCCCCCTTATTTCTGCTTGCTTAGTCCAAGAGTAGAAACAAGGAGATATCCACGCGTCGGGAAAAGTGTTGTGAGGGTTATACAATGCTCAAACGTAACACATTCAGGAAGAAAGAGAGCGGAACCCAAGTTCCAATGCAACAAACAACATTGAAATCAGAGTTCAACAGCTCAAAAAGGGCTCAAGATTGAAAGAGCACACTTTTGCACCTAGTTAGGGATAGGATTTATCACTCACTTACTTTCTGTAAAAGGGAGTTGTCACTTATCATTTAACTCATTCTTGTTTCTTATCATTACAGAGAGAGAGAAGGAGAATAGGAGAACAACCATGCCGAGATGACATCCATACCATCTACCACAACTAGAGATGCTCCGAGCCCGAGTGGCAGAGAGATGCTTCGAGGCCAAGGTAGGGTCCTAATTCCATGATTCTATCATCTTTCGTTGTGATTTTTATTTCATGTTATCGATATCTGTGCCAAGAGGGGAAGGTGGGCAGGGTTCCCAAACAAGGGCACCTGGGTCCACCTAGGGCGCCAGAGTCTCTCTAGGGCGCCCTAGTCCCACAGGGGCACCAGTGTCCCTCTGGGGCGTCCTGGTCCACAGAGGACACTGGGCCTAGGTACAGGCACTCTATTCAGTTTGTGTTAGCTTATTTTGGTTTCTAGAGAGGATTCTGATACTCTTTCTTTCTTTTCGATCTGCAGGATGTCCATGAGATGCGTGAGCACACAGGCGGTCATTTGATGGCACTTCTGTGAGAGCGTGCTAGCACTTTGACTACCACAGAGAGAGAGCATTTACAGATGGTGGGCCTATGGTGAGTGTTTGAGATGCCCACAATCAGATTCCACTGTGCGATGCTTATGGCACTGATGGAGAGATGGGATGCAGATACATCCACATTCCACTTACAAACTGGCGAGATTACCATCACACTGGAGGATGTATTCAAGATCTTTCAACTACCGATCCAAGGAGAGACAGTGAGGGTTGTTGGACATCGCTCAGTGGAGTATACTCATGAGAGTCAGTTGTATTTCTTGTGTCGTAGTATTTCACAAGTAGAGCGAGGACACATTCAGCTCCGTTTACTAGAGTAGGGATGCAGAGACATTCCCTTACTACGAAGGATCATGATTGTCACAGTCGCACTAGCCATCACACCAGATGGATGAGGCACTCACCTTCACGAGGGTCTCATTCACACTATCAAAGCGATGGAGGAGCATTAGACTGTCTACGCATGGGGGCACAGTATGCTTGCGCACCTATATTGCGACTTAGGGCCATATGTCCACTACGAGATGCAAAGTCTGATGGTCTGCACATTACTATAGGTTTGGTCCTTTGAGCACATCAGGTGCACACAACCGGTGGGTTTTCCTATAGAGGTGGCATTCACCCATCCACGTGTCTATACCAATCCACATGTGAGGTGTTGGAGGCACAGCAACCTGTTATACTAGAGAGTAGTATTTGATAGATTATAGCCTGGTGAGATCATCTGGAGACTGTATTGGGGCTACATCAGATGGCTTGGTGAGTAGAGGCAGCTAGCTTGGATGCAGAGGGATTAGCTGATGGCCGGTCACCTTGATCATGCTGTATCATGGTTCTACTTTGACAGGGTGGCACGACAGTTCAGACAGGTACATGATGTTCCTGTAGTTCATCCAAGCTACTCACATGTAGCTCAGAGTGCAGTCAGAGCCAATACTATCTGACGGCCAACTATAGCAGATGTACCACGCAGTGATGTCGAGGGTCCTAAGGATGTAGATCTGGTATTGGGTGCAGATGATGTCGGGTGTACCCGAGCATATCAGACCTGGTGGAACATAGCACAGCCTGCACCTATCTTTCCACCTGGGCATCCTATAGGAGATGCCTGACCTTGAGCCGGTCACGTGAGTGACACAGGGGTGGAGGATGACGTCAGTGACTTCACGGGATACTACGATCTCAAGGAGGGTATGGAGGAGGATGAGGATGAGTCCTAGGAGGTCCCATCACAATACGTCTTTAGAGCGAGATCGCGACAGAGCCAACAGGAGGCAAACACTGACGAGGAGACCGAGTCAATACCATGGTCCAAGGCTCGTGGTCCTACTCTTGCAAATGAGGTGAGGCCTAGTTAGACAGAGCGAGGAGAGAGTAGGAGGCCTATGCCCCCAGCTGTAGATCAGACAGTGCGGCTCATCACACCATCAGTGATCTGAGACCCATCCTAGCGAGACGGAGATCCAAGTAAGGTTGGATTTATTATTTTATGTTTTGTATAGTTTATTATTTGTGATTTTTATATGGGAGTTTAACATCTATCTCATCCTATGTTTTGCAGTTGGGACTAATGCATGGTGAGACTTTGTGAGTCACGTCATAGGAGACATAGTACCGACAAATGCCTTAGAGTAGTGGGTGTAGGCAGGTGATGTGCCCTGATAATCCGCTGGGCGGCATGCTGAGATATTTATGCCTGTCGTCAGATACAGGACTGCTACAGAGGTCATGCTAGAGTAGTCTGCACAAGAGAGAGAGGAGTTTTGACAAGGAGCTGAGCGCACTAAGGCTGAGTTCAAGGCACAGCGAGAGCAGACGGTAGTGATTCCTACATCAGAGGGAGGGGCAGCTGTTAGTGATTTCTTACTGCAGTAGGTCTAGCAGACTAGAGTTGACAGAGACAGGGCTCAAGCTGAGAGAGACCGATACCAGAGGATGTACCAGGAGGCACATGAGCGGATGATAGAGATGAGAGGCGAGATTAGGGGGTTATGATTGCGAAGTGTCTCTAGGAGTCATTCGCAATCCGTAGCCACACATGGTTAGGCTTATGTCACTCACACAACACGAGGGTTGAGGGTACTGGTGATCAAGGCTCTGCTATGTGATTCATAGACTTTAGGTACTATGACATCCCATTTTGTTTTGAGGGATAGTCAACTTGGATGTATACATAAAACTGAGATATATATATATGATGTTTACTTTTTATCTGTGTAATGGCTTTTGATCTATCACATGTGATTTTTGTAAAAATGCAAGTAGTGATGATGTCTAAATGCTATAATTAATGCTATTGGGATATACTAACAATTCTAAAAAGAACATGTAATAACAAGCATAATGATTAATTATTTTACACATAACTTTAACTTCCATGCCACATTCAGTTAATACAAAAGTGATCTAAGCAATTACTACTTAAACACAATGCAACAATGATCAACTGAACAAAGATATAATGCCAAATGAATTAAGACAAAACAATACTATCTTTTTGAAATTGAAGCTAATCTATGTGCTAAATTAGCTTATGAACATTTAACATTAGATCTTTAAGCATAAAATCTTTTGAGGTGTGCCGCATTAATAGGTTCCTTAAGCGACATACCTTGCTTCAGCTAATTTACATGCTCCAAATCCAAAGGTTTCAGTGATTATGTATGGCCCAAGCCAATTAGGGCTAAACTTACCTTTTTCACCAAGCGGTACATTTACATTGCATTGATTTTCATAAAGAACCAAGTCCCCAACATTAAATGAATGTTGTATGACTTGCACATTATAGGCTCGTTGCACACCTTTTTGATAAGCCTTGAGATGTTCAAGAGCATTAATACGCCTTTCATCAAGCATCTCAAGTTCCTATAATCTTTTCTCTCATTCTATGTCATCATCCATGATACCTCTTAGGGAGATTCGCAAAGAAGAAATTTCTAATTATCGTGTTTGTGCCATAGATGAGATTATACAGTGTGTTACCTATAGTTGTTCGAATACTTATTTTGTAAGCCCATAGTGCATAGGATAATTGCGTATGCCAATCTTTTTGATGTTTATTAACAGTTTTCCTTAGAATCTGTCCAATAACCTTGTTTGAAGCTTCTGCTTAGCCGTTGGATTGAGGGTAATAAAGCATAGAGAAGCGATGTTGTATATGATATTTTTTGAGCAACTTTTTCACATCCTTGTTTTTAAATGGTGTACCATTGTCCAAAACCAAGGAAGAAGGTATTCCAAATCAAGAAATTATGTTATCTTGTATGAATTGACAGATTACATCGGTGGTCATGGATCGCAACGGGACCGCTTCGACCCATTTTGTAAAATAATCAGTAGCTGTAATGATAAACATATATCCTTGAGAGGAGGGTGGGGAAATTTTACCTACAAGATCCAAGCCCCAAATAGAAAATGGCCATGGTGACACCTGGGCATGAAGCTCTTGAGTAGGAGCATGGATGAGGTGTTTATGTTGTTGACATTGCGGGCATTTCTTGAGTAAGCAAAGGAATCTTGCTCCATATGCTGCCAATAGTACCCCATACGTAACAATTTTTGCACTAGCAATTTTCCATCGAAATGCCCTCCATAGGAACCAGAGTGAGCTTCTTCTAAATCTATCAGAATCTCTGTGTTACTTAAACATCAGAGTAAAACACCATTATAACTTCGTCAATACAAGACATTCGATAATATAATGTATCGCACTGCTAGTTTACGTAAACGAAGTCGGGCATTCTTAGATGTCGAGTCCAGAATGGTTCCATTGCATAAATAATTGAATATGTAGGAGAACCATTCATCAGTGTAGGTGTTACCATAGAGTTCCAAATTCACAACTATAGGGCTTTCAATTATCGGTGACTTAAGATTATGAACCACAAAGGTAAATTCCTTAGGAGAACCATCAGGGGATATAAGGGAAGCTGTGCTTGTCATTGCATCCGCATGCCGGTTATCATTCCTAGGAATGGTATCGATCGAATATGATTTGAATTGTTTTAAGAGAGATAATGCAAACTCACGATACTGAGAAAGCTTATTGTGCTTAGTTCGATACAATCTCGTGATTTGTTTGACAATCAACTAAGAATCACCATATATTGTAATATTCTTGATATTAAGAGCCAAGGTTGCATGAAGTCCAGTGATAAGAGCTTTGTATTCAGCTATATTGTTTGTGCATAAGAAATCTAAGTGGTAAGATAAGGGAATCAGCATACCAACAGGAGGTATTAATAGAACACCAGTCCTGAAGCCAGTTTGACATTTTGATCCGTCAAAGTATAACTCCCATTTTTCATCCGCAGAGATTGTTAAAATCTATTCATCAGGAAAAGCATCGACATTCTGTATAGAAAAGGGTGAGGGAGCTTTAGCTAACTGATCAGCTATTGCTTTCCCTTTAATCACTTTTTGTGAAATAAATTTGAGATCAAATTCTATTAATAACATAACCCATTTAGTGAGATGACCTGATCAATCTATTCTTACAAAGAGATGTTTCAAAGGGTTGAATTTTACCATTACATGCACTTCAACATTTAAGATATAATGTCTAAGCTTTTGCATGGAAAACACTAAAGCTAAGCAATGCTTCTCTATGACTGTGTATTGCACTTCATAATCGAGCAGAGTACGACTGATGTAATAGACAACGCATTCTTTCCCTGCATCATTATGTTGCGCTAACAGTGTTGTTAGGGCATTGTTAGATGCTGAAATGTATAACATAAATGGTTTATCAGAAACATTAGGTGCAAAACAAGCAGATTAGCTAAGTAATCCTTTAAATCATCGAAAGCTTTTTGACATTCAAAATTCCATTGAAAATGAGAATTTTTCTTCAGTAGTTGCATAAAGGGGTGAGTCTTATTTGCGAGTTGTGAGACAAATCGGTGAATGGCCTATATCTTCCCCTGTAAACTACGAAGCTAAGATATGTTCTTAGGTATTCGCATATTAACAATCGCATCTATCTTCTTCATATCAACTTCTATACCTCGATTTGAAACACTAAATCCCAGTAACTTTCCACTGTCTATGCCAAAAACACACTTTCGGGGATTCAATCACATATTATATTTTTATATGCGTTCAAATATTTGTCAAAAATTTGTGACATAATCCTTACGGTGGATAGATTTCGCTAGGATGTCGTCAACATAATCTTCTAAAATATTGTGCATATAATCATGAAATATAAGAGTCATTGCACGTTGGTAAGTAGCTCCTACATTCTTAAGCCCAAACGGCATGACTACCCAACAAAATGTACCCCAAGGTGTTATAAAAGTTGTTCTATACTGATCAAGAGGATTTATGAGGGTTTGATTATATCCTTAAAATCCATCCATGAAAGATAGTAACTCGTGTCCGGCTATGGAATCAACGATCATATCGATATTAGGGAGAAGGAAATCATCTTTCAAAGATGCCAAATTTAAATCCCAGAAATCTGTGCACATTCTTATACGGCCATCAGGTTTAGCAACGGCAACAATATTCGAGATCCACAGAGAGTAATCAATAGGTCAAATAAAACCAGCTTGTAAGAGTTTTTCTATTTCAGTTTTAACAAGCAAAGAAATATTAGGATTCATCTTACGAATCTTTTGTTTGAATGGCTTAGCATCTAGTTTCAAGACAATATTATGCGTTACAATCTGAGGATCTATACCAGGCATGTCTGAATAATTCCAAGTGAACAATTATGAGAATTCATTCAACAGTTTAGTCATTTCTTTTTTTTCTCCCGCATCTAAAAAATCACCAATAGGGATAACTTTTTCATAATTATCCTTATTCATAATGACATCAATAGTCTTTCTGTTAAGGAGAGTACTATGGTCTAGGGGATTGTAGGATTGTAATTGTTCTTCAAGTTCTTCACTTTGCTCTATTGTAGCAGTTATTGTGCCAGTAGTCTTTCCAAAATATGCATCATTGTTTAAACAATAAGGTAGGCCATGTTTATGGTGATAACGAGGGATACCATCATAAGCACTTAAGAAGTCCATTATCGCTTCATCCACTGTAAACATATCTAATGCAAGTGATCCTAGAGGACAATTGGTGTCAATCATCTCAGGGAATATCAAACTAAGTGTTGATATTGTATTCACATTTAAAGTTGGGTGTTTGTGGGATTTGGATTCCTTAAAAGGATTATATCCAATGCTACTTGAGTAATGTTGTGAAGCGAATTATATAGGGACTTTGATTCCTTGTTGATTTATGCCACAACCATTACCTACATAGTCACAATTTTTGTAAAGGATTCGGAATCCTCTGCCATAGAGAGAGACCATTTCTTTAGACGAAGGCAGAGCTTCGTAAGTCTCATAATCAGTAGTATAACTCAGAGTATTATCCTTATTTGTCACCACAGAAGTCTTATGTTTATCATTCAAAGCATGAGATGTGATTGATGCAATATTTGATGTTTCAGGGACAGGGTTTTTAAGTTTATATTCTCCTATGGAGGAAGATGCGAAATCTAATGAACCCCAGTCATCACCAATAAATGCATTCGATTGTTTGGACTCTTGCATAACATTTCTAGAGGCAAGAGGAGCTATCAATTCAGCTTTCAGATTGTTTAAAATCTTAGGACCAACAACATGTTTATGCACTTCCAATTGCAAACAATTATCAGGTTCAGGATCTGAATGGATAGTATGCAGTTTACTTTTAAATATAAACTTAATGGAATGGTGCAAAGTAGAAGGAACTACTCCTAATGCATGTATCCAAGGTCTACCCAGAATCATGTTATAAGATAGAGAACAAGGCATGACATGAATCAAGGTAGACACCATCACAGGTACAACTTGTATAGGTAAGGTTATAGTGCCCACAGATTGTCGTCCAACATTATCAAATCCATGAATACTTAATGATTCTGGTTTGATGACAGATACATCAACTTTAACCTTATGCAATAAATCAATACCACAAACATTAAGGACTGACCCATTATCAATCATAACTCTCTTAACCAATGTTTTGTTGATTGTAATAAAGATAACCAAAGGATCATACTGCTTCTGAACCTCGAGAGAAGGTAACTCATGTTGTTGAAATAAAATGTCTCTTTTCGTTGCGTGCATACAATCTAGTAAAGCAGCAAAATCATTTGGTTTAACAACAGGAGGAACAATCACCTTTTGTAAATCTTCTTGTAGCATTCCATGGTAAGTAGGTGAAGTTTGTATAAGTTCCCAAAGAGATATCTTTGCAGGAGTAGCATGAATCTGCTCTACAAGATCATAGTATTTACCACCTTTATATGTTAAACGAGGTGCTTGAGGAAGCATAGGTTGAGAAGCTAGTAAAGATATCAGAACATTCGTTTGTTGTGTACTTTGCTTGTTATTCCAAGTGTTATATGCATGAGCAACCATATTATGATTGGTTTGTTGTAAGTTTTGTTTCACAATTTGTTTTGCACAATCATAAATTGATCAGGAGATTGAGAAGAGGATGAAAGACCTTTAACCACAAGCACAGGTTTAGAGGATGGTTGAACCACATTCGCACATAGAGTGACCACAATTTTTGGTTTTTCAATCTCTTCTTTAGGTTTAGGCACATAAATTGCATTTACAAATCTTTGAAACAATGACGGCTTAGAGAAACAATGACGGCTTAGAGGCCGTAGTAGAATGTTCAATCAAGATAAAGTCCTCAAGGGCTTCATCTAACATATCGAAGTCATCACGACTAAATGGCTCATCATAAGCATGAAAATCTTGCAAAAATAATCCGACATTCTAACATGCTCTATTTAAACCAAGATTTAAATGCACAATGATGGCCTTTGCAAATGAAATACAATATCCAACAATAAGTGATAAATTCCAACTCCTTTAGTGAAACAATAAAGAATGTGATCCACAATTTAACATATGCAATTTCACTAAAGAGGTTTTTCAATCCAATTATGCTCTAGAACAATAAATTATTTCAAATCTGAAGTTTAACAAGGATGCAAATTCTTTAGAGCTCGAGTTCACCAAAATGTTTAGGGTGAAAATTGATAGTTTGTTTAAACTAGGTTAAATACTACCATTTCACCACTAAGCATTGGGAGGACAAAGGGGAAGCTTGTGAACAAGATTTTAATTGCTTTGTCAGTCCTTTACGCTCGCGTGGTTATGAAACCTAAGGCCCTAATCAAGATTTTATCAAGTGTTTTCCTTTCAACCAAGTAAAACCCTAATTATGCCTTAAATTAGAAATATATAGAAACTGATGAAACAACTAGAAAAACTGATCACAGAATTGCAGAGATAGAGTTCTAGAGACAGTGTATCCAGAATTTGAGGGTTGCATGGGCTAGGGCGCCCGCTCTAGTGTCCTGAAAGTTCTCGCACTGGAAAATCTTCTGCACAAGGTGTCTGAGACTGCCGAAAGGCTTCCAGATCCTGGAATAAACCCCTGGTTGGACTAGGGCACCCACTCCAATGTCCCGCAAGTCTCAGAATCCAAAAATTTGAAAGTCTGTCATGAATGTACCCGTAATATCCTTCTTCCTGTAGCTTCTTTTCATCGAAACCTACAAAACATGATCTGCACATACAAAAGAAGGAAATTGTTGCGGCTATATAGGAGCTTGCCTCAGTCAAGCCTCATCTTCGGTATTTCTACCTCAACAATAACTAGAGATAAATATTTTTAGAAGTGTGTGCAAACCTAACAATGTGTTATGCATAAAATCAAACCCTAGATGTCTCAATCAAGGGAAGATCAACAACTTGATTTGCATCAATAAACACATACAACTTCACCTCAAGGAGATGAGATAAATGAAGACTTGCATGAACAAGAATGCGAATCATCAATGTCCGCGGAGGATCTCCAAGCTTTTTGTTGGAGGCTTCAACCCTTCTCCCGATCATGTAAAGGGTGTACAAACCCTAGGAAGAGCAAGATAGACTCAAGATCTTGATTCCTAATCTTCATCCATTGTCTCCAAGATAGTAAATAAAGAATACTTCGAAGAGCTTCAACAAGTCACTAATCTTAAATGGCAATTGCAATAGAGTTTTGGCATCAAGCTTGCATAAGAATTGTGTGTGATAAAATGATTTGCAAATGTCTTTTTATATCTAGCTTTAGGGAATTCAAATTTTGAAATAACATCTTGATATCGCGTGAAAACTGAGAATTTGAAAATGGAATCCCGAGGCACTCGGCGAGAACCGACACCCCACCAAAATTCAAAATCCCGTGAAATGGGGGAGGACTAGGGCGCAAGCGCTCAAGTCCTAGCCCCCAATTTCAACTTAGATTTGCATTTTTGGGGGTCCTAGGGACCCAAGTTTCAAATCTCTTTCCGGATTCTATCAATAAGTTACCTCAAAAAGTGAATAGATTGCTCCTAGACTTAGTCCATCAGGGTTTCAGGAAGGCCGGAAAGAAAAGGTTGAGAGGTCACCAAGAGTGAGGAGCTAAACTGAGGGAAATTGTACCATTCCATGTAGGAGGACAATTTCTGACGTTACACTAAGACATACTCAAAGTGACTGCCTAGAATGATAGAGTTAAATGTCATTATGCAGCATAGGAGCATGTCATAAACATGACAAGGACAACAATAATGAAGTGAATACTCAAGCAAAATGGTTTGAAGTAAAACCTAGTAAATTGCAATATTGCATGTTTCTTTTGGTTCTGTAAGTAGAATAGTGAGACAATTCGTGATAACGCATTTATGTAAACCATCAATGCTAAGGTTATAATGGCTAGAATTATAGTATTGCACGTTGAGGGTAGGTTCATTCTTTGTTTACAGTATCCAAGAGCTATGATAACTATTGAAGTATCCAAAAAATGTAATCACAAGGAAGTATAACAAAAACATGGTACAAGTTTACCCAATAACCAGCACACGAAATGAAAGGATAGTGTCATAGAGCCTCTTACCTCATCTGTATCCATAATATTATGCTCATTCCATGCATAAACTATAGGCTTAACGGAGGAAGCCAACTGCGACAATTTCTCAGTGAGACTGTGTAAGCAACTCATTATATGTTGGTACCCTTCATTTGAGTTGACGTGATCTGTAGAGGCTCTTACTGGGCGTCTAACAGATGGCTCTAAAATCTCTGTTGACAAACTAGATTTCCACTTCATACTACTATTAGATTTACTAGGATCTAGTGCTACCATATAATCGAGCATATCTTCCACACCTGCTTCTCTATTACTGTTTTCCACCTAAAATACAATGTCAATATCAACATATAGTCAGTTCAATAAAAAATCAAAATAAATAACCAATGTAAATTGAACCAAAAAGCCATCCCCTTACTCCAAGTTTGTCCATTTTGGCCTGCAACCCACCTCAGCCAAATGTATATCCAGCTGCCACATTATCTCTTGCCCTCTTTCCTTTATAACTCTTTGTCAAATATTCTTCAGAACACATATTTTCTTTCAATGCCTCCCACTGTTTGGGAGATAGAGGGGATTCTAACCTCTCTTTTCCCTCCAAGATTGTTTTTCTACAATTGCATCTAAAATTGTTCATCAAAAGTCTCATCTTTTGCTTGTAATATCTTGTAGAGATTTGTCCACTAGTAGTCTCAAAAGCATTTTCCATTTTTTGTATAACATTTTCCACACTTCATGGATCTTGCTCTGCAAAATTTAATTTACAAATATCCAAATGGGCCCTACATCTCACACCCAACTCAGAGGCCCACCTTGCAGCATTTTTCTCAATGGGCTCACCATCTCTCGATACCTCAACCAAGAATGGCTTCTTGCCTTCTAATCTTCTTTTTTTTGCATTCCTATCTATAGATCTGTATAAATTTTGACTCAATCTTTTTCTTTTGAAAAAAGTAGGCACATCTTCTATTAAACCACTAGCAATATTTTTAGTTGATCCACTAGTTCCATCAAAAGTTGTAGCAGGCACATCTTCTATTAAACCGCTAGCAATATTTTGGTTGATCCACTAGTTCCATTAAAAGTTGTAGCAAACACATCTTCTTTTAAACCACTAGCAATATTTTTGGCTGATCCACTAGTTCCATCAAAAGTTGTAGCAGGCACATCAAATGCAAGTGGTCTCTCTTCATGACTTTCATTAACCGGAACTTCATCGTCCTTGGCCACATCAGGTGTGTCATGAGTAGGTGTGTCATGAGTAGGTAGATCAGTACCGGTCTCTATAGATTTCACTTCAAACATATCCTTTAATCTTGAATAAATCATCTACAGATCACTTATTGTTCCTTTCCTCTCATTGTTTTCAATAATCGCTCTTAGACTCTGTGCTAAGAGATCATCATGATGTTGCACATCACCATGTGCTATATCAGGTTGCACATCACCATGTACTATATCAGGCTGCACATCACTATGTGTTATATCAAGTTGCACATCATCACAACTATTCTTTTCACCAACTGTATTTGTACTTGAATCCCAAATGTGTTGGCTTCTACGAGTTGGCAGCACTGTATCTTTACTTTCCTTTTGTTTTCTCTCTGCATTTTCTTTGCACTCTTTTTCTTTCCTATAAAACAAAAAAATAGCATATTATGTCTTATATACATAAACCTCTTGCCTATAAAATTTCATACACACAATTAAACAAATAATATACTACTTAGTGGATTTACAACTTGCTTGTTTGTCAAACCAAGATGTGATGTTCTGTATGAAAGCTCTCATAATCTGTCAGTGGAACTTCAGCAACATGATCACTATCATCTAAATTCTGCCTCAAAGTCTTTTTCCTCATTTCCTGAAGTCTAAATAAATAATAATATATAAATCAACAACTTGAATCAGTAGAACAAGAGTGGAATATAAACAAAGCCATTATTTTTAGTCAACTAGAGCATATAAACAAATGTAGTCATAGTATATAAGGATTTCATTTCCATTTGAATGATACAGTATATAAGGATAGTCCCCATATGAAATACATTCACAGAGCATATAAGATGCATTCTTAGAAATTAAAGGAGACAGTCTATGACAAGTGACATGACATAGGATGATAGCATATAAGATGCATTATATGGAGGAGCAAAAATTCAGTAAGTAAATGTGGAACACTGATTAAAACCCAAAGGAAACTCTATTTGTTTATCCTTCTATTTGAGAAGAAACTAATTGCCTTTCTGATAGTGTGAATCATCATTATTTCTACTTATATAATCCTCATTATACTACTTATATAATTCTGTAGAAATTTTGAACACACAAATTGAAGTAAACAAAAACAGTCAATATGTGCTTTAAAAATGAGTAATTTGTTTTTGGAACAAATATAGCTAGTTATATGCATGACCTGTAACAAGACAAGAACTAGAAAAACAACAAAAAGTAGAGCTCAACACAAGATATTACCCTAAAAAACCCAAAGTGGAAGAAATTCTTGTACACTAATGCCCTTTCTTATCTTGCTGCTTCTCTACTACATTTTACAAGCTCACTATTTTCTTGATGCCTTCACTAATCATCTACATTGCCAGCAAGATCAGAATCCTGATCACTCATGTCTGCATCTGCTTGATTTTCTTCCTCATCCTCATCTATGTCATGCAATACATTCTCTCTCCCAATCTCTTTGTTGGTAATCAAAATATCTTCTCCAAACATTCCATCATCTTCATCCACTACTTCGAATGTTTCTTGTAAATTAACATATTGCCCATCAGGCATTATATCAACATCTTCCATGAATTTTCGTTTTGAACGAGAGTCTATTTGAATGAAATACGACCATCCTGGGCTTCTTACATCATCAATTAGAAATGATTGGTTAATTTGAAAAGGGAAAACATAGGGCTCATCCCTCTCTGATAAAAATTGTCTTGTATTTGCACGTACAAATCCATACTCATCAAAATGTACTACGGATGGTTGGATCCACTTACATTTTAATAATATAGGACTGTTTTCACCAAAATCCACTTGAATAATTTTTTGGATGAATCCAGCATAGAATTTCTTCTCAGTTTCGTGAAGAAATTCAGCAATTACAACACAATCACAATTTGTCTTTTTCATCCACTCTTAAATGGCTACCATAGGCCCACATTCCACTAAAACGCATAGCCCATAAATGTGGAGGTTGTGAAAGCTCACTTTCCTTCGTTGTTATATCTTGACCTTCTTCTTTTGTATCACTAACTACATTAGCAATCCATTCTTCAAATTTTGGAAAAGAATCACCTCCAACCAAATCATGACGTCTGCGCTTTTGAGATCGATGTTCCATCCAACTTTGATTCTCTTCTTCATAATTTCTATGTAGAATATTAACGTGCAAATAGTAAGATTAATAATATAAATGTGTAAATGCAATTGAGTAAGATTAATAATATAAATGTGTAAATAAATAATTGTGTAGATTTTTTTAACCTGTGCCACTTATCGAATGAAGATGTGTTTTGAAGAATAAAGGCATGTATCACACTTCTTTCTTGATGTGATAGCTTGAAGCGACATCCATTGCCTTCTAATACTTCACCTGCAACTCTCTCATCTTCATCATCATCCCATACACATCGATTGACATTTTTAAAATCCTTCATATATTCTGTGCAAAATCCAATGGCCTCTTGCATTGAATATCCCTCAGACATGTTGCCTTCTGGTTTTGCCCTAGTATGAACAATTTTTTTCAAAACCTTCATATATCGTTCTATAGGATACATCCATCTCGTTCTTATTGGACCACAATGCTCTAGTTCATATTCTAGATGTATCAAAAGATGCATAGAAATGTTAAAGATTGTTGCTGGAAATTCCCGTTCCAATAGATAAAGGACTTCAACAACCCCCTCCCTCAAACTATCAAAGTTTGAAGGATCTAATACATGTGAACTCATTCTCTTTAATTTTAGGCCCAGCCTTATAATTGTCAATCTTGGCCCCTTTGCCAAACCTGATATATTTACCACAATAGGTAAAATATTTTTGATTATAACATGATAGTTGTGGGTCTTTAGGCCTCTTAAGCAATTAATGTTAGTTTGGATTCTGATAGTACTACTTACATATCCAGTGGGAAAGTGAGTCTGAGACATCAACTGTAAGAATTGTGCACGTTGTTCATTTGTCTAGACATAAGGAGCACTGGGTTTTCTATATTTTGCATCATCATATTTTTCAACCCAAAGATTTCGATGAATCTTTAGTTCTCGAAAGTCTTCACGTGATTAAATAGTATCAAAAGCACCAAAAAGAGTTTATATAATAGCATAGGCTATATTTTTCTCAATATGCATAAAGTCATTAGTATGCCTAATGGTTATATCCTTAAAGTATGGCAACTTATAGAATATGCACAACTGTTTTACACCACTTTCATTACATGGATCATATCTACTACCAGCAATCCCACCATTTTCAATAAATGACATTCTTTTTTGTCCATTCTCAATAATGTAATCACCCGTTATTAGCAAAGGTGCTTCACGATTCTCTTCTTGACCATTGAAACATGTTTTTTGTCGATGATATGGATGACCCACTTTAAGGTAAGCACGATGTCCACAATAAATACACTTACGCAAACTTCTTGAGTGCCTCACAAAATCCTTAAAGTTGCAAGTAGGACAGCTATGGTATCCATGAACAGTGAGACCAGACAATGTACCATATGCAGGAAGATCATGAATCGTAACCAATAAGGAAGCTCTTAACGTGAATTTGATTGAATGACCATCACTTTGATTTGAGAATGGGTTCATCCCATCTAGAGCCAAACCCAACCTTATATTACAAGGATCTTGAGAAAAATCAGGCCATTTGTTATTAAATTCCATCCACGTCTTAGAATTAGGCACATGTCATTATTTTCCATCAATGCTCTTATTTTGGGCATGCCACTACATAAGTTCAGTAATATCTCTGCACCTATACATTCAAAGTAATTGTGGGATTATCAGAAAGTGGCGAAGAACCTTTCTAGGAACCACAACTGATTTCAACCCTTTCTATACCTTGCTTCATGACATTTCAGACATGTTCACTCTCACTTGCAAGATTTTTGTGAAATAATACACAACCATTAACACATGTGTGGATATTTTCATACCCCAAGCCGAGCTTACTAATCTGCTTTTTACATTGACTTTGTTTTGTTGGCAATGTGGAGTCAGCTGGTAACAACAAACTTAATAATGCCAATAACGGATCTATACTCTCATTTGTCCAACCATGCACCACTTGCAAGTTAAGAATTTGAAGGATTGTTGTCAAATGACTTAACTTGCAATTAGCATACATAGGCTTTAAAGCATCCTCCATTGACTTGGCCCAATCATCATTTAGACCCTCATTCAACATTCTTTCAACTTCAAACCCTTCGTCTAACATTTCTGCCTCTTCATCTATGTTCGGTGCCACTTCATCTATGTTTGTTGCCTCTTCATCTCTCACAGTCTGCAATTCTATCATATCTTCATAATAATTGTAAGCCCAAGGGCTTATACCACTATGCCCATATCTTATCATATGTCGATAAATCACATTTCTTTTTCTCACCCTTCCACCAAGACAGTCATTATGTATGGACATGGATATTTTTCCATTTCCCTCTCTTTGGCTACTCTCTCATCATATGCATGATATTGATCCGTAGTCAACCTTCGACGCTAATCCATCTGTAATATTGTGCATTCCAGTATTAATTTAGTATAATAAGATATCCTACGCCTAGAAGGCCTTTAAATATAAAATCTTAAAAGGTAACCTTCAATCATGCATATGGTCAAGCTAGGATAACCTTTCCTTTAGTTTGGGCTAGTCATCATGCAGGGAGATCATGCAGACTAGAGGTGTGGTTTTATTTGAGTTCAAGGATCAATTAAGGATCAACTTCAAAAATACTGAAGATAACATTTTCTTTTGAGTTTTCAAGCTTCAATCATGAAAATATCTCCTAGGGAGCTCCCACAAGTAGCTTCCGCAAATATCATGAAAATATCAATTCACTTTTGACAATGAGGGTTTTGAATTACCTTTGAATTTGCTGTAGAGTGCGTCCCCAAATTTGACTTTGCTACAGAGGGCCTCGCCGACTTCAAATTCGTTAAAGCAAACTCTAAATTCCTTGCCCACCTTTTGAAAAGTCTCCAAGTCCTCTCCAAACAAGATTTATCACCCATGCAAGTAGCTGCTACACTTATATGCACCTAAAACATTTTTTCAGGTACATGCATCAGATAGAGTAAGTGCTTCAATACATGTCCATGAGAATAAAAAACATCAATAGCAATTCAATTTCATTCCCATGCCGACAATTATACATTTTACAAGTTGTCTAACTTAGAAATATAGACAAGCTATGTAGACCAATAGATAAATAGCATTTAGAAGAAATACTAAACAATTTATCAAGATTACACTTTAAAACCCCAACTAAATAACTAGTATGATGAAGTATTCATAGCAGCAAATCACTTTCCAAAATCATAGGTAAAGTCACCAAATAAAGGACTCAAGATGTCAACCATTTCAAATGACAATCATGACAATAGGAAAAACAACATAGAGAATACAGTCATGCCTTTGATTGCAAAGGAGGGGGCAGATATTACAATCTGTAGTAGCATTGAAAAGATGAAAATGCAAAATCCATGAAGCCAAACACTTTTGTCAAAATACAAACCCTTACCTAATTAGTTAACTAATCCTTGAAGATTTTATTAGGCAAAGATAGTCATTATATAGATGCTAAAACAATGACACAAGTGCCTTTGAAAGTGATGACAGTCATGTCATCAAACTGACAGTGAAATTAGTCATCAAAAAGAGTAATGCACAACACCACAAAAGAAAAGAGGAGATCACTATCCATTTAAAGAGATGCCCTAATCACAGTCACCAAAGTGGGCTACAACAGCAAAGAAAAGACAGTGGAATATTGACAGTCTTTTTGCATCCAAATGTGAATTATGTGAAAACTATGTCATATATCAATAACAAAAGTAATGGAGAGGATTTTTTACAGTCAAAAGTCTATGAATAGAATCTTCAAGTTTATCAAAATCAAGCTAATAAGCTATATGATAGTCATAGCAACAGATGGACAAAGGGAATGTGACTGTGACATATTTTTGCATACAAAGGACAGTCATCATCAATGATATCTTTGTATTAAGGAATTTGTAGGCAAGTTCGTGATAGGACAACAAAGATCAGTTCATGTATGAAGCAATGAACAAGGTTTTCATGACAAAGGTTACTGTCAAGATAGTAGTAAGAGACAGTAAAGACAGTGAAGAGTAGATTTAAGGAATGAAACAAATCATGGAATAGTCTTGCATTCTCAACAACAAGCTTTCATTCTCTGTTTTGTGACAGTCATTTTGAAAATACAATCATCTTTCAAAGGTTGAATCACACACACAGGGGCAGTGTCTAAGTCACAAGTTGAAGACCATCAAATTCCTTCATGTCGAGGTATTCTAAGTATAAATCATGAATTGAAAAAGTAGAACTTTATTAATAAAGAACCATGAGACCTCTTCATATAGTCATTGAAAGAGATAGAACAATCACTAATGACAGAGCACCAAGCTTTCAAAGATACAAAACTTTAGAGCAGGCTAAGAGAAGAATAGAGGTACGTGGAAAACCCTACCTCTACTTCATAAAACCATTTCTTATTTGTTGTTTATCTATCATCTATCTGCTCCTTTGATATATGTCCTCTATAGCTGGAAATCCCAAAATTCCCTTCTTTCTTCATTCACACGATGATCTCAAAACTATTTCCAAACTCAAAGAATTGCAGCCATGAACAACCTTCTCCTGTTTGACTACTCATACCCTATTCTTGGTGGCCATGAACAATCTTCTCCTGTTCGACTACTCATACCCTATTCTTGGCGGCCATGAATAATCTTCTCCTATTTGACTACTCTACATACCCTATTCTCGGCAGCCATGAACAATCTTCTCCTGCTAAAAGCACAATCTTTGCTTCTTCACAGGTTTCACCTTTTGTTCAAAATTCATAATCGCACAATCCCTCCATTAATTCCCTCCAAAACTAAAGTGAAAGAAAAAAGAATAGAGGAATTTATTTAGTCCTTTATTTAGTCAATTTTATTTGTAGTTGTGTTTTTTTGCCCGATGACCAAATTAGTCATTTATTTGGTCATTTATTTAGTCATTTCAACCGATTACCAAATTAGTCATTTACTTAGTCATTTACAGCTGTGTTGCAAAAAGTTTTAGTCACGTGATTAAAAGTTTGGTCACGTGACTAAAATTTTTAGTCACCTAGTCATTTATTTGCCATATTTCTACTAGTGGTCATACATCAATCCTCCTCCTCCATTTTCACACCAACGGATGTCAATTGTGCAACTAGCATGTTAAAAGCATTCAGATGGTCTGCAACGGATCCTCCATCTTCCATCCTTAGAGAATACAGCTTCTTCCTCACAAATAACTTGTTCACCAAGGATTTGGCCTGATAAACATCTCCCAGTTTCTTCCATAGGTCTTTTGCGGTCTTCTCCTCATGGACATTTAACAAGACAGAGTCAACCAAACAGAGTCTCACAAGACCCTTAGCTTTCCAATCTTTGAGATCCCAATCATCTTGCGACATTGCCATAGGTTTTACACCAAAAATTGCTTCCCATAGGTCTTGGTCAACAAGCATGTCTTCCATCTTAAGTTTCCATAACTCGAAATTAGTGTCGTTAAACTTCTCCACCTCTACTCTTCTGGATGTACCTGCCATCTCTTTCCTACAACAAGATTTTAGAATACTCTGAATAGACTCCCACTCAATCTAAGATCAGCTCAAAAAACCCCTACCCAACAACTAGGACCAAAGGTGATCGAGCTCTAATACCAACTGAAAGGAAGCAAGGTGTGCAGAAAATGCTTCCTACGCTAATTTAATGAGGAGAGATGTATGCAAATTCTTTTTAACCTTTAAAATTATAGTGTTATTAACCCAACAACAGAGATATTGCAGCAATACACATACATACAGAATGTAGATAGAAGAGAGAGAGAGAGAGACAAGATATAATATAGTGCCCCTCTATTTTCACCCGAGTTGTGTAGGTGGTCTGACTAAGGAATCTGAAGATACGGAGGGAACATGAGCTTCGGTAAGTAAAATGCATATTGATATGTTTATAATACTGTCATATGATGCACTAGTATGTGGTTAGGATAGGTGGAAAGGATGACATCATACCATTGAACGTATGGACATACGGGAATGAGATACAAATGTCAGAGTTCCTTTCCTAGGGCTTCGGCTATTAGGTGTACTCTAATTGGTATGTTTGAGTGAACAAGTACCGGGCATCGACTCCACCTGAAGTAACAGGTCTGAGTGTGCCTTGACCAATGGAAATTGTCGAACGGAGATAATGTAAGGTTTCCCTCAGCTAGTCACCTTCCTCGGAGATGATAAGTTTTTAGTCTCGTGCCCTGTTTGTATGGTCGTGATTGTGAGTCGTTGTTGTTCGATTCTATTTTGTCACTGGATCCTGCGTGGTTAGTAGCTTGTCAGGTTGCATTTTTTATGGTTAACTGCATCTTTATAAAAGAATTAATAGTCCTCTTTAATAAATAAGTAATTTGTCTGTGGAGGTAAATAAAATATTTCTATGAGGATTTAATTAATGAATTTATGGTGTGTGTGTTGTCAGATATTCTATTTTTATCATAATCTTTTAATAAGGTCATTATGAGTCGTCTTGGTCAAAAATCTCAAATTAGTAAGAATCTTGTAGTTGTGGGAAGAGTGGGTTGTTGTGATCAACGGAAATCATTAATTCCCCTTTTGTTATATTTTGGTTATGGAGTGTATTTTTGGGGGGAGAAAAGCGAGATCAAGTTTAAGGAAGTATTGGGGAGATAGGCTAAAACTAGGTATGTGATTTTCTGCCTTGAGAGAAGGAATAATCTTACTGTGCAGTGCATTTGTTTGAGGATGTTATTATGAAATCTTCTTTTATGATATATCTCTGTTCCTTGCAATTTGCATGCTTTTGCGTTTGGAGTGCATATGTCTCAGAATTTTTGTCTCTTATCTTCTGATGAGAGTGGGTCTTTGTCGTTATTTGTTTGAACCTTGCTAAACTCTCTGCCGGTTATGGCATTGTCAAGTAGGAAACGATACTCACAAACCAAAATTAATGGGGGTGCGGAGGATTCCGCAGTGGATGATTATTGAAAAGTGGTTTTTGGGAAAAGAGACTTGTTTTCTAGCTCTTGCACCAACTTATTGCTCTCCCTCAGATTGTCTAAGATGTATTTCTCTTATAAATCCTATTTACTTAAGGAAACTAATTTTTGAAGCAATTCCAACAAATCTAGGATGTATTTCTTTTCGGTGGTTGTCCTGAAACTAGAACATTATTTATTTTCTTTCAGAACTCTCTATTCTCCCTTTAAGAGTCATTTCGACTTGCATGAAACCCTTTTGACCTGCAAACATTATCAAATATGTAAATTCATTTTAGCACTCTATGAAATGCTTTTGTTGAGACCTCCATGTTTTGAAAGATCTCGCTTCTTTAGAGACTTTACTCAGAATGTCTTCTTACAATCGGCCATATAATCTGTTAAGTATCAATAACGGTTTGTGAGCAACATTTAACTCCTTGTTCAAACATGCAATTATTGTTTATCTTTTAACACCTTGTCCAACCTGCGTAGACTAATGGTTCGGCCTGCATGTATTATTTTGACCTATATCTTTTCAGCCTGTTGGAACCCCTTTCAGCCTTTCTAATTTTGATATGGATAACGTTATTGAGAAATTCACCATTTCATTACCTCTCTAGCCTCGTCGCCACTATCCTCTTATATGTTTTCTCTTACCATTCTCAAATGAAAATCTATTATTCCTATCTATGTGTGATCCTTGGCTAGAATGGCGTGTTAAAGGAGTATTACTATCTTTGTTTACCTTCCTTTCACGATCTCCTGCATTAGCATTTGCTTGAAATGAATGTAGTTTTTGTGCCTTTACTCTACAGCAATAGCACTTAATGGGGTAACCGCAATAAATACTAGTAGTTTTTATTAGAAATAGTACCCAGCAATTATGTTAGTAACCTCTATTTTGCCTCAATGTCGAACCAACAAGATAATGCTTTAACATCTGCCTTAGATGGTGTCGATCCTAGGTCTGGGCGACAATTTTAGAAGTTTTGGATGTTTCCTTTTGCTAAACAACAGTGCCTTCTTTTATGTGTCCTCAACCGTTTCTAAGCTCCCATTTTAGCACAGGTAGGTAGTGCAGTAAATAAGGCTATGGAGAATGAATCAAGCTGCCAATTGCACCTACTTGGAGGATTCTAAGCCTGTTTAGTTTTATTCAACCTCATCTTTCTATGAGGCTATTTTTCTTGGATCCTTCCAACTGCAACTGCATTTAAAGATTTAATTATTGATCCCTTCTATCTGCTTCTCCATCAATCTTGCAATTTCCCTTAAGTGTCTTTTATTAATTGTTTTTGTGCCTCGTTGAATCCTTCACCAAGCATGGAAATGAGTCTTTTTCTTTTGTCAACTTGCACCTGCACATTCTTGAATCCATATAGGTGAATACACAACAAAGATTTGAGAGTATCCTATAAAACTACATCATTTATGAGGTGGGAACCATACAATAATGCATTCAGCGCTACCATGAAAACCATTAAACTGCCATATATTATAATATTATAAAACCATAACAGTCCGATGCTAATAGTATTGCTGGTATTCCATAATTCTTTCCTTGATTGTCGCCGAATCTAAAAAGGCAATTTTTGTAGTAAATGAAAGTTTCTTCTCATTTGAGAGTTGTTCATTAGAAAGTTCCTTTTTATTTTCTGGTAAAGAGGTTTCTTTATTATGATATTAGTAGCAAAGACTATCGTTCTTAGAAACTTCTCTATAGGAAGGCTAAACGGTTATAGGAATATTTAGATATGATTTGAAGTTATGAATATAATCCCACTTACCATAGTTTTTGTCAAAATGATCTCTTTAATTGCTCGTATCTCCTTTATTTTTGGATGCAACGTTATTTCTGGATTAAGATTCCAAAAATAAGACAAATTTATGCAGTTCATGTCATTGCCGCCATCCATGATATGAGTTTGTGTTTTGATGACTTTTCTTTTTATGAGCTTATCTTTATTCTTGAAACGAGTTACGGTTTAATCTTAAAAAGGGTAAGTGATGAGTTGTTTGTGTCTCATTAGGGAACTAATCTAGTTTCTACTAATTGGGAAGGGTAGTGAATTACAATGTTTTCTGTGTGTTTCGATATTATGTTATCATACTTTAGTTGCGGGAATATGTAATGATTATCTCTAGTTTAAGTAAGGGTATGTTTAAATCTGATTGTTATAATCCAAATAAGTGTATTTGGGAATGATCTGTTAAATCTATTACCTTCTTGTAAGAAAGTAAAACAATATTGTTTAGCAATTTTGTTGATATGTTCAATTAGTGTTTAGGAAATAGGATGTTGAAAACAATGAGTAATTAGTCATCTTTATTTGAGTATGTTCGAGTCGATAGGGGTTTTATGAGATAAAATGTATAGAATAGTCCTATAAATCATTTAATGTTGAGTTTGATTATAATATGATAATTCCATAATAATTTTATAATATTAGGGAATTAATATTGTTGAGTTTTATGATACTCGTTGTGTATGAGATCTTGATATTTAGCATTAGGGAAAAAGAAATGATTTTTGTTTTTTTGATACTTAAGGGGTTCATAGAAAATGGTTCTCTAGAGATGAAGGTTCTTAATTATGATTATTGTAGTGGATAATGTCTTGTCTAAGAAATGTATTATGGAATGTAAGTGATGAGTATTTACTTATTTTGATCAATATATCTTGTTTTATGGAATTGTTTTGATGAATTGTTATTGGCTTTCATAATGAAGTTCACATTTATGAATCACAATTGATATAATTAATTATGTTGTATCTTTTAGGTTGTGTTTATATCTTCTTAGATACAAAGGTTAGTAGAATAATTAAGTGAATGTTGTATTGAATTATGGGCATCTTATGAATGTTGCTACTGTCTTTAAGTCCCATAGTTAGTATGTTAGAATAGATATTGCACTTATGGTATTTCTTAATTGGATTATTGTTGAGGGATCCCAGTTGGGTCTATTAGATGAAGTTGTGCAGTTAGAGTGAAAGTCGAAGTGGGATTAGTGTGTTACAGTGGTGTCCAGTGGAAGTTTGTTCCAGAGGCCGATTGGGCTAGTTGTGGGTTTGACCCTTGTTTAAGGTGGAACATGTTTTGGTCTTATGTAATATTGACTTTCCCTGTTTATGGTTCACGTTGGAATAATTCATGTGCAAGATGGTCATGTCTTGCTCAGAGTACCTATTTTTGTGGGTTTGAACTCATGTTGATGTCTTATCCATGATGAGGTGGTAGAGTCCTTCATTATTGTTGTGGTTCTTTATTGTTTTAAGCATGTAATAAATTTTTGTGTTGGTTTATTTTATGAGATTATGGGAGCAAGAGGACCCATGCCTTGCTCTGGATTACACTTTGTTTATGGTTGAGATTTTGGGAGCAAGAGAACCCGTGCCTTGCTTTGGTGATATATTATGTTGAGATTGGAATGCAAGAAGGTAAATGCCTTGCATGGTAAATGGAATCTTGTTCTTATGTCTAGCTTGATGGTTAGGGTCTTCTAGATGTAGGTGGGGAGGTGGCTTTCAGTGAGGGGCCGGTGCCTAAAGTGGCTTCCAGGATAACCCATTGAAAGTTGTTAATCCAGTGATAACTTAATAATAAAATTGGTGGGTGGGAGAGCTTTCACATTAATCAAGATAAAGTATGCCTCACTCATGGCTCAAGTGCTCATTTAGGCTTGAGATGAGATGAGAAGGCCTGGAATGGCAAATTAGCTGCCTTGTCCTCATGAAAGGTATGATTGGTTCCGTATGAGTTTGTATGGGGGCCGGCGGTTAGTAGAGGCTGCCAGGATAACCCAGGATGGGGGCCGGTGCCTAGGAAGACCTGCCAGGATAACCCATGACAAGCTATGTGATGACACCTTCCCTACTATAGCCTAGTATTCCCTCTTTGGTGTTCTTTCCTTGTTGTGTGAATGCCTCTGGAAGTTCTGTTAAGTGAGGAAGTGTTGTCTATGTTGTATATGTTGTCTTGTTGACCTATGTTGTACTTGAGTCCTGTGTAGTCCTTGCACCTGTCAGTCTTCTGTCTTCTTGCCTGTTGCTGCTGCAAAACCTTATGTTATCTCCTAGCACGGAGGGGTGGACCTTAGGGTTCCACATGGTCGGGTGGTAGTGCTATTTTCTCCATTGGTTCTCCCTTGCTGATGTTCATGTGTGAGAAGAATGGATCTTGTGATGCAGATTCCAGATTATGTTCCAGTTGATGAGACAGCTATTCTCATGTGCTAAGTTTTGTATTAGATATATCATAATGTAAGTATTCCAATGTAATCTGGAAAGTGATAGTGTGAATGATGTAATGATGCACCCTTATGTATGGGAAATTGTATATGTACTTGTAATTCTAATTGTATGATCTTGTTGATTACTTATCTAATGTTTTATCATGAAAATGTTTGTGTTCATTCATGTGATCCAATAGATTAGAATGGAACTTTTGATGTTGGTTAATTCTTGATCCTGTTAAAGTTTAGTAAGTAATGCAGCTGCGGAACCCTAGAGGATGAGTTAGTTATTGATATGTATTGATGTGTTGCTATTACTTTGTTATTTCTATCTTTAAAAAGAAAAAAATTATCCCGTTTGTTTAGCATAGTTGTGTTGTCCTCTGGGGTTTCCTAGCGGGGCGTTACATATAACGTGGGGAAAACCCTTTCGGGAGAAAAACCCCACTCCAAAACTTGCAGAATGTATTATCGAAACAAGAAATGTTTACAACACACTTGCAATGTAAGTCCTTGCGGGAGTCTTCGACACTCATATCTGGAGATATTCTGGTAGCGTAACAGTACCTGTCAAACACACTATGGATCTCCCATCCAAGCACTTGTTAAAATAGAGTTTACAAGGCAAAAATAGAACCTTCTTGAGATGGGCATCCAACTTGGCCTCATGGCCCAAATCCCACGCCTAAGGACACTTGTCCAACATTACAACATGGATTTTACACTTATCATATCACCCCATCCTAATGTGGGTGCCTAGTCCCAAGATAGGCTATGATAGATGCTCTTACGTACCTTACAACTGTCATAGAATCTGTCATAACTGACAGCACTTACAGCTATAAGAGAATCTATCATACACTGACTAAAAATAGCTTATTCCTCTTACAACATGTCATAACCTCCCTTGGGTGCCCAAATATGCCTTCCTCAAAGATGCTCTTCGACACATGTCCTCACCTGTCATAGGATCTTCTATTTACAACTCTTACGCGTCATAGAATCTGTCATAGGAATCTGTCATGACCGTTATACGTCATAATTCCTTACACACTGCTCAAGATACCGACACATGGCAGAAAACCTCTACCACAATATGGGATGCCTATATCCACATGGAGTGAGTTGACCATCCTTGTCACCTTACAAGTGGAGTGACAACTCATCGTGCCACTTCACACTAAATGACAAAACAGGATGTGCAAATTAATTACATCATAGGCTAATAAAATAAATACATTACAAATAATAATTACAATGAATTACCAAGGTTGAGACACCTTAATTCCCAACATATGGATGGATATTTATTACGTATGATGATTTTAATTTACTGCTCAGAATGGATGTTGTCAAATTCAATTAAATTATAGATATTTGACTCACTTGTTTTAAGTATAGATGATGATCATGTTATAATAATTATTTTGTTATTTTATATATACTGGATATTGTTGTAGATTTTATTTTGATGGAGATTTAATAAGTATAATGATGTTGTTAAGTTGTATGCATGTCCATTTCCCTAAAAATTCTTTATAAATGTTATCCTATAAAATATTTCAAATGCTTCAGGGGTCTTCAGGTGGATGGAGCACAGATCAGTGAGTTAGAGAGTAGTCTGTCAAACAGGTCTGTGAGCTGGTCTCACAAAGAGGATAGAATAAGATGGAGATGCTCAAAAACTGGGGAGTATCAGGTTAAGCTAGGCTATAAGGTGAAAGATGGGGCAGTTAGAAAGCAAGATTGGCCCACTCACATTTTTTGGAACAAAGATGCAAAAATGGAAGCAAAGCTAGATGCAACAAGCAATGTTATATTGGAAGCAAAATTGGAAGCAAATCTGGAAGCAAAACTGGAAGCAAAAATAGAAGCAAAATTGGAAGCAAAACCGGAAGCAAACCTGGAAGCAACACCGGAAGAAAAACTGGAAGCAAACTTGGAAGCAACACAAGAAGCAAAACTAGAAGCAAAATCAGAAGCCAAATTGGAAGCAACAAAGGACATCATAATGGAAGCAAAACTGGAAGCAACAAAGGACATCATAATGGAAGCAAAACTTGGCATCAATTAGGAAGCCAAAAAAGAAGCTATTTTTGACGCATACCAGAAGCACTACTGGGAGCAAAACTAGAAGAAAAATAGGAGCAGACATGGAAGCAAAACTGGAAGCGCTATTGCTTGTGCTACTTTTCTGAAGTAAAAGTCGACGCTAAAGTCGGCGCCAAAGAGAACATGCAATTTGACACCGAGTTTTGTGCCGGCAGAAGTGTCCAATTCATGAACTCAAATGCACTAAATTCTGGCGCTATTTTAGGCACTAATTGTCTACTTTGTTATAGTGAATATCAAGATAATATTCTAGGCTCTCATCTTCTTTTTGCCTTAGTTTCAACAATTCCTCTTTCCTATCACTAACTTTGCAGTAGCTATGATATTTGTCTAAAAAGATAGTCTCCATTTCATCCCACGTGGTTATTGATCCTGAAACTAACCCCATGAACCAATGCATTGCAAAGTCTCTCAGAGTGGAGGGGAAGAGTTTAAGTTTCTGGTTACCATTTTGGTAGTCATATGTCTGACACAGGACTTTAATCTCAAAAAGGAACTGGTCAGGGTCTTCAGAGGATAATCCTCTAAAGGTTGGTAAGATCGAAGGTGAAATATTTTTCATGGGTGCATCGTCATCTTCGTTGAGAAAAATAGGATAGGTAAATGTCTGTTCTACTCTTCGTGGGTTATCACCATCTCCATGGTTTGCTCTCCTTCCGTTGAAAGGGTTATAATTGTTATCAGCCATGATGTTATAAGGAATGCTTTCCTCCTCAAAGATTTGGTCTTATGGTTGAATGCTTTCCTCATCAAAGGTTTGGTTTGATGGTTCAGTTTATGGGGTATTTTGAGAAGTCTGAAGTTGATCCTGATCGATCAATTCGTAACAAAGTTCTTCAGCTAAGACTTCTACCTCCTTATTTATGGTTGGAACTACTATTGGGGGGCTTTTTGATATGAATCTTCCGTGTAGACCTCGCTTCCTGACCATGCAGAAAAAGAAGTCTGACAACTATTTTTTCCTAAAAGAGGTATCCAAGCAGTCTCCTATTAACACTAGAAAGAAGGTCCTCGGCAATGGTGCCAAAAAGTGATAGGTTGTCGTAAGGTCCTAACACTTTAGTTGAAAATATGTCAGTTATGTTGACTAGGTAGTGTCCAAGGTTGTATGCAATAGGGAATATTCTTGGACATCTCACCTAGTAACAATTTTTTTTGAATTTTTGGAAAGCTTAAAACAAAATCTAAACTAGAAAGCATAAAAACTTTAAGCTAGAAAGCATTTGAATTCTTAATCTAAAAAGCATATAAACTAACTAGGAATCAACACTTGCATTTTAACTATGAGTTTAAAAACAAAGGCAACTAAATATTAACTGAAAACACATTTGACATTTTGAACTAATGACTAACAATAGATTTATGAATGAAGTGGATGCTCTAGAAATTTCAAATGAATAGAATTTCAAAGATCATTAACTTAAATACCACAACTTGCAGGAACACAGAACAAAGCTAAACACGAAGTGACATTAATCTAAATAGAACATTCACAAAACATGAATAACAACACCAATTCATAATAATAAAAATACTTATCTATTCTATAATCCCTCGAGTGGCCAGCTCTTGGGAGATCTTATATTGACTCAAATCACATTCAGTTTTTCAACATCTCCAAAGTAAATTCCATTCATATTACTTCCATTGCTCATAAAATATTACTCAGAATAGAACTGGCAATATTCATTCATAAAAGCATCACAAAACATAGCTACAGATTATCACCTCAAAAGAGATTTTTTTCATCCATAACACAACATAACATATATCCTTGTTTTGAGCAACTACATATATAAACTGTACTCTTCCAAAATCCTAAATTTTAGATGGCGAGTAAATGCCATTGAAGAAGACTTTAAAGAAATACATAATTTAAAAACTAACTGGATGTCTATGAAATTAAGCACATTAAAGGCTCTAAGTGGAGCCGTAAAGTCTTAAGTATGCCCATCAAAAAATAACAGAATTGCTAACAAAGTCTATGATTATATGTATGCCTAAATTTTTGGCACCCCCAAATTCTAGCGCTCTGACTTCAGCTGCTTTGAAGTCCACTCCTTCCGTTAGGCCATACATGAAACCCTAAAATATTACACAAGCTCTACACACAATTATGTCAACGTTATTGGCTAATTTCAATCAATTAGAAAATAAAGATTTATACATCATTATATCAAAAATAGATAAATATTGCTTCTAAAAATAAACCAATTGGCATGGTTAGGGTGATTGAGCAAGACAAAAAGGTTAGATCATGGCTTGTTATAAAAATGAGGTTGTTTATACCTCATCACCACCCATGAAAGAGGCCAAGCCAAGCCAATGATCAAAAGGTGCTAATGATGACAAGGACATTAGAACTAATGAACCAATGGATTTGAGGTTTCCAACTTGACTATTTGGTAGTTTCCATCCAAAAACATTAGTTATTTGGTAGTTGCCACTGTGGCCATTAATGATTGCCACCCGAGATATTGGTTACTTCGTGGTTGACACCCTAGCTATAAGTTGATACCCAAGGTATTGACTATTTGGTGGTTGGCAACTTGACTATAGGTTGTCGCCCATCTTGAAGAATGATGATTCCATCATTGGTTATAAGTTAACCACCTAATTAGATAGAAGGCCAGGCTAGGCTCAAAGAAATGCTAAAGGCTAATTGTCGTCAAGGCTAAGGTCAAGGGATCATAATGGGCTAAGGATCAAGGATCAAAAATCAAAAAATATACAAGAGAGCAAAGCGAGTGATGTAGGATATATGCCCCCTTAAAGTAATTGGCAAAAGGATATGCCAATTGCAAAGAGCTAGTTGTTTTAAGGATAGTGGTTAAGGTGAAAAAGATGAGGGATGCCAAGGATTTGATGAGGAAAAGAGAAAGAAATGAGATAAAGAAGGGGAACATCTAGGTCATGTACCCAATAGATGATAAGATAAGCAAATCACTAGGGGAACAAGCATTGTATGCCCCAAATGAATAAGCAACAAAGTGGTGAAAGAGGGGAACATCTAGGTCATGCCCCCAAGAGATGAAAAAGATAAGGAAACCACTATGAGATTAATGAGCATATGCCCTAGGTGATGCCAAAAGATATCGAAGTGATCATGACAACACAATAAGGAAACATAAAGAAGGAAGAGATCAATAGGATATAATGGAACACAAGGGCAAACAAAAGCACATTAAAAAGAGATATCAACAATCACAACAATGGGGTAAGGACAAAGTAGTCAAAGAGGAGAAGAAAGAAAGGGCACAATTGTAAACCATATCAGGCTATATGGATGGAGTTAATCCTAATAGTGATATATAGTAATAACTAACATAGATCATCATCCTCTATGTCATCATAGCAAGATAAAGTAAACAATAAAAAACACAATGACAAAAGTAAGTGTACACAAGTCGAAGTATAATGAAACAAAAAAGGGGCAATTAGGATAAAGGCAAAGGAAAAAGTGTAAGGAGATCAACAATCATGATACAATGACATCAAGGAAAAATGACAAGGAAACATGGAAACAAATGGATCTATGATAGGTGAAAAATTAAAAAATGGGAAATAAAAGACGAAGCAAATTGAAAATAGGAAACACAAGGATACACAGAAAGGACAAGAAAATGGGAAATGAAAAGAAAACATTGAAAATGGGAAACAAAAAGGATATACAATAATGACAAGCCAATGGGAAATAAAAAAGAAAACAAATAAGAAGCAACAAGTCCTCAAGTACATATTTAGGATGATAGATTTGGCCAATAGGTTTGGGTAGTGTGGTCCTATGCTTATGCATCAAAACAAACAAGGATTTTTCTTACTTCCATCTTTGGTATGCAACTTGTTGAATATCAAATTGAAGTGGTAAAGGATGTAATGGTGTGGGTTGTGTAGGGGTGCAAAGTGTGTGAAAAGGATAAGGAAAACATGGGGTGTCTTACTATGAGTCATTTGAAGGATTTTTCCAATGTGGACTTAGAATTTGATAGGAGGGGGAAGGTCACAATATGTAGGGATTGAGGGAATTAAAAAGATGGAGGGGTATACTAGGATAGCATTTCATACTTAGACTATGGATGCTAGAAGAAAGGGAATAGAAGGAATCCTATCTTAATGCTCATCGTAGAATGAATTATGACGCAGATCTAATAGAAAGGGATAGATAAGAATAGGGGAATCTCAAGTCTAGCATGGTATTTGGCTTGATTTTGATTTAGCTTAAGTTGAGTTGCTTTGATTTGGCATTAAATTTTATCTCTTGGGCTTGCATGCTTTCTAACTTTCTATTTCCTTTCTTCTTTTGTTCTTTTTGATGCCACCCACGTGATCTAACCCCATTCAAATAGTAAGATGCAGTGGCTTATCAATGAAGATTAGACCTGGCAGCATGGACATTTCTTGATTTTGGATGCCATCCCCATAACCTAACCCCATGGAACTAGTAAGATGCAAGGGCTCATCATCAAAGATTAGGTTATGTGGTTATGGACATTTATTTTTGTGTACATTTGCATGCTCTTGATAATTATGTTTAGATAAGGAAAGAAAGGGAAAGTGATATGCTCATAAGGTTCTAAGGGTTGGAACTAAGTTTTGGATATTGGGAATATGGGGGGAGAAAACATGAATGGGCTTGATTATGATCATCCTATCTAGCATAGGATTGAAAGGTTAAAGGTAAATGGGGAGTGTATGTGAAATTGTATGTGACTAGGTCAAGTGGTGTATTGCATGGTGAGAGTGTAAAAAGGTGGGGGGTAGTGGGTGACAAAACAAGTGCATGCAATATGATAGTTTGGGAAAATTCTTATTTGTCATTATTGCATAAGAGGGGAATGACACTATTGAATATATTAATCAAATCATAATATTTATATGCATTATGGGTAAGAACAAACAAAATATATAAGAATACAAATTCAAAATGAATAAGGAGATAGGAATACATTGTGATGCCCAAAAACTCAATAAGGGTAAAATACACAAAAGTGGTTGATTTTTTTGTATACCATGCACACACATGAGATGCCACCTGAACCCAATATGCACACAAGTGCACAATAGTAATATGCAAGTAAAGGAGGATCGTTGAACACATAACGAATGATTGATTGGCAGACATCTCCAAGTGGCACACCATACATGAGGCCTTCCTAAAGGGGTTTGTATAATTATGTTTCTTTAGATCATATGCATGCCTAAGAGAAGGAGGTGGTGATCAAAATCTTCATGACACAAATATATTATAAAACACTAACATTTAATTAACAAACAATTATGATTTCTAGTAGTTCCAATACATTTATAACTAATATAGTTTAAATAGTAAATTAAAATGATGATACTACATTTGAAGTTAAAACCTTATGTATTTAAAAATTACCACTAATAAGCACTTATCTTATGACCTTATCGATACGATTGTAATAATCATTACAAGAATAATACTAACATTGTAATTCCTAAGTATTTGTAAAGAGGTTGAAGATGTTAAATATGTTCAATTTAATATTATGATAGTACCAATTTTGCATGTATTACATCATATGCGCGCAAGATCAAATTTTAAACTTATATAATAAAATATTTTAAAACTTACTCCTTATAACATTCTACATCTACCCAACAGATCTCTCTCTTCAGAGCAATTTAGTCTATATTATTCATAAGGCAATGACTATAGGCCTCAAATAATTCCCATTATATAATCTTTTATATAACACCAAATTATTTGGTTGATCTCTAGCAACTCATTTTCCTCGAGATTAATAAAATCTATCTGTCATATCAAAGTGCTATATTTAAAAAATCATATTAAATTGCCCTGAAGGGCTTTTTTATTGTAATATGTAGATACTCTTAATATATTAATATAATATTATGATGCTATGCATCCTTAATGATATATATATATATATATATATATATATATATATATATATATATATATATATTCAAACATGTCATTTGATTTATATTTAATATATTTTTTTGATAAACATTTAATTCAATACTTATATAAATATATCATAATTAGTTAATATAGTATTATTCAATTTTTTATATATAAACTTCAACCCATCACCAATAATTGTTTCTATATAGTGCATATAAAATTAAATATAACTAGCAATTGCACCCTTAAGAGGTGCAAGGATGAGCCAATAGGAATTTGAAGGGAATATGAAAATTTATTGTTTATTTGTTAGAATAATATAATATTTGTTTATTAATTTATTAACTTTATTTGATATTATTTAATTAGTGATATAACAATTTATTTGTTCATATTTTCAGTATAAGTGGATTGTACAAGTAATCATTGTACATTAAAATGCATTCACACTATCAAGGGTACTACCTACTCCATAGTGTTCATCAGAGTTTCTTGCATTATTTGGACCTCAAACTCTTGTATAGTGTGTATATTTATGCTCATTATTTTACTAGTTGAACAATCTCACTACAACTAGTTGAAATACTACTCCCAAAACATATAATATTAAATTGTAATATTTAAAAGAACATATAATATTAAATTGTAATATTTTGTGCTACAAGTGCATCATGATAAATAGTGGACTGAATACATATATAAATGTACAAAGAGAACCTGGCATGTAAATGCATCAACAAAAGTGGAAGTTTATGTTTATGTTTTTTATGTATTAGTTACATAAATGTATATGTGCACAAACATGTATATTTACAAACTATATGCACTCCATATATGCTTTGTCTATTATATTGCTATGATAATTTGTTCACAAATTAATATTTACATTTAACATACTAATGTTTCTTGGAATTGAAGAAGTAAATATGTATACACAATGTATACATCTCTTATCTTTTTATAAGATCACAACCATTACTTAAACCTACAAAACATTAAAATTATCAATAGGTAAGCAATCCAGATATCAAAGTCACCTTACAATTCAACTTCAAGATCCAGATCTAAATTTGCCAAAGACTTCCTATGGATGGTCAAGATGAAAATATTGCAAATTTATCTTTAATGTAGTCATGACAAAAAGAGTAGAAATGGACACAACATATATATCTCTTATGTTTTGCTAAGGTCCACAACAATTACAAAAAAAATACACTTAAATCAAAATCTAAACAATAATCTACAATATCCATAAAGAATTGTGTAATTGAAGATCTAATGAAGAATGATATGGAGTCATCGATTTTTAAAGAGCAAGGGAAATGTTAACTTAAGGATAGAAGCAAGACTTGTAAATAGAACTCTATGATATATTTGGAGCATAGTATACAAATATGGAATGATGTAACCTAATCCACCAAAATTAGTTATGGTGGAGTTTTATATTGTCCACAAATGTCATTTAAAAATCCATCTCTATATACTATCCAAGTAATATTACGCCAACAAAAGGGGATGTGCATGTCAACTTCCCTTCAAATTAGCTAGGGGACTAATGATACATAAATCAGAAGACTTTTTTGACTCTTACTAAAACAACCATTGATACAAGTCATGTAAAAAGAAAATTTTCAAGATTTATAGCTATCTCTCATGTAAAATCTTTGAAAGCACTTACAATCTCATTATTGTTCTCATGTATAAAATATAAAATTTAAAAAGTGAATTATTAAGAAGAAAGTTGAAGAGTTGCCTAATTCTTTAGAGATGAAAAAAGAAACTAAAATATCTAACTCTCAAATTTTCAATGTATAAATATTTATCTTATCTTTAAAATAATGTTACATTTTAAATAATATTAAATAAATATGAATGTTCTAACCATTAATAATGTTTAGTAAAAACCTTGAAAGTAATTTATCTCAAAATTTTCATACAAATATATTTAAAATAATTGAATAACTTAATGAATACATATATACATATTTAGGTTGTAATTAAGTTAATTTTATATTATTCAAATTTACCAAACAAATGTCACTTATAAAATATTAGTATAGATACCTTGAATACATCTATCTAAATAACCATGAGATATATACTTAAAATTATTAGTTATCTTATTTTATTTTATCAATTTTTTTATTTTTTATTTTTTATTTTTGAATTATTTTATTTTATTTAGATTGTTTATTTTAATAAATGAACACATTATTTTATTTATTTTTTGAATTATTTTATTTTATTTATCTAGTTTATTTTATTTTTGTTTAAAGAAGTATGTTTACTTGTTTTACTTTTGTATGCAACTTTTAATTTTACTTTTGTATGTAACTTATAATTGTTTTGTTTTGTTTTTATTTTTTGAAAAGTGTTGTAAATATTATATACTTATATGTTAGGTTATTCATTTGTAAGCATTAATATATATTTTAAAACTTTGATATATTTATATTTTAAAAATAAATATAGGTTCTAAATAGTTTTTCTTTCAAGTCATCACATCATATACTTATCTCCCTACTACTAAAATTTTATACTTGATGTGTTTGCCAATAAAAATTAAAATTAAAAGATTTAAAAACCAAAATAAAAATTACATTCACCATTCATCTTTTACTAATTAAAAACTAAAAATTTCAATTTAAAAAAACTTGAAAACCTTCAATAATTCTTAATACACAAATGTTACTAAAACAATCACAATTTAGACCACAAAGAAAATGGGTAATGGTAAAACAACCATATAGAGAATGGAATAAAAACCATCACACTTCTAAGTAATTTCCTTCTACAATTTTGCAATAACTTGTCCTCAAAACCCATAAAAATGATGTTGGTTTTTGTTATGATGGATAATAATTAAGATGAAAAAATGTTAATAATGTTGGAGCACAACACCACTGAGAGGGGGGGGTGAATCAGTGGTATGCAGGACTTAGTGACCTTCAACCTTGTATTTCAAAAACTTTGATACAGAAAAAAAACAATTCCCATTGACTGTAGATGACATCATGAAAGATTTTGACAACTAAATAGATTGATCAAAATCAAGAATGCATCAACTCAATATTGAGACTGAAAAATAATGAATCATTCGTGCACAGTATTATTGTTTCATATAGTAATAGAAGTCTAGTATGAGTTCAAATAGATCATAGTAAATTAACTGACTTTAAGACAAATGACACATGATCAACAAATAGACATGAGAATCAAACTCATCAATGACAAATCATAACACAAATATTTTCCTGAGTGGAAAGCCCCTGGCATAAAACCACTCGAAAATGCCTCACTAGCTTATAAAAGAATCTCATTGATTACATGCCTCATTGGCTTACAACATTGCTTCACTGGCATATAACATTGCCTCGTTGGCATATAAAAGAATCTCACTAATTACAGGCATCACTGGCTTACAATCTCACTGAATACTTTGCCTCACTGGCATGTTAAAAATTACAAATGTTTGAAGATATTTTCATACAAAGGAATACTTTGTTTCTCTTAAGAACATATACTGCCAACAGTGTATGTGCAGGACACAAAAAATATATGCACACACATCATTTACACTCTATCTTTTTTATATACATCTGATTATATTCCTTCCAAAGACATTTAACTGTAGGCAGTTCCAAAAACTTAAAAACTGAAATGAAAACCAATCGACAGTTTTACAACTGTGTCCTTCAATGGAATAAACAACATTATTCTTTTTGTTCAGAAAAGTAGAAACGGTTCGAAGGAGAGAAGTGATATGTAACTGTTAACCCTCAATAGGGTTACAAGGTTCAACTGCCGGTTACAAAGTCCAATTGCCAATAACTCAAGCGAAACCCTAGGGTTTCAAAAATAACTGCCAACATCATTTATAAAAGATCCCGTATTGCCGATGGGATAGACAATCATGTTTGTGCAAACAAAGAAATGCCGTTTCAGAAAAACAAACCCCACTGGTAAAAGCACATAGAGTTGTAAAGTGTTGTTTAAAAAATACAAACTATACAAAAATTGTATTTTTCAAAAAACCCTTGACAGATTTATTTGCCAGTTTTAAAAACAATTCTGCAGAAAAAATAAACCCTTTAGATCATACTTACAGATACATTGATGGCCACAAGTTGAGATGCCAAAACACGGAATCTTGAATAATCATTGCTGAAGATACCTCAGACAGACCAAAAAGAATCAACCAGCTTTCACCCTGCATACTAATGATAATAGCAAAACTGCAAACTACGAAGTCAACTTTCAAACTTTTCTGAAGATTCAACAGACCCCTCTCATGATTTTCCATGATTATCTTCTAAACCCTACGTTGTGCAGATAATAATGAAATGAAGTGCCAGAAAGCACAAAGATACAAGCGCTTTGAAACCTTTAACTGGCCGTTCCAGTTTGCCCTAAAGAGGGCTTCGACAATTCAAAGGAGAAATGGCCGCTTAGAAGAGTGAAATGACATTTCAATCGGTCAAGGCAGTAAACAGAATATTCCAGTCTCTTAACAATATGAGTTCGATCAGATAACATGTGTTCACTCTAAACCAAGGCCCACTTACTAGGAGATGACATTCGAACACTTTTTGCCAAGTAAAGAAGATAGCATAATTTATATGACTTCTTACCTTATGCCAAGACTTCATACTTTATAAAACACATTACCACTTTTGACATCACTGCCAAAAATGCCAACTAGGGTTAACAAATTGCAACTGTTATCATCTTATACGCAAAATATCACAACAACAGGTATGTATAACAATTGAATATAACCACTATATCCAAAACATCAGCCACTGTATCCAAAACATTAGTGTCAAACTGTCCAAAACATTAGTGTCAAACTGAAACGTAACACATGCCAAAGTTGTGTACTGTCATCAGCAAAGTTCTGTACTGTCATCAGGGACAAACAATGGAGGGTGAAGTCAACAAACTCCCCCTTTGTCCATGATGGAAGTCAACAAACTCCCCATTTGTCCATGATGGCAAAACACAACTTCCTCTCCCCCTTTTTGACATCAAGGCAAAGGAAAATGTGCCATGCCTCTAATATAAAGATCAAGAGAACCCGGAAACAAGGAAACAATGAGCAGATATAGACAACCATACCAAGACTACCCCAAGAAAGATGAGCATCCAGAACAACTGAAACAAAGAACGAAATGTCAACACCATAAAGAGCATAAAGAGCATGAAGCAAAGATAAACAACAACTAAGGATGCTGATAAAAATAACATTGTCACTAAAAGCCAAGCTCCCCCTGAAGATGGTAGCAGTCAAACCATGTCTTGTCTTGACATTAGCACTGTTACCACAGATCATTGTAACATTGACATAGGCCCATCACAATGCACCCACTAGACTTTGCATTTGCTATCCTTAAGTATGTAGATGACAAATTTTCCATCTCATCATGAAATGAACCTGCACCATTGCTACTACACAAAACCACTGTCACTGTATGCTTATTTAGCAACACTCTAACCAAAGAGAATCTATACTCCCTTGAATAGTACTGTCACCCAACACAGAGGAACTAAACAAGGATACAAATCATTGTCATTCAGATATATTACAAAAAATAAACAAGCACTGCCATTTACCCTTGAGAGAAATACTAAAAACAAGCAACATATCACTGTCTTCAGAATAAGACACAGGAAATGTTCTTTTATTAGATCTCAGCAAATAAGTACTGTCAAACCATCTTCATCCATCATTGAAACTCAGGCACAGCAAATGTAAATGCTTCTACTTTGTACCACACATAAGACTGCACTCAGATACAGTCAAAGAATATTGTCTAAAAGATTGTTCTACAACTTCATCCACCTCCAATGTCCTTGAAGAAGAAAGAAAATCAAGGCAATGAAAAATCTGTTTGTCATCAACCACTTCCAAGCACTTTAGATACTAATCATATTGACCATGACGAAACAAAAGAACAAAGTTTGAATCAATAATGACCAATCATTGTTATATCCAAAAATCACTGTTAGAGCTCAAACTACTACCACAATCAGAGCATGCAGAACATGAAACAAAGATAACTGATCAGAGCATGACCAATCAATCTGTCCTACATTCTTGCCATATTTGGCAAACATGATTACCAGGGCACTAACCATCAATGTTGTCCCCTTTTGTGAATAAGGAAATATCATTGTTCTCAATGACTAATCCTGTCCCAAATGATGCAAACGCTGAATTTACACCTGTTTTCTCAACAAGACACCATACTTAACTATATACCTTATAAACATCATCATTGTTATACTGATCATGATCCAGAAACTGAATTGCATTATGTTTTTGACATTAAATTACTCCCCATATCTATGAGCATCAAAACAAACTAGGACTATTTCCATCATCAGGCTGTGAGTCAAAAACATCACTAATATGACTTATAATTAACTTGACAGAAGCAAGAACAATAACCTCAAGAACATCATGTCATCAGTCAAACTGAAACTGTACCATTTATAAGATGCACTGAACATTGTTAGGGATCATTGAGCATTGACAACCAACATCATAGGTCTGAGTGAAGATACCACCAATATATACCAATCACTTGTTTCAACTAATTTGCAACCAATCCAAAAACACATTATCCTTTACCACGACTGTTCAAGCATCAGATAAGCAAGAATACTATGCAAGAGTCCATTGTCACACAATAGTTATCATTGATTACACCTGACGCTGAAAAATGTTGACTAAAGGCATATATCTAAGATAAATACTAAGAGAGCAAGAGTTACCTTAAAAGTACTGGTAAAAAGAGCACTGTCACTATCAACCACACAATTCACTGTCATACAAAATACTGTCAGAACTATCATGAAAGTGTAGTTCACTGCACATACTCACTATCACTTTATACCTGAAATGCCTTTGCACTACAATTGTCTCTAACTGCACCTTTCATTTACAAATTACTCCCCTGATGTTATTCAGATTACAAGTCAAAGACTGTCCTGATCTGTCATCAGCAATTGTCACACTCATCAACTGTCACTATCTCGTGACTGAGGCAAGTATATATAGCACTGGCTATCACAAAACAATAATATTGTCATATTTCTTAAAATTGAGCATGAGTCATAACACACTGTCAACTCCATCAAAGATACCAAGGTGAGGCTATAAATAAAACTCAAGAAGTTTTTAAACTATGATATCCTGATGTTCAGACACAAATCATGATGAACACATGAACATCCTGAAGATGTAAAAACTTTGATTTTTCTCTTCTCCTTTGACTTTAAAAACCTTTGTATCACGTGGAGATATCAATACTGCAGACCATAATCAGAAGTAACAATATCTCATGAAGATTCAATCATAGAATCAGACATGAACCACCCATATGCAGTTAACTTTGGTATTTATGTAACAACAACCACCCTTTACTATGAATAAGCATCATCGATAGCACAACATGGAATCAATAAATCACTTCTTGATCTTCTCTAGGGGATGTAGGGTAAAACACTAACCTGCTCCCCCTATCTCCAAGCTCCTACTTATTTAGGATTTTGTGAGCTATGCACTGGTTCACTTGCATTTTCTACACTTTGTTTTCTCCTCCAAACTAATATAGGTTCTTTCTTTTGCTTGTCCAAAGTGCTTACCTTTTCGTTATCTCTAATTGATCTTACAGGATTACTCCAACAATATTGTGATGTATGTCCAACCTTGTTGCCCCTGTAACATATGATATTCCCAGAAGAATAATAATGTTTGTTTCTTAAGTTTCTATAATTATATCTTGCATGCATCCAGCAGTCTCTTCTCATATGTCCTTTCTTATTGCAGTTATAGCAAACAACATTGTAGTTTTGATTTGACAAACCATGATAACTACAATCCCTAGCTCGATGACCATACTTATGACAGACATAGCAATAATCATGAAACTGAGAATAGTTATACCTGACCGAATGATATCCCCTGATAGATAAAGGTCTTGAAAAACTGTTAGTTCTTCTTCTTCCAATATTAGCAGTTTTATCCTTTTCTCTCTTCTTGTCGTCATCAGAAATAGTAGAATGATAATTTAGATCTATCTTCTGCCTAGGAATCTGCCTAACCTTGAAACTCTTCCTATCTGTTGTTGCAAAAACCATTTCCTTTTTAACTTCATCTTTAACACCAGAGCTTTCCCCTTTTTCATATCCTAAACCAAAATGATCCTTCTAGTTTTTCTGACTATTCAATATTTTATCTAAAGCATTTGTGCCTTTCACAAACTTCTTTATTTTGACAACATCCAAACTATTCTTTAGATTGACAACTTCACTTTCAAGTCTCAGACATTCAATTCTTTTCACCTCAAGATCAGAATTTGTTACATCTTTTATTCTATTTGCTTCCTCAATTTCAGTTTTTAGACTAATAATCAATTTATCAGATTCATTAACATGACTTTTTAATTCTACAATCTGATTTCTGGCATTTTTAAACTCTAAAGAAGTTTTTTCAAAATCTGAACATACCTTGTTCTTGAATTCTATCTCTTGTTGAAGTTTCTTTTCTAATCTCTTATTCTCCTTTCTAAGTTCCTTGATTGTATCCAAGGCACACATGAGTTCTTCTTTTAAATTAGTCTCACAATCCTGTTCATAATCATATTCATCTACAAATAGATCTCCGTCTTCATCATCAAATTCAACTACAAAATCATCAAATTCATGTCTACTCACATTCACATTGTCATGATTCTTAACTGCAAGACTAATTTCTTTATGATAGTTTGTATCTATATTCATGGTTGACTCATGCAATAATCCATTGCTGGACTTAACTGAGACTTGTTTTTCAATTTTATGATCAGCATTTATCTTTTCTCTACTCAAGGCCTTATTCCTATTCTTTTTACCCATTGTACTCCACTTCCAGGAACCCTTAAGTTGGTTAGACTTCTTACAAGGGTCTAGCTCTGATACCAATTGTTGGAGCACAACACCACTGAGAGGGGAGGGTGAATCAGTGGTATGCAGGACTTAGTGACCTTCAACCTTGTATTTCAAAAACTTTGATGCAGAAAAAAATAATTCCCATTGACTGTAGATGACATCATAAAAAATTTGGACAACTAAATAGATTGATCAAAATCAAGAATGCATCAACTCAATATTGAGACTGAAAAATAATGACTCATTCGTGCACAGTATTATTGTTTCAGATAGTAATAGAAGTCTAGTATGAGTTCAAATAGATCATAGTAAATTAACTGACTTTAAGACAAATGACACATGATCAGCAAATAGACATGAGAATCAAACTCATCAATGACAAATCATAACACAGATATTTTCCTGAGTGGAAAGCCCCTAGCATAAAACCACTCGAAAATGCCTCACTGACTTATAAAAGAATCTCACTGATTACAGGCCTCACTGGCTTACAACATTGCCTCACTGGCATATAACATTGCCTCGCTGGCATATAAAAGAATCTCACTGATTACAGGCCTCACTAGCTTACAATCTCACTGAATACTTTGCCTCACTGGCATGTTAAAAATTACAAATGTTTGAAGATATTTTCATACAGAGGAATACTCTGTTTCTCTTAAGAACATATATTACCAACAGTGTATGTGCAGGACACACAAAATATATGCACACACATCATTTACACTCTATCTTTTTTATATACATCTGATTATATTCCTTCCAAAGACATTTAACTGTAGGCAGTTCCAAAAACTTGAAAACTGAAATGAAAACCAATTGACAGTTTTACAACTGTGTCCTTCAATGGAATTAACAACATTATTCTTTTTGTTCAGAAAAGCAGAAACGGTTCGAAGGAGAGAAGTGATATGTAACTGTTAACCCTCAATAGGGTTACAAGGTTCAACTGTCGGTTACAAAGTCCAACTGCCAATAACTCAAGCGAAACCCTAGGGTTTCAAAAATAACTGCCAACATCATTTATAAAAGATCCCGTATTGCCGATGGGATAGACAATCATGTTTGTGCAAACAAAGAAATGTCGTTCCAGAAAAATAAACCCCACTGGTAAAAGCACATAGAGTTGTAAAGTGCTGTTTAAAAAATACAAACTATACAGAAATTGTATTTTTCAAAAAACCCTTAACAAATTTATTTGCCAGTTTTAAAAACAATTCTGTAGAAAAAATAAACCCTTTAGATCATACTTATAGATACACTGACGGCCACAAGTCGAGATGCCAAAACACGGAATCTTGAATGATCATTGCTGAAGATACCTCAAACAGACCAAAAAGAATCAACCAACTTTTACCCTGCATACTAATGATAATAGCAAAACTGCAAACTACGAAGTCAACTTTCAAACTTTTCTGAAGATTCAACAGACCCCTCTCATGATTTTCGATGATTATCTTCCAAACCCTACATTGTGCAGATAATAATGAAATGAAGTGCCAGAAAGCACAAAGATACAAGCGCTTTGAAACCTTTAACTGGCCGTTCCAGTTTGCCCTAAAGAGGGCTTTGACAATTCAAAGGAGAAATGACCGCTTAGAAGAGTGAAATGACATTTCAACCGGTCAAGGCAATAAACAGAATATTCCAGTCTCTTAACAATATGAGTTCGATCAAATAACATGTGTTCACTCTAAACCAAGGCCCGCTTACTAGGAGATGACATTCGAACACTTTTTGCCAAGTAAAGAAGATAGCATAATTTATATGACTTCTTACCTTATGCCAAGACTTCATACTTTATAAAACACGTTACCACTTTTGACATCACTGCCAAAAATGCCAATTGGGGTTAACAAATTGCAACTGATATCATCTTATACTCAAAATATCACAACAACAAGTATGTATAACAATTAAATATAACCACTGTATCCAAAACATCAGCCACTGTAGCCAAAACATCAGTGTCAAACTGTCCAAAACATCAGTGTCAAACTGAAACGTAACACATGCCAAAGTTGTGTACTGTCATCAGCCAAGTTGTGTACTGTCATCAGGGACAAACAACGGAGGGTGAAGTCAACAAATATTTATCCCATTGTATTCATACTTGCATGGACTCCAGATAGAATTGCCTAATACCGAGATAAATCAAATCAAATCTAATCTAATAAGGGAAAAACAAATAGAGATTCCTAATGGAGCATGGAAATCATATCTCCTTAGTTAGTGCAAGCTCAAAACTCCTTAAAAGGTCCCTAAAAGCACTATCTATCAGAATCAAAGAACTCACTAAGAAAGAACCCTACCTAAACATTTACTTGTAGGAGCATGTCACTTGTTTAGAAGTCCAGAGTAATTTCCTTCTACAAATTTTGGGACTGCTTGCCCAGAGGCCCATAAAAATGACATGGGTGTTCAAGAATAATAATCTCGAACTGATGTTTGTTATCATGGATCATATTTTTGGGACTGCTTGCCCAGATGCCCATAAAAATGACATGGGTGTTCAAGAATAATAATCCCAAACTGATGTTTGTTATCATGGATCATATTTAAGATGGAAAAGCTAACGAGGAGTAAAAATCCATTGCCAATTACGTAGGACAGGGGTTCAATATTTTATCCCATTGTCTCCATAATTGAATGGAGACCCAAATAAAATTGCTCAATACCCAAATCAATAAAGTGAAATCTAACAAGGAAGAAACAAATACAAAGATGTAATAGAACATGACAAGCATACCGACTCAGTTAGTGCAACCTCAATCTCGCTGCACGGTTTATTTTCAAGAGAATTTTTGCATGTAGGAACAAATTCGAACCTAGAAATCTCAATCTTCTTAGAAAGAAATCCCAAGTTGAAATATATACAGTTTGCAGATGTGAGATCCACCATAATCCCTATAACATCAGCCCATATAAAGAACTGCTTTGCTTGGATGCCATCCAAATCAGTAATTTTCCCATAGCTGAGTTTTCCTGTGATAGTCTTGTCATAATAACACAAGATAATTGAATTGAACATAACAAGGACTGTCAAGCTCAACTTTGAAGCTCCCATCATCTGCAACAGGATAAGACTTTAGAGAGTCAGGAAGAAGGCCTATGGGCAGTCCATATTTGGCCAAAACTTCTGAAACAAAGTATAAACAACTAGAGAATCTGCCCCAACATAGCTACATATGACTACTATCATGGCCAGAAAAGCCACCCAACTCATCACCATCATGTTAAGAACCATACGCTTTGCTCAAATTTCTACCTTGCTGGTTTGTCTTCATGCTACTAGTGCAATTGCTTGGTTTTTGAATGTCTAGATCATTTGTATTACATAAAAAGTGCTTGTGTTAATATCATATCAATAGAGTGTCTCTAAAAGATTCATCGCTTTAGGGCTGCTTTCCTTGATATTTCCTAAACCCACAAGGAGATCTCATTTGTTAAGAGGTTAAGATTGTTAACAAGTACAGTCAACAAATCTGGTACCATTAATGAATAAAAGAGAGTGATGCCAAACCTGATTGGCACTAGAAATTAAAGCTTTTGAGGAAAGACAAGCCAACAGGCGCCAGAGCAACCCAATGCTTTCTTCTCAATATGTGCTTCACTTTTCCCCATTGTAGCTCCATTGCAGGAAATCCATTAACTGAGGACAGTCAAATCCCTCTCTCTCTCTCCCTCTCTACATTCAAATTTAATAAAAATAATAATAGGAGTACAACATAGTTGCTCTTCATTCTTGAAATGCTTCTGTTGCTTAGTAAATATGTTCTTCAAATGTTTTTGCTGGGCTGTAATAAATTTTTTGCAAAATAATTCAATTGGAATGTATTTAATGACACGTTGGGCACTGGGAAACACAGAAGGGTTTTAGGGCAGTGGAAAAAGCAGCGCTACAATGGACAATAATGCATATATTTATTGCAGGCAGTTAAACCTTTAAAGAATGCTTCAAATCACAATCAAAATCATGACTATCCTGAGAACAATTTAGATAAATTAATTTAGAGAGCAGTGTTTGGTGGGTTGACAGGTCCTGCGGCTGAAAAAAATCAAATCTTAAAAAGAAAATCAAATCCACAAATATCAATAGCAGGTGTCTGAATATCATTCCATCTACTTACGTAGTTTCCAAGGCATATTTTCAGACCTGAAAGCTGCAGGTTCAATGCAAACAGCTTATACGCAGGTTACACGTTTACAGATAAAGAAGAAAACCCTTTATCCACATGAGACAGGGTTGCAGGGGATTTGTGTACTTGCAAGTCCATTTAAAAAAGCGTATGGGATAATAAACTTTATAAACTTATTAATTTAACACATTTAACATTTTTTTTATAAAAGAAAGAATCCTAAAATATAACAAAAATCTTCAGAATGTTGTTAAGGTGTAATCTCGGAAAAGGTGCAGTGATTCTTCAACTAGAGGACTTTTTTTTGTTGCTGTTCATCTCCAGACTATGATGTGGTTTGGAGGTGGCTTTGTCCATATTCTTGTTGCCTGTTTTATCAGCCTCTTGACTGTTTATTAGTGACTGCTGCCACCACTGATACACTGCCTAGTTTGATTTGTAATTTTCTTTAACTGCTGTTGCAGCTGTAAACTCCAATTAAAAAAAATATAACAAAAAAACGAAGGAATAACCATATGAATAAAACTTGCCCTAAATTTCATTGAGAATGTTCTATTTTTTTTCTTTCATTTTTGTTTGTTGCAGGGAAAGAAATGGATATTGGAGCGGTGCATGGAAGGAGTCGAGGCGCAATCCTAACAGTGGCGGCCATGGGAGGAAGGGCTGCCAAGGGCAATGAAGGGTCAAAGGGAAGTCCTCGTGGCTGTTCTTAAATATCATCCACTTCAACAGTCAAACATCAATTTTGACTAATAAAAATAGGACAAATATTTACCACTTTTTTTTATGAATGAGCTGTAAAATTGCTATTGACCATTTGACCATTGAAGTGGATGATATTTAAATAGAATGATCGGGAAAAAGGCTATGGCGGCACACCTGCACCCACAGGGGTCGTGGCCACTCAGGGAATCATGTCTTGATTCACAGGGGTCAGCCTACCTAAGAGAGTCGTGCAATTTTTTTTATTTTTTTTTTTGGATTTTAGCTTCTATTACTATTTTTTTTCTGAAAAAAAGTCTCTTATGATAATTTTGACCATGTGTTCCTTCCATTCCAAAGGCTTTAGAAACTTTCAAGCAAATGCAGACGGCAGGTGCGACCATCCTCCATGACCCTGTTATCATCCATCTAGCCTACGCCAAAAAATGGGAGCTTGTAACAGGGCATGGACATCTGCCCAAACTTAAAAGGAGAAGAAATTTTGTCCAATATACATGAAGACAAAATAAGCACTTGGAACTGTTTGACAAAATGTTCCCAATCAAAAAGGCTTGTGAAATGTTTCACCAAATGCTTTAGAACATGATCTCATGGAATCCATAGCTACAGGGTATGCACAAAATGCATTGGGTTTTTAGTTTATTTTATTATTATTATTATTATTTTTGAATCTCATCAAGTAATGGCAGTTCCAACTTCTTCCAGCAGGGGTATATAAATGTATATAGGCTAGGTCTACTTCAACATTCTACTCTCCTTGAACAATAACCATATTCACATTTACACTCGTGAGCATTTCAAGACTTCAATGTTAGTCTTCGAATTTATGATATAGATAATGGTGTTTAAAATTTATTATTGTTTCTATTATTCTTTATGCTGAGAGGCATCCTACAATGGCACGAAAAATTATAAAATTCAAAACCAATCTTTATTAAAAAACAATGGGGAAGGTGAAAGCACTGGGGAAGGTGAAACACATGCCAGCATATCAAATAGTTTATAACTCCGAGCATATGGATTCTTCTTAAATTCCCGCTACTAACCCAGCTCTCACATCACTTAATCTTCTGTGGAAACAGAAATTGTGGGAGAATTATCTGTGTGAAGGATTGTAATTTGAAAGTGTTAGCATATGGCAAAATATCAAGCAGAGCTTTCATTAGCGCAGTTATGGCAGTGTTGTTGAGCATGATTGCTCTAATGGCAGTGAATGCTCAGGACGTTTCAGCCCCTGCGCCTGCCCCCACCAGCCATGGTAAGTCTTTCTACTTTTGTTAGTATTGGTATTGGGTGCACAAATTATCACTTCTTTTGGTTAAAGGTTGATTCTATTGGATCTTCTAATATCTCTTTATTGAAGAGTTGATTTGGCCTCATTTTTGTTTTTGTCGATCAAAGCCCTTATAGCCAACAAAATTTAATCACTTAGTTTTTTTGTGAACTAATTAATTTTACCAATAAGCCCGAATTTTTTCTCTCTATTTCAATACTTGATTTGTGTTGTTTTTTGATATTATGAATGGATGAATGTAGGGAGTGCCATAGATCAAGGAATCACCTACATTCTCATGATGGTGGTGTTGCTTATCACCTATTTCCTCCACTAATTCTATACAAGACATTCTTTCTTCAGATCACACATATTGATTTTCTTATTGCATTAGGGTCTATATAATTTTTTTAATTATCCAAGAGACAAGGTCACCCCTGTTTGTAAATCAAATGCTACAAAGATTGATCTCCACTTCTTTATTCATTCCCATGCCTACTGTTGGGTTGAAATATTGACTTCTTTTTATAATGTTTTTATATATTTTTAAGACCTTTTCACATGATCTTGCAAGAACCTTACAGACATTACCTTTATTAAATGTTGTTTCACATATACTTCTCAGAGACTTTATATGCTGATAAATGGAATATGGTGGTTATATTATCAAGTGGATGATTTAAATTATCGATATGCATGTAATATAGATAGGATTTCATAAGTTTAATATGAAAAGTTATTTTGTGTATATATGTTGGATAATTAACCTTGTGCAGCAAAGACATAGCATCCAGGAAGGAATAATTGCAGCAGAATGCAAAACAGGGGAATTAATTAAAGTGCAGTCCAAGTGCCAGAAGTGAAGATCGATGGAGATGAACGTGGTCATCATGGAAAAATAAATGCAAGAGAAGAAGAAGACTTGTTCTAGAAGACTAACCGCGACTTATGTGTTTTTATTCATGAGCCATTGTGTGGGATTTCTGTTCAAATAGGACTCTGCTTCCTTTGTTCTAGATATTTAATAAGTTGATCTCAAAACTATATCCTGATATCCAGGGATGAATTGATGATCGCAGTTAGTTGGAAGATCTCATAAAACTCTCCCACTTTTGTATAAGTTAGGGGATGAGTTCGTTGATTAGTTAGTTGCTATTTTACTTACTATCTATATAGTCGTTACTCTATTTTTACAGTTATCAAGTTATTCCAGACATGTTTTGATTTTGAATAAAATCTGAAGAAGATTATGTCTTTAATATGAATTGAATTCAACTGCGTGTCATGGAAAATATGTGAAGATCTGAAGTAGATTTAGTTTCCAGAAGAAGTGAGATAGTTCCTGAGCTGGTCACTCAAGGTTCTAACTCTCACTTCATACATTCGCTTATTTATTCATGCATTTCTAGTTAAATTGTTTCATGTTATCCTATACGTTGCATTGTAAAATAAGTAAGAAATCGTGATTGCTATTTCTGATAGTTGTGATTCATGAATAGAATACATAATTGAAGTCCTCTGGAGGTTAGTGTCAATTCTTTTATCATTCTGTGTATTTCAAGTTAATTCTATAAATCTCTGTTGAATATAGTTATCTTCAACTTACGCTGAGGGTACCCATAGCAACTAGGGTTTTAACTGTTTTTGTTGTTCTTTAATTTCTGTGAACTTCAATCAATTAATTTGATTAGAATAAGTCTGTATGAGTTAGTTTAGGGTAGAAATGAGTCTTGAAGGCATATATAGTGCGAGCATCATCATAAGCTTATGCTCCTTGGTCGATAATTCAATGTAGGAATGCAATGATAGAGTGGATTGTTCAGTTAGGTTTAACCCTGGATTTTGTTTAAGTCTACAACGCATTAGTTTTCCTCTACATTTTTGGCGCCATTGCCGAGGATGGTGCTATCTTCATAGTCTCATTAGTTTTATATGCTTTCATAGTTAAATATTGATTTCAGTAGTAGATTTACTAAATTCATTTTTCAACAAACACTAAGCATTCTACTAACACTATGTAGGACCGCTGAAACATAAAGCTCAAATTATTGTATGCGGAGGCAAAGAGATAACCAAGGTAGATTCCTCCCTTCAAGTTCTCAGAATAATGAGGGCACAGCTGATTTTATCAACTACACAGTAGGAAGTGCTGAAGGAGAGTTTCCTTTTACATCTTCATCAACACCCCCTACATCTCCATCAGCTTCCTCCACTACCACATAAGGGACTTTTCGAACCATGGGAGATGCTACAGTAGATGATCCTCCAGGATAAGCAACATTTGAATTCCCTATCCCAGACCAAGCGCGGGTTGCTACTCTGAAAAATATACCACCTTCTGCATTGCTTGTTTTCTATGGCTTGGTGACTGAAGATCCTGACACTTTCCTATTCGAGTTTGATGTCTTGTGTAGGAGTTATGACTACACCACTGATCCTTATAGACTCAAGTCGTTCCCTGCGACACTAAAAGATGTTGCTTTAAGATGGTTTATGGGGTTGGGGAAAGATGTCATTCCAAACTGGGATACCATGAAGACAAAGTTCCTAGCAAAATATAAAGACTACTGCAAAAGACATGATAGGAGAAGAGATGACATTTTTAGGATGTCACACAAAGAGGATGAACCACTAGAAGACTGTGGAAAGATTCCAGTTTGCCATGAAGAAAAACCCTCAGAATAGATTGTCTGAAGAATCACTGAAGCTGGTTTTTTTGAGAGGAGTTAATGATGACTGCATGGATGCCCTCAATCTCATTGGAACAGGGGATATATCTCAACTTCCCTTTGAAGATATATGTACAGCCTACATAAATTATTCTAGAACATTTTCTAGAAAACCAAGGGGAGAAAGAGTAGCCATCACAGGCAAGGCAACTAATGGAGTTTCAAGGATGGAGATTAGTAACCTGCTGACCAACATGAAGGAGGACATTATTAGCCATATGGCCACACAGCTGGACACTCTCCATATCAAGAAGAAACAAGAAGAGGCAGATGCAATGCTTACTGAGTACTGCCCCAGTTGTAGACAGAGGAAGGCCAACTGTAAATGCAAAAGGGTGGCCAGCATCCAGCAAGAAAAGATTGAGAGGCCAAAATTGCAACCATTTGAAGGAGAAGATGGGCAATTGTTATTTATAGCTCAGAGGAGACCTTGGCAGCAAAGGCAAGGTATGCCCTCTAATCCACTTAGTTTTAATTCTCACTTTCCTACTGCAAATCAGAACTTCTCTGCTTGGAATGCTCAACAATGGCCTGGTAACCCAAATGCATGGCAAAACCCCCAATGGCCTACTCCACAAGTTGGTTGGAACCAACAATAGCCTAACTCATGGCCGCAGAAAAATTTTCAAGGTCCCAACTATAACCCTCAATGGCCTACTCAGCAGCAACAATGGCAGCCTCAGTGGAACAAGGGCCAACAATGGCAGCAAAATGCACAACTTCAGCAACCTATGATTTCATCTCAGCCACAACAGCCAGCCATAATGCCACCACCTCAAAATCCACCTCCTAGACCTACCCAAATCCTTGCCCAACCTGCATCTAACCCTAACAACAAGCCTATCCAGCAGGATTATACTAATGAGGTAATGCAATATCCCACCTATGGGGTGGAAGTGAGTAATGTTCATCTTAGATCAGGGAAGCAACTTGCAAAGCCTTCATCTCCCCAAATTACCGAGCTTGAAGATGAAGAACCCACTGAAGAAGCCTCAGATAAGTCACCTTTGGAACCTGAATCAACCCAAGATGCCCAAACTACCTTACAACAAAAGTCTCCTCCTTTTCCTAAGCGGTTGGCCATGCAAAAGCAAACAGCCCAAACTGATACTGTCCTTCTCAGCCAGCTAAAAGATATAAGCATCAAGATTCCCTTAATCCAAGCCATCAAGGATATTCCTATCTATACCAAAACTATTAGGGATCTTTGCATAAAGAAGCCAGGAAGGAAGAGAATAGACCCTCAGATAGTGCATGTTTTAGGTAATCTTGTTGACATCATGTTGGGTAATATAATTTTTCCCAAATACATAGATCCAGGTAGCCCAGTGGTGGATGTAAAGATCAGTGGGACTCTGATTAAGAATACTTTGATAGATCTAGGAGCTGCAATTAATGTCATGACCAAGGAGACAATGCAGACACTCCAATTGAACAACCTTAGGCCTACTCAGACCGTCTTGCAATTAGCTAATAGGTCTACAGTCAAACTTGAAGGAGTCATAGAAGATTTGGTCATTGCATTATATTCTTGGGAATACCCTGCTGATTTCATAGTTTTGTAGCCTAAGGTTAATCTTGCCGGATATCCTCTTATACTAGGTAGACCATGGCTTGCCACTGCTGATGCATTTATAGGATGCAGGTCTGGCAACATGATCATATCTAATGGGACAATGACCAAGAAATTGGTTTTATATCCACCAGCCCAGCCATACCATGAGCTTGAGCAGACCATTTGGCCTAGCCTGGAGGATGAGGACACCTATTCCCTGCAAACCTTGATGACTATATAATGTAGCCCTTTATTGAATATTCCAGATGAAGATGAATTAATTGCTCATGTTATACAAAATAATTGTGGGAGATACCCACAATAGCAAGACTGCCTATCTTGCTTACAAGACCCTTTGAGCAGCATAATACCCAGTAGTTCATCAGAGGAAGTCTCCCAAATCTTCCATGCATTATTACCTCAGCAATGCTTACCTATATTACCTAGCCTTGATTTGTCTTCCGTTCAAGAACTATCCAAACAAGTAGAAGTCAAGTCAGGTAAGATGTTGAACATTAACAATACATTGACTGATGACAACAGCAATCCCTGCATGAAATATTACATACACACTCAGCAGCATTTGCTTGGAATTACAATGATATGAAAGGCATTGATCATGCCTTGTGCATGCACAAGATATACATAGATGATGGATATAGACCAATCAGGCAGCAACAAAGGCGCATGAATCCAGCCCTCAGAGAAATTGTTAAAGTTGAGCTTCAGAAGCTTTTGGGCGCAGGCTTTATATACCCCATTTCAAACAATGAATGGGTTTCACCATTGGTTATTGTCCCCAAGAGAGGTGCCAAATGGAGGGTCTGTGTTGATTATAGAGAATTGAATAGTGCTACCAGGAAGGATCACTTTCCATTGCCTTTTATTGACCAAGTTCTTGACTCTTTAGCAGGTAAGAAATATTTTTCCTTTCTTGATGGTTTTAGTGGTTATAACCAGATTAAGATTGCTCCAGAGGATCAGGATAAGACAACGTTTACTTGCCCTTGGGGGGCATATGCATACTTTTTCTGACCCTTTGGTTTGTGCAACGCTCCAGCTACATTTCAAAGAGCAGTCCTCAGTATTTTCTTTGATTTTGCACATGACAGTATGGAGATTTATATGGATGACTTCACCACATATGGTGACACATATGATGAAGCGTTACACAACTTGGAGAATGTATTGAAGAGATGTACAGAGCACAACCTCTCTTTGAGTAATGAAAAATGTTTTTTGATGATGACACATGGAATAGTCTTGGGACATTTCATCTCAAGTGCAGGCATCCAAGTTGACTCAAAGAAGATTGAGATCATATCTACCATGCCTATTCTCCAAAAACATAAGGATGTAAGGAGCGTCCTAGGCCATGCAGGATATTACAAGAGGTTCATTCAAAATTTTAGCAAGATTTTTGCCCCTCTGTTTACCCTACTAACCAAGGACAGTGAATTTGAATGGACATCAAATTGTCAGATCTCTTTTGAAAAGATAAAAACATTCTTGACACAAGCCCCTATTCTCAGAGGTCTAAATTGGTCACTGTCTTTTCACATCCATACAGATGCATCTGATTTTGCCATTGGGGCAATCCTAGGTCAACAAGAAGGAAACAAGGAGTATGCCATATACTATGTAAGTAAGAATTTGCAAGGAGTTGAGTTAAACTATATTGTGACAGAGAAAGAGATGTTGGCAGTTGTTTATGCAATTAATAAATTCAGGCACTACATAACTAGTTACAAGGTTTTCATCCATACAGATCATGCAGCCATCAAATATTTGATGAATAAACCCATAGTGGGTGGCAGACTTGTAAGGTGGTTATTGTTGTTGCAGGAGTTTGATATTACAATTGTTATATAAAGAGCTTCTGGATTACAATTGTTGACAAACCAGGCAAGGCCAATGTTGTTGCTGATTTTTTGTCGAGACTACCTACATAGTCTTCAAATGGAGTGGCTGATGATTCTTTTCCTGATGAGCATCTATTTTCTCTCACTATACACACTCCATAGTATGCAGATATAGCCAATTATTTGGTTACAGGGCAGATTCCAGGATACTTCTCTCTAAGGGAGAAGAGGCAGCTAGTTCATAAATGTTTCTCTTACTCTTGGATTTCTGGATTTCTATTTTACACTGGGCCAGACAATATTATGCAAAGATGTATCAGGGAGGATGAAGTATTTGATATAATGAAGGCTTGTCATGATGAGCCTTGTGGGGGACATTTTGCAGCTAAGAGGACAGCCTTCAAGATACTAACAATAGGATATTACTGGCCAACACTTCATAAAGATGCTCTCAAGTACACTAGGAGCTGTGATAGATGCCAAAGAATGGGGAGGCCTACTAGAAGTGATGAGATGCCTTTACAGCCACAAATCTCATTGGCTCCTTTTGACAAGTGGGGTTTGGATTTTGTGGGTCCTATATCTCCTACATCAAATAACAAAGAATATATCCTGGTATGTACTGATTACTTGACAAAATGGGTTGAAGTTAAGGCATTACAATTTGCACGAGATGGCAATGTGGCAAAATTTTTGTATGAAGACATCTTCACTAGGTATGGAGTGCCAAGAGAAATAGTAACTGACTAAGGACCCCAATTTACATCTGATTTAATAACCAAATTGGTTGCAGAATATCATATCGGGCATAAGAAATCCACTCCATACCATCCTCAGGTTAATGGTCAGGTGGAAGTCACTAATAGAGAAATTGAGAACATCCTGACAAAGACAGTGTAGCTTCACATAAGATATTAGGTTTCTAGGCTCCCTGAAGCTGTTTGGGCATACAAAACAACCTGGAAGACAACTACAGGGTTTACACCTTATGAGTTGGTCTATGGCAAGACAACAGTCCTGCCTATTGAATTTGAACACAAAACCTTGAGGACAGTAGTGGACCTAGGAATGGATTTGACCACAGCACAACAAGAAAGGCTACAACATTTGAATGCTTTGGATGAAATCTGATTGGAGGTTATTCATCACACTGAGGTCATACAGAAACAAAGAGCAAAATGGCATGACAAGTACATCAAGACAAATGAATTCACTGCAAGTGACTGGGCACTCCTTTATGATTCAAGGTATAAGGACTTCAAGGGAAAGATTCAGTCCCATTGGTTAGGCCCATATGAGATCCAGCAAGTCTTTCCTAATGGTGTAGTTCAACTGCAGACTATTGATGAAGTTTGGTTTTCACTACTAGTAAATGGGCACAAGCTAAAATTGTATAAAAAGCCACTTCAGAAGGGTGACTTTCTTGTTTCTTTAGCTGCTCAGTATGATCCTCCTGACACTCCTGATGATGATGATGATGATGTGACACCAATTGATACACCTTCATATGGTGATCCACCAACATTGTCTAGTGATGTGGAGGTTGAGTTACAATACTCAACCCCTGTTGCTGAAAATTAAATTTTCTTTGTTTTAAAAATCACTTGCACACACAACACAATTTCCATGGTTACAACAAGTTATTTCCACCAGGACCTATTTTTCACTCATTCAGTTGGGACCAACTCAGCTGGGACCTGATATATTGTGTTTACAATTAGACAATCAGGACTTGTGCTAGAGGCACCCGTAGCAACATCTGTATGCAGCTCTCTTCCATCACTTGGTGAACAATACCTAAATTCTCCCACCCATTCCACATGCCCGTATCCATTTTAAACTGCTTCATTCTATGGCTCCACGTATTGATTCACATTTGTGAGTTGGTACTTTTTCTCCATCATCTTGAGCTATCACATTATATCTCTACAGCCGTACCCGCCACCTTCTATCACTTTATATCTTGTTTGCCACATGCATATCATCTCAAATCATCAGAGTTGTTCACAACTTCCAAGGTATGTTAATTATTCATTTCCACTTCATATGTACATTCAATACCTTTCAGTTATTATAACTAGATTTCTATTCATATTCATGATTAGTCATAGGTTATTTCATGCATGCGACGAATATTACCACCATTTCTTTTAATCACTACTAATCATTCCGTAATACCTGCCACATGAAGTGCGGTCACTTCACAATTAAGTTGGAGGGAGGGGTTTATTTTTTATTTTTGCCATTTGAACATCATTTGCCTTTGAAAACCTTGCCTTTCAAGAAAACTAGATAAATATTCTGCATCATGAACTTACCTTATTCTGCCAATAAGTGAATTAGTACCCTAAGGAAGTTATAGTGAAAAGGAAAGAAGAGGCAGATTGTAAGATTGGTTCTTTTGGGGTGGTGAGTTGAAACAACAGAAATTGACATTATGCAGAAAATTGACACTGTAGAGTTTGCAATTCACAGCAGTAATGGGAGGGGACCTAATTAGAAGAGAACCTTCAGCACATAAGGAAATACTGGAGGATGTGATGGTTCTCCCGCTCTTTACAAGAGTAGGTTGGTTAGATTACTTCCTAAAATTGGTAGAGTATGATGATGATATGGTGAAAGAATTTGTATTTACTCTATAGTATTATGAAGCAATGGTGAAGGGGTTGACTATAGATGCTTCCATGTTAGCTATTGCTCAGGTCATAGGGTTTTCACGAATAGGGTCCGAGTACCCAGCTAGAGCTGATGCAGCCGCGCCTAGGGAGGAGTTATGTGAAAGAGGTGAACACCTGGATTCTACCACACAAGGTACCAAACGACTATCTCTTCCCTTCTTTTGGGGGAAATGTGCCTTTTATATTATCAAGTATATTACATGTGATGGTAGATACAATATATTATATACTACACATCTTAAATTGCTCAACCATTTATGACATGAAAAACTTGTCAATGTTCCAAATTATTTGTATAGTATTTTGAAAAGGATGTCTTCAGAATATTAGAGACAATAGGCAGACACCACTCTTTCCCACCATTGTTTAATAGCTCTGCTAATAAAGAGGAGTTTAAGGATTCAGTACCCACAGATTGGGTGGAAAGCTTTTAAACAATGTGTAGACATTTCAACACTTTTAGAGGCACCAGAACCAGAAGATGAAATTCCATATGAGCCCGAGCCTCCTTTTGAAACTGAGCAGGAAGAGCCACAACATGAGAACCCTCCAAAGTTTAGGTCTGTATCAGCTGAAGAACCCTCAACATCCACCCCTAAAACTAAAAGAACCACTCCTTCAACATTTGGTAAGGAAAAGAAGAGTAGGAAGGGAGTGAGGAAGCACAAGAGTGCAACAAAAGAAGAAAGTGTAGGGAAAAGAGGAAGAAGGGGGACAATAAAAGGAGGAAAAAGATAGATAAGCAGGAAACAGTCACTCCTAGATGCTCAGGTAGGTTAAGGAGGCAAGGTGCCAAAGAAAAAGTTGTTGAGAAATAGAGAGGAGAGGAAAAAAATATAGGCCAACAGGACAATGATCCAACTCCACTGAATCTAGATTCAGATAGAGGAGAAAACCCTCTTGAGGATGTCTCTGCAGATGCCCGTGGAAATGTTAATATGCCTGCAAGGAAAAGAAAGTATATTTCTTCTTCTGATTCCGAGTCAGAAGATTTGTTTACTGCAAGAAAGATGGGTAAACATGTGCCTGATGATTCTGCTAAAGAAGTTTTTGATGTTCCTAGGGAAAGAAATGATGAAAATGTTGAAAAATAAAAGGAATTATTAGAGGACAGAGATATTAGGAAGGAACTTCAAGAAGCCTTGGACATAATAAGACAGTTGGAGGAACAGGTAAGGGGTTATGAAGAGAAAGATAAAAAGAAAGAGAAAAGGATTCAGGAGTTGGAGGAGAAGATCCAGACTTATGGCCATGGTTCTAACTTAGATTTGTTAGCACACTTGGCTAAAAATAAAACAAAAATTGAGGAAGAAGAAGTACTTACTCTCCAACCTCCTGTGACAAAGACTGAGTACCATACTACCCTGTCTTTGGTCTTTGAACTAATGAAATTGACTGATAAGACTAAGCAAGAAAAAGAGAAATGGGAAAAAGAGAAACATAGTCTCAATGCATCAGTTGCAGAAAAGGATTTGATAATCAAAAGGTTGGAGGATCGTTTGGAAGAGGTTATTGATAGACCCAAGCAAATCATTGGATGTAGACCTCCACCAAGGGTTTATGCATTGTTTCCAAAAGAGAAATTCCTTAGTTTTCAGTTTAATATATTTATCAATAATCAACCTGACTTGCATTCAAGGCACATTTTTTGCAAATATTTCAAAGAGGTCAGTTTAGAAGAACAAGACCAATTGTGTGAATACTATCTGCATAATTACCTGATGGATGAGGACACAGAATGGAACCCCTGCATCTATGTTCGATACCTACAGATCAGAGCACTAATGTCATACTTTAAAAATGAACAACTTAGGGGAGAACTAATGGACCAGTATGAGGAGCAAGAAAAGAAGGAGCCACTGCCAATTAGGAAAGAAGCCTTAGACCCTGAAGTGATCCTAACCCAATGGCTAACATTACTTTCTCATAAGGGTCCAGGAAAGGTGATCATGGATTTAAGACTCAGGGATCACAGAAGGATACAAAGATTAGCAGTATCCATCATTCAAAATTGTCAAAGGTATGTGCAGAACAAGTGGGATAGCCTAACTCCAAAATTGCAAAAGAAGGAACCCCACTCTTTCCACAACTTCATGAATATGTTTGAGAGGTTACGCAGGTACATCCAGATCTCAAAGCAAAAGGGAGTAGCATGGTTTCCTCTTACTTATCAGCCTCCTATCTTTCTCTACCCAATGCCACACTGGACAGGAGGTAGAGGTGATAAGTGTAGGCATGCTGAGTTAAACGGGATGGAGAGACTTGCATGTTACAATGGGTTTTATCTCAAATAAGGAGGAGTCAAAGAAAACATAGACCTTAAGAAAATCACTTTGCATTATAACCTTCTGCCCTAGATGTTAGTTCCTTGGTTTTGCTTGGGGACAAGCAAAAGTTTAAGTTGGAGGGAAAGGTTGGGTTGAAATATTGACTTCCTTTTATAATGTTTTTATATGTTTTTAAGACCTTTTCACATGATCTTGCAAGAGCCTTACAGATATTGCCTTTATTATATGTTGTTTCACATATACTTCTTAGAGACTTTAAACCTATGCTGATAAATGGAATATGGTGGTTATATTATCAAGTGGATGATTTAAATTATCGATATGCATGTAATATAGATAGGATTTCATAAGTTTAATATGAAAGGTTATTTTGTGTATATATATTGGATAATTAACCTTGTGCAGCAAAGACATAGCATCCAGGAAGGAATAATTGTAGTAGAATGCAAAACAGGGGAATTAATTAAAGTGCAGTCCAAGTGCCAGAAGTGAAGATCGATGGAGATGAACGTGGTCATCATGGAAAAATAAATGCAAGAGAAGAAGACTTGTTCTAGAAGACTAACCGCAGCTTATGTGTTCTTATTCATGAGCCATTGTGTGGGATTTCTGTTCGAATAGGACTCTGCTTCCTTTGTTCTAGATATTTAATAAGTTGATCTCAAAACTATATCCTGATATCTAGGGATAAATTGATGATCACAGTTAGTTGGAAGGTATAAGTTAGGGGATGAGTTCGTTGATTGGTTAGTTGCTATTTTACTTTCTATCTATATAGCCATTACTTTGTTTTTACAGTTATCAAGTTATTCTGGACATGTTTTGATTTTGAATAAAATCTGAAGAAGATTATGTCTTTGATATGAATTGAATTCAACTACGTGTCATGGAAAATGTGTGAAGATCTGAAGTAGATTTAGTTTCTAGAAGAAGTGAGATAGTTCATGAGCTGGCCACTTAAGGTACTAACTCTCACTTCAGACATTTGCTTATTTATTCATGCATTTCTAGTTAAATGGTTTCATGTTATCTTATACGTTGCATTGTGAAATAAGTAAGAAATCGTGATTGCTATTTCTGATAGTTGTGCTTCATGAATAGAATACATAATTGAAGTCCTCCGGAGGTCAGTGTCAATTCTTTTATCATTATGTGTATTTCAAGTTAATTCTATAAATCTCTGTTGAATATAGTTATCTTCAGCTTACACTGAGGGTACCCGTAGCAACTAGGTTTTTAACTATTTTTGTTGTTCTTTAAATTTTGTGAACTTCAGTCAATTAAGTTGATTAGAATAAGTCTGTATGAGTTAGTTTAGGGTAGAAATGAGTCTTGAAGGCATATATAGTGCGAGCATCATCATAAGCTTACACTCCTTGGTCAATAATTCAATGTAGGAATGCAATGATAGAGTGGACTATTCAGTTAGGTTTAACCCTGGATTTTGTTTAAGTGTACAATGCACTAGTTTTCCTCTACACGTACCCTACAAAGATCAATCTCCAATTCATTATTCATTATCCATGCCTGCTTGGGCATGATTGTACAACTATTAAGATTATTTTTATATGAGAAATAAGTTCTTTTACTAAAATCATTCGGGTTGCCTAACCTAGTGTCCCATTTCAATTTAGACTACGCTGAGCTACACTTACAATGAAATGTCTATTGAATTTAAAATTTTTATAGAAATTTAGTTGGAGATAACTTAGGAGATGTGAATGAGGATACAATTTTTTTCAATAGGTCTGGTTTATGTAATTATACTTTTAGTGCTTAAATATTCATTTGCAATTGTTGTAAATCTATAACCCTATACCAATCTTTAAATGTTTTAGGGTTATGGTTAGAATCAAGGTTACGACTATAATTAGGGTTAATGTTAAAATCAGAGTTAGGGTTAGAGTTACAATTATGGTTAAGGTTAGTATGAAGGCCAGGGTTAGGGTTTGAATTACGATCAGTGTTTGGGTTAAATTAAACTTACATTTAGGGTTAGAATAAGGGTTAGGGTTAGGGTTAGAATTAGGGTTAGGATTACAATTATAGTCGGGGTTAGGGTTAGGGTTAGAATTAGTGTTGCAACTATAATTAGGGTTAATGTTAGAATTAGAGTTAGGGTTAGAGTTACAATTAATGTTAAGGTTAGTATTAAGGTTACGGTTAGGGTTAGAGTTACAATTAACGTTAAGGTTAGTATTAAGGTTACGGTTAGGGTTTGAATTACGATCAAGGCTAGGGTGAAAATTAGAGCTATTTTTAGGGTTAGAATAAGGGTGAGGGTTAGAATTAGGGTTAGGGTTAGGGTTAGAATTAGAGATAGGGTTAGGATTATAATTAGGGTTAGGGTTATAGTTACAATTACACTTAGTGTTAGGGTTAGGGTTTACATTATAATTAGGGTTAGGGTTGGGATTAGAATTAGAGTTAGTATTGGCTTAAATATTAGGGTTAGGTTTAGGGCTGGCTTAGAATTATGTTTTGGTTAGAATCAAGGTTAGAATTATACTTAGAATTATGGTTAGTATTAGGGATACAATTACTGTTAGAGTTACAATTACATTTAGGGATAGGGTTAGAATTATGTTTACAATTATGATTAACGATAAAAATAGGGTTAAGATTAAGGATAAAATTATTATTATTAATACAATTACAGTTAGGGATAGAATTAGGGTTAAGTAATCTATGGGTAGAATTAAGGTTTGGGTTATAATTACAGCTATGATTACAATTACAGTCAAAGTTACAATTACAGTCATGATTACAATTACCCAAACCCTAATTTAAGCATAACCCTAATTTTGACCCAAACCCTAATTCTAATCATAACCCTCAATCTAACCCTAATTATAAATATAACCCTAGTTATAATCCTCAACCTAACTGTATCCCTAGACAAAACCATAATTCTAATCTAGCCTTGGTTCTAATGGTAACCCAAATGCTAATTATAATCATAACCCTCAATCTAACCCTAATTCTATATCTAACCTTATTCTAACTGTAACCATAGGATTACACAGTTTACCATTGATTTATAAGCTTAACCCTATATCTAACCCTATTTATAAGCCTAATCCTAACCCAATCCCTAAACAAAACCCTAATTCTAAATCTCACATTCATTCAAACCCTAACCATACATGGAACCTTAACCCTAACCATAATTTGGTACATGTATAAAACATTAAATTTAACAAGATTTATAAACATAAGCATAACACTAATTAGATTAAAACCTTATTGTAACCCTAATTTTAAGCATAACTAACCCTAATTCAACCATGATCCTAAATTTACACTTTAGATTTCTCTAAATATAAGTATCCAAACATCATAACTCTATTCCTAATCATATAATAATATTATATTATATAATTATAATTATAATTATAATTATTATATATATTATGTATAATTATATAATATATTATATTATAATAATATATCTAAACTATATTATAATATTATATATAATAATTAAATAAAACATTATGATAATATATCTAACCTATATTATAATATTATATTACATAATTATAATAATTCTTAAGATATATAATATAGTTAGAATTAGGCTTGCCACTCCGGATGCTACTAGCATACCTATATTTAAAAAATATAGCTAAAGTACACCAAGAGATATCCTTCTCGAGGCGCCTATTTTTTAATCACTAATCCTAACATTAGGTGCCTTGAGAAGGATATCTCTAAGTGTACTTTAGATACATTTTTTAAATATAGGTATGCTAGTATTATTATTTTTTTAAAACTTCACTGACATTTTAATTTTGGGATTTTTATATATGTGTGTAATATTTATATATTAACACATACCATTAGCTCCACCTGCAAGTAGCTATATAATCTAGTAAAAGAGGCATGGAAGAGGCATTCTATATATTTCTATTTATTGCAACATGTATACAATATAATGCTTCAAAATATATATATACACCCTCTTTTTTGGCAATTATATGTATACATCATTGAAATAGATTTCAAATTTGATTTTTATATTTCAAATTAAATTTCATATTCTTTCTTTCCCAAGAATATATCTCTCCCAAGGAACTAATATAATCTTTTTATTTATACAACCAATTGCAAATGAGGATCTCAATCTTCTCACATAAATAAATTTTTACCCAAACAGAGTATGTGAAAATTCATATCATAACCTTAAAAAAATATTACTTGCTCAACACAAAATCAACCAATTACATTTTATCACAAACTCATGAGGCTACTCAAGTTTAAACACAATCACAATATGCAATAAGAAAAATATGGAAGATGGGAGCCCACCTTTCAAGGTGTGCACTCTTACCCCCATCTTCTAACACATGTAAATACACCTAAGTAGTAACACATTAATAAGGTTCCAACAAAAATATAATTTAGACACTTAAAATAACATAGTTCACACTTAAGATCTTAGTTCACACTAGATCAAGGCATTTGGCTCACTCAAATACATAGATAAGAATCACATTGCTTAACGACATGAAGTAGGTAAAGATTAGGGTCCTATTGATTCTCCCATTGGCAATTACACCTACACACTTATTACAAACATCAATATATCCATAGTGCATATAACCAAAGCAATATAATCAAAATTATACTATTCATTTGTAATAATTGAAGTAAATCACCATAAATCTTATCTTCAACAGGTTTAGCGTTACCATCACTTGGAGTCATTTGAGTTTATTTAGTTACTAATCCTCAAGTGTCACCTGAGAAGTCTAATTGGTCATGATTATACTCATAAATAATCCAATCATCAAGGAATATAACCACATTAACAATGATTATAAAACAATATTAACATAATCTACATCCCCATTTTCATAGCCATTTTGTCCCTCATTTCCTTCCCCACCCCTTCTAGCTCCATTGGAAGCCTTAGAACCCAATAGATTACATTTCCCTTATATTTTACCATATATAAAACCCTTTTTACAGTGTCTTGTTGTAATCGATCATTGCATCAATTCTATTGTGTTTTCTATCAAGTTTTTCTTAGTGGGTAGCCATTTGTTTTAGTTTTTCACCTCCCTAGCTCACCTTGTTTCCCTTCAAACCCTAGAACATCAAACCTCCATTTTGTGTTTGAATCTTTGAGTTTTCAATCAAACCACTTTGCATATCGGCCACATCATTATTTTGTTAGTTTTTTTAGTCATACTTTAGATTTTTCCATTTGGGTATTTTCCCCTTTCCTTTTTGCCTTCACCCACTTCACCCCTCTTCCATTGCAAGCCTTTAAAGACCTAATCTTCGTATTTTGGTCATAACTTTCACATTTCTTAATATTTTTCATCTAAACAAGTTGTGTCACCTTCATATCTTAGTCAGTTATACAAAAATTGCCTTTTTTAGATTTTGTTTCAATTTGTTACCCTTTAAATCAATGTGTCTTCAAATCTAAGAAACTCTTTAATACTCATATATATGGATCAAAAACAAAATAATGATCTTTTCTCTACTCTAGGTCAAGTTCGTTGATCCGAGTCTAATTTGCAACCATGAACTCAATGTTTTGTCATGAACTCAGCGTTTGATGTAATTCTAACTTCTATCTTGTGTGCAACTTAAATATGGATTGTTGGATCTCAGACTGGAAAAGAGGTTAGTATAGTTTTGGGGTTGCAATTGATGGAATCCCACTATTTTCCATCTCGTCAAGCTAGGTAAGGATGTTAATTTAACAACTTTGACAAATTATTGAAGACAACAAGCAATTTGCCTAGAAATCAATTTTGTTACTCCTTTCTAAAAACCAAATCGAAATGTATTACTATTTATTGTTATTCTAAATGATCATACACTGAGATATTTGAATGTGTGTGTGTTGTCTAAAATGAATGCAAATGAATGTCTTTTTATACCGACACATGACTCTATGATTGCGGACTTGACCTAGAACCAACAGACATAATAGATCATGAGAAACAAACACAATCTAAAGGACATAATAGATCATGAGACACAATCTACCTATAGGACCCGAAGGCAAAGCAGAACCGCACAACACGAAAACACCCACGGGCAGCCACACCACTACTTCCATGTTTTGGCCGCTAAATCCAATTATATACATGATATTTCCACAGTCCATGATAACTGTAAGAGCGTTTTTGGAAGAAACTGCGTGTTGCTTTTTTGGAATAAAGTTTCTGTAGCTTCTGAACTTGGATTTAGCCATAAGAGCACTTCTCGAAGAGACTGCGTGTTGCTTTTTTGGATCAAAAAGCAACAGACAGTCTCTTCGAGAAGTGCTCAAACGGCTAAATCCAAGTTCAGAAGCTACAGAAACGTTGAATAAAGTTGTGTCGGGTCATTCCTTCCATGAAGACATCATTAAGCAACAGTCATTCCGCACACAAATGTAAGAATGGTAGAGGAATACCTAATTGGATGCCCCATGTGAAATGCAGGCGCAGGTGTGGGGCAGTCGTCAGGGAGTATTAAATTGTTTATTATGACGCACCAACTGCCCTCGTGAGGATTGATCGTGAACATTAAATCAGATTTCAGTTTTTACTGCTTATGGCTAACCTTCTGTGCAGAAAACTCGCGCTGCACAGTCACTGCTGACTGTTTCTCAAATAAAAAAATGTGAAGCAGTTGAGAAAAGGGCCCAAATGGTACTTTTTAACTTTACAACTGTATACATATTCATATTCAACGTTTCAAACATTTTAAAATTGGAATCTTGATTGTACCTTAATTTTATTTTGTAAGTCAAGGCACATGGAATCTTAATCCTCCCTTTGCAAATGAGGAAGACTTTCATAATGCTTTCTCTACAATTTAGTTAGGGCAAATAATTAAACAACAATAGTATTTTAGGATTAAGAGTTGGGATGGAATAACAAATGCAGAATTAAATTTATATAAATGTACTATTTAGTTTGGATTTTAATGGTATAATATGTTGCTAAAGATGTTAGGAAGTGATTTCTTAATATGTTGAAAATTAGTTTTGTCTAGATGAATGCCTTTGAATCTATAATTGATTATGTTTTGTTCTAATTCATATCTACACATGCAAAACTAAACTTAGACCCATGGAACTAAACTTAGACTCACCAAAATGAACTAGCAGGGAATGAATGATTGTAGCAGATTTGTTTCAACTTGTTGTTCCTGTGTCTAAAGTGGGTTGGTGTATACTACTATTTGAGAACTTGTTAAGTGAGGGTCATTTTCTCCTTAGTCAAGCCCCGAAGCGAATCAATTCAACGACAATGAACCAAGATTGACGACAACAAGTAAGCATGCAATATGCCTAGGATGATGTATGCTCTAATAATGCAATTAGAATCCTCAATGATGTTGCTATGATAATGTGCAAATGGATTAGGGCATGTGACATACACGTGATTTCAAATGCAATAGTGAAGTCCTTAAATACAACAACATGACACACAAATCCACACAAATGTCAATTAGATCAACTCACAACAACTAGTGAAAATGTCAACAAGGATCAATAGTTGAGATCCTTCTAAGTTTTTTTTCCTCTATAGCCCATTGCAAAAAAGTAGGTTCACACCATGTGGCAACATCAATAATGATTGGGCCATCCCAAGCACCCCTACTAATATTTCAACTTGTTCACCGAACTCTACTAGAATCAATAGTCAAGATCCTCCTCATAAAATTAGATAGCCCATGGGCACCTGTAGGAACATGCTTGCTAACAAGACCAAGATTGTTTGTGTGCTTGCCATGTGGAGAGATTAATGACCATGGGACCTCCTCAATTGAAACATTTTTGTCCAACATTAGGGATAATGAGAGCCATTGATCTTTAAGATAGATCAATGACACAAACACAAACAAGGTGGGGACCTTGCCTCCAATAAACCAAAAGCCCTCCTAATAGTATGATACTCTAAGTCGACTCACCACAAAAATATATGAGATGGACTCATGATAATACATGTGTTGCACTCTTGTTGCTGGTGTGAATCAAATCACTCTTGCTCTTGTGGCAAGAGCCAGCCAAGCGGGGGAGAATCTGATGACTACCCTCTTCATAAGGAAGGAGAGTCCTATGGGTGACAATGGTATTGTCATGTTGAGTGGGGGTTGCACCAATTGATTCACTCACTTTGCAAGGAAGGAGTGCCTAATGGTGGACTATGACTTGTTTAAGCGAGGTGTTGGCGTTGGTGTTGGTTAGTTGGAATATTCTCTTGTGAATCATTGGAGAGGGGTAGTCATATTGATTCTAATTTGGCCATGTGGGTCACTAGTTTGAATCCTATTGAGATCATTCCAGGCAAAGAGATGAAAGGTGTTAAGCCTACATTATTCTAGTTCAGTCAACTCGTCCAAGAGGGCTAGCTCTCTTGTCCATCTTCTTTCACTTGCCTCCTAAATTTGTCTTGTAATGGTTGCTTGTTCTTCATTGGGTGTTTCTTGTATTGGTTGATTTACTCTTATTTCATTTAAAATTGCCTCAATCCAATTTTCCCTAACTCCAGGACACATTGCACATGAAAAGTTGAGTGATTGAGGAATGAAAAACTTAACAGAGTAGCTTTAGCAAGTTTGTTTATCTATGCTTGGTTGAATAATGGTTGATGTTTGATTTGCTTAGCTCGTTGAATTTACTTGATTTGTTTTGATGTGACTTGTTTGCTACAAGAGGTTTCTCAAACCTATGAATAAACCTACCGTTTATATTTCGCTTTTTATGATTGTATAACTAATATGTATGCAAGCAAATAACTATCTTTTTGTTATTTTCTAAAAATAAATATTTCAAGTGCACTAATTAGCTAATAAATGAAAGAGGTTTCTTTTTTGCAATTTTCAATGAATGGAACTAAATGAATTATATTTTTCTAAATGCAATCTCTACAATTTGTTTTTTGTGATTTTCTATTTTTTGTTTGATGAAATCATCGATGTTGTTTTAATTGTTAAAGATGAATGAATCTTGTTTTCTAACAAAAATAACTTGTTTTTATAGATATTTGGAATTGACTAAATACTTTGAAGCAAATAAAAGAAGATTCTAAGTCTAATTTAATCTAAAGAAGCAACTTAAATCTTATCTAATCTAGAAAGCAATAGCAAAATCTAAATCTAATGAAGAAGTAACAATGCAATGTTTCAGCTCCTTGGCAAATTGGTGATCTAATAACTACTTTAAACTACCTCTTTCAAAAGAAAAAAATTATAGAAATGAATAAAACCAAGGAACTTGTGTGAAGCTTTAATGGATCTTCCTTGAAGTTGTAGCGACTAATGTCCTCAAAGGATCCAACTTTTGTTTTGTCTTCTCTCCAACTTCAAGGTACTCCTCTTGATGGAAACATAGAAGGGAAAATAATATGCTACAGAGAGATTGAATATTGCTTGGAAGATGGTATGGAAGTTTTAGAAGCCTCAAATGCTATACAAGAAGGCTGCCTGGAAGGATGGGTGATCCCATAATAGTATGTCCCACTTTTTGGCCTATGTGGGACATTGAAATCAACATTTTAAACCAAATTTTTAATTTCTATCACTTATAACAAGCAAATCATTAAGAATTTGAAGATGATGTGAATTAGTGATTTTTAAGATTTTATGTGTAGATTCTAATATATATATATATATTTTTTAGAAAGAAAAAAATGTCATTTTAAAATACTTTTTAATAACTCATTTTTTATATTTTATAGTATTTTTAATAAGTAACATTTATTCCATAATGCATAAGTTTATTAGAAATAAGATAAAAAGATAAAATCATAATTTCTTAAACACGGATCACTAACACTGATATCTAGTGTACACATATTTTTCATAATTTTTTGTTTCATATTTTATTTATTATTAATTTTAATTCACATTAATTATAGTTTAGAGTGATTTTTATAAAAAACTTCACAATGATTTCAAATTTTCCCCTCACGCTTCTTTGGTTGTATTGTGGACTACAAACCCTAACCATTTTTTGCCTAAATTCAGCAACAATCAGCCTTTTGCAAATTGCATTGGAGACAAATGCATCCATAGGGTGGTTTTAAACGCTTTGAAGAATCCATAGATTGCCTTAGATGTGTGCACGAGTAAAGGTGAGCAAATCGAGCTAAGGTTAGAAGACATTTTTAGGATCTTTGCACTTCTAAATAAGGAAATTGTGACGATCTATAAGGATATTGCATCCTCTATAGGGCAACTAGGCTGATAAAATCAAGGGTAGCTCTTCCTTCTAATAAGGGCACAAGAAATATTATCAAGAACTTTCTATCATCTCAAGATGACCCTACCATCTTTTGCCTCTCATACCACATTCTAGAAATATGCTTGGAAGATGAAGAAATCAAGGATCATGAAGATTATCTCAAAGAGCATGCCCTAATTTGTAGATTTACAAAATTATGACCCAAGCTATGTGATTTGCAATTTTGGATTTTAAACTTTTGGAAAGAAGGAATGAAGGAGGAAATCATCATATGTACACGTGTTAGGGGCTTCTTCATCCTCAAATTTAGTTATCTCAAGGATAAATATATTGTATTAAAATCAAGGCCATGGACATTCTGAGGTGATTATCTTTGTATGAAATCATGGACACCAACCTTTGATCCATGCACTAATTCTTTCTCCTCTACCTTCTTATGAGTTCTTCTACCATACTTGTCCCTACAAGTTTGGGAAATAGAAGGCTTAAAGGCCATTGGTAATGGGCTTGGAAAGTTTCACTCCATCCTTAAGGAGACTTCTTCTTATGCCAGTTCTACTTTTTCTAGGATCTGTGTGGAAATGGACCTCACAAATGGACTCCCGACTGAGATTTCTCTAAAGGTTGTTGAAAAAAATGGAGGTAGCTAGTTGACTGTGAAGGAATTACTTTTAGGTGCAAAAAATGTTACTCCATAGAGCATCTAACCAACCAATGTCAAAAGAATCTTGTTAATGAGCTTGGAGATCATTCTTTGAGAGTAACTCCCACTTGGTGAGTTGGAGCAGAATCACATCACTATGTTATTTACCCTAGAAACTCCCTTGAGGAGGTCCCTTCGCAATCTTCTCCAGTTTGCACTTCTCCATCCAAAGCTCTTCCATCTCATGAGTGAAACATTTCTACAATCGCAACCCTGGTTAATAGTAATATCTTGGTGCATGAGGCTTTAGACTTTTCATCGACAATTAGATAATGTGAAGGATGGGACATTAAGAAACCTAGAAACCCCCAAGGTGTGAAGTGATATGTTCCATAGTCATTGAACCTCTTTCACCCTCCCTTATAGGATGGATTGGACTAAGGTAAAAAAGAAAAGGGTTCCATCACAGAAGATCAATAAACATCAAATGAATTTAAGGTCTTCTAAGAAGGATGACAATGTAAAGAACGAGAAAGGTTTTGTTAACCTATAACGCCCCTTTATTTAGGGTTGAAGCTATTTTAGGGTTAGAAACATTCCTGTTAATTTGTTTTGCACCTCTATTTTTGGGTCTGACGCGCATTTTTATTTGTTATTTTTTTATTGGGAGTAGTCCCCAAAACCACAATTTACCTACCAATTTTTTTTAATAATTTAGAGTGATTTTTATTTCATAACGCGTAACTTTTTTGTATATATTGAAACTATTTTTTTTCTTTTATTGAAACAAGGACATTGATACAGAGTGCATAGATATTTTTCAAAAAAAAATGTTTTTTTTTTAATTTTCCAATTTGCATCGAACATAGACCCTTATGTTTGGAAAAAAACCTATGTAACTCAATAAATTAAAAAATATATATCATAATTAAATAAAGTATATTACAAATTATACTTTTTAGAAAGCTTACTTTGAGGCCTACAATCCTACAAAATTTCATGTCATGGTGACTCCATTTGATGGTCCAATCCCTACTTCGAAATAGAAATTTTCTTCAAAAACTCTATGAACAACAATGGGATGACATCAAAGGGACCTTTGAATGAAGGAACTTCATATAGAGCATTTTCAACATGAAACATTTAAAAATTATAAAAAAGGCCTTCATTTGAAGGTATATGTGCATTCAAAGGTATATGTTCATTAGAAGGTGTTTTGTATTTTTTGGCACCTTGGGCTCATTTTTTGCCCTATCCCACAACTAGGACACACTATTGTGGGATCGACCAGATGTTGTGATGAATCTTGGATTTGGCTTCAAAGGGGGGCTTGTAGACATATAAAGGTGGGATCCTAATCCTACTCAAAGAGGAAGAAGATATAGAGCTTATTTGAAAAATCATGCAGAGGCAACTAAATGCAGTCAAGACTACCACCTAGATGCATGAGGCATGGGGTGTTTAAATAGGAAAATGAACTATCAATCAATGGGAAATGACAATCACTCAAGGGGAGAAGATAAACAATTAGGGGAGATGATTCATGTCATTAGGACTCAAGAATACTATCAATTAGAGGCCAAACTAAAAGAGAAGCTATCAAAACTAGAAGATTTGTGTGCCAACACAAAATTATTGGTTAAACCCCTTTTGGCAAGGTGGATCGACCATTTTACTTGGGAAGTTGCTCAAGCAACCCTAGGGTCTCGTGGACACCCCTACAACTAAAGGTGCAAAATTTTAGTTTCATAAGGAGAGGACGTGCAAGCTGAGTATACAGTTGCAAGGATGGTGAACACATGAAAGAGGGTCCTCGAAACACAAGGGAACTTCCATCAAGGTAGAGAATTTGTGAGGAGATGGAATTCATGCTACATGGGTCATGAGTTGGACTGCCAAAACATCATGGGGTTGTCATATAGGTGCATACAATTTTGGGCACTTATATATTCCCCCTCAAGTATAACAGTATACATGGAAGGTATGTGTCATTCCTGAAATAGTCATGTGGGACCCACACTTATCTTTTCTTACACGTTACCATTGTCCTACATCTAGACCTTCATTTTGTGCTCTCATCGCCTATCTGAAACCTACAAGATGGAAAACTAGAATTGACACAAGTGCATGCAATCAAATTGTTAACTCAAACTACTCAAATGACAAAGATGAAATGATGTACCATGCTGGTGGAGTACGAAATATACTTGTGTCGTGCCTTGATTCATGTCAACAACCTACCAAAAAGGAGGAAAAGCAAGCCTATATATAATTAGCTCATTTTTCGCTTCACTTGTGCTTATGGTGAGAGAGAGAAAAGTGGAGTTATGGATGATGGTGATAGAATCATGCAAGCTTACAATTGACAGAGAGATATTGATGAGAAGATCAAGATTATGGTAGCCATTCAAACTCAAGTGGTCTCTCAAGTGTGAAAACTAAGAAAAATTCCCTCTTTTGCCCTTGTTTTAACTTTTGTTTGTTAAGTGTCGAAATGGTTGTCAAATTCAATGTCATTTGTTGCATTAGGTAGAAAATACTTTTATGTTTTTAGTTTTCAAATTTTGTGCATTTTTGTTTGATTTATGTTTGTTGGGGTTTGTTTGTGGAACGTGTAGGGTCACCCCTTTTGGCCCTATTAGGTCACCCATATTCAGAGGGTAGGGCACCCAGGTGCTCCTGCCACTTAGCTTGGGTCACTTGAGCGACCCACAAGTCACATGGGAGACCTTCCCAGTCACCCCTTTTAGATAGGAATGATCAAAAACTTATCTATTGTGAGCCATTTTTGTAGTTGCTTTTGTTGATTTACAAGCACTTGTTAGTTTTAGCTTTGGTTTTCCAACATTTTTGACATTTTTTGTGTTTTAAACTTTTATGAAATAGTTTTCTAAGGTCTAATGACGCTTTTTCTTGGTAGGACACCTATATTTGATGGATTGTCACCACAAAGAAAGCTGGGTATGTAAGAATTGTGGATGCACTATCAAGAGAAAACTAGGACATCCTTCACAAAGAAAGACTAGTGAGGGTTTTGTAGGTTATTATTACAATATGACCCTCAATACAGATTTGATATGACTTATCACTTACTAAGACGTGGACCAAAACACTTTCTACTTCCCATGAGTTTTAGGAGAGTGGAGGATTACTCTCTATGACATTTACTGTGTTTGGGGTGTTTCCATTTAAGGAGATAGACTTGCACTTCTTAAGGAAGAGTTTGAAGATAAGAGATTGGCTTGGACAACTTTGCTAGGAGACAATAGTCCAGGAGATAGTTGGGGATCCCACTTACCTCAGTTCTTTCCCATGCCATTCTACCCCGACATAAGGTCCTGATTGGTCTAATTGTCACTTGCTTGTCAGGAGGAAAGAAGACACCCATGCTCTGGTGGTCCTGGGCATCGATTATTTAGTAGGTTGAGTAGAGTATAGTATTTTCTTAGGGATTCAACATCCTAGTGTTGGTCTATCAAGACTTGTACCAAATCACATGATGGGGAGCACTTGCTTTTAGTCATCCTTATTTATTTATGGTATGGATTTTAGAGCATATCAGGCCATACCAGCGAGTGATGCCCCTAGTCCTAAAGCTATGAGATGACATAGATTTGGTGACTTCGATGTAGCTACACGAGCAATTGTGACTCTAATTATGGTCCATATCTGGTGCACTAGTTGACGAATAGAGGACGTGCCTTTATCGAGTGATGGAATGTGCAACTGACTCATTTGATTCTTGTTTAACACTCAAGAATTCTCATATTCTTAAATTTCTATTTTCACCAATTTATTCATGTCAAATGCTACCACAAAATCACTAATGAGCTACTGGAAGGAATGGATGGACACCTCTAGAAGCTAGTAATACCATTCCAAAGCTAGACTTCCAAGGTCTTTAGAAAAATTCTTGCAACCCCATCCCAGGGAAGGAGTTATTGAACTGTTGTAGTGTGCACTTTGAAGTGGGAGTTGGGATCTCCTACTCCTTTGAACTTATGTAGTTTAGGAAGTGGTCGAGGCAATATCAAATTACAAATTATGTGGTCTAAAGGATCCTTGAGATATTCAAGATATGTCCCCCAAAAGGGGTCATGTGTGGAAGGGGTGGTCCCTCTAAACATGAGCCCTATGGGAGGAGCTTGATGCATAGGTTTAATTTGGAAAGGCATGCCAGGTTGTTGATACCAAAAAAATTTGGATAACTTGGTAGAGTTATGCTTAGAGGTTGAAAACTAGGTGGGATTGTTTGATTTTTTATTTGTATCATAGGCATCCCACTTGATTAGTTTAAGCTCACGATGTTAAAAGATGAGGGCAAATGAGGCACAAAAGCCTCATTGCTCACATATGTGAGTAGAAGTTGATGTAAGGGGGTAGTTGAGCTACCCCTTGTATTTTTTCATTCATGCCAGCAACAAAAGGATTAGTGTGAGGTTGGCACCTTGGAGACCTTTATCTTTCACTTATCTGGCCCAAATTATGCAATGGCCATTCAACATCCCCATCCTCAAGAGTCCTATGCACTAGGGTAGCTATAAGCACTTTGGGAGTTGCCTCCCTTGTATGTCGTGCTTTGCCACCGAAGGTAAGTTTTATTGTTCAAAATGTGGGGGTTAAGTGGCCCTGTTTATCATTGTTTCAAGTTTCCCTCTTTGGGTAGAGACTTGGTCATTCTAGAAAATTGTGTCAAGGGTCATTCGTGTTGCTTGAGCTTCTATTAGATTTCTTTTGAGGCAATCAATCTCCATGTCAATTTTCATAGCTATGTCCATGCAGGTGGCCAAGCTAGGCTCATGTCTCCTAATCTCTAATTAGACTAGGACACGATGGGCTCTTGGTTGGCCCAAGTTTGGTCATAAAATAGATCTTTGATATTCTCTCCATGTGGAGTTGTTGTAATTCATGAATTCTTGTCCCATTCATGCGTTGTTATCATGCCTTAACTATCTGCCATCTAAGTCAATATCCTTGTAGTCATAGCTATTTGAGATAGGTGCCACAAGATCAACAAGGGATATACTAGCCTAATGAGGGAGGGATGGCTTCATTGGAGGGACTTTATCCTTGAGATGTTGTCAGTCCTAACATATTTGAGAGTGCCTTGGTTACTACAAAATAAATGGGATGATGAAAAAGAGAGAAAGGCGATATGAAATGAAGGAAATGAAAAATGAGGAGAGCTTGTCCAAAAAGATTTTCCCTTCATGTCAGGTTAATCAAAATATGTGATACTTGTAGACACCCAAAATTGACCCATCTCATTCTTTATGCATTAAACTCATATTGCATTATAGTATCTACACATCTTGTATCATGTTTTGCCCCAAGCACCCATATCATCACCTAATTAGTTAAATAAATCTTATTTATTTGACTAATTTCATTTATTCCCTTTCAATCCCATAATCCCTTCTTCTATAATTAAATAATTTTTTATTTATTTAATTATTCATGTCCATTTATCCCCTCTAATTAAATAATTATTTTTAATTGTTTAATTAGTCATTTATCTATTTTCCTATAATTAAATAATTTTTTATTTATTTAATTATCTTTCCACATCATCTCTCATCATAAATCGAACATTAATTAAATAAATCAAATAATAATAAAATCTTAAACATATCTTCTTGCTTTCTTTCCAAAATTAAACTCATGTGTATCTAATTAATTTTATTTAATTAGATAATTCATCAATTATCCTCCCATCTTTTTTGAAGATTTATTTCCTTTTTGAGGATTTAAAACTAAAATCCAATCTTTCTATCCTTTTTCTATCTTATCTTGTTTTATTTCCCCTTTTATCAAAAAAATCAAATCAAATCTTATCTCTAAAATCAAATCTTCTTCCCTCCACATCAAAAAGTCTATAAATATGGCCTCTCACAAGACATTTAGAGAATCGAATCTTATTCTAACATCCTTACTCTATCGGAATATTCTTCCAATCCTCTAATTTTCTATCTATCTTCTTCCATCAATCTTCATCCAATCGTTATGTTGTAGAACTAAGCAATCAACATCGATCAATCATTCATACACTTATCATTCAAGATATCTGAGGTATTTGAAAGGTTTGGTCAAAGGGAATACATTTATTGTTTTATCTTTCGTTTTGTCCAAATTTTCTCGTTTACAATACTCTAAGTTAACTCACCACAAAAATATATGAGATGGATTGAGGATAGCATATGCAATGCACCCTTGCTATTGGCATGAATTGAATCACTGCTAATATTGTGGTGAGAGCTAGTCAAGTGGGGGTGAATCTGATGAGCTAACCTCTTTGCGAAGAATGTGAGTCCCTTAGGTGATAATAGTATTGTCATGTTGAGTGCGGCTCGCACTAATCAGTTGACTCACTTCACGAGGAAGGCTCGTGTCTGATGGAAAACTATGGTGTTTTAAGCAAGGTGTTGGTGTTGGTGTGTTAGAATGTTCTCTTGTGAATCATTGGAGAGGTGTGGTTGTAGTGATTCTAATTTTGCTAGGCGGGTCACTAGTTCAAATTCTATTGAGATCATTCTGGGAAATGAGATGAAAGATGTTAATCCTATGTTCTTCTAGTTTGATTAGCTCTTCCAAGAGGGATAGCTCTCTTGCATGAAATTCCTATCTTGCATGCCTTCTTTCATTTGCCTCCTAGATTTGTCTTAGGATGGCCACTTGTTCTTTAGCTTGTTCTTCGTTGAGTGTTTCTGTATTGGTTGATTTTCTCTTATCTCACTTAAAATTGCCTCAATCCAGTTTTCCTAACTCCAAGACACATTGGATGTGAAAAGTCAAGTAATGGATGAATGAGAAAACTTAAGAGAGTAGATTTAGTGAGTTTGTTTATCTTTACTTGGTTGAATAATGGTTGATGTTTGATTCGCTTAGCTCATTGAATTTGCTTGATTTGTTTTGATAACTTGTTCACTATAAGAGATTTTTGAAACCTATAAATGAGTGTACCATTTATGTTTTATTTTTGATGAATGTAGAACTAGTAGGTATGCAAGCAAGTAACTATTTTTTTGTTCTTTTTTGAAAATAAATATTTCAAGTGCACTAATTAGCTAATAAATGAAAGAAGTTTTTTTTTTGCAATTTTTGGTGAAATCAACTAAATGAGTTGAATTTTTCTAAATGCAATCTCTACAATTTATTTTTGTGATTTTTTTGTTTTTTATTTGATGAAATAATTTTGTTGTTGTTTTGATTGTTGAAGATGAATGAATCTTGTTTTTGAATAGAGATAACTTGTTTTTGTAGATATTTTGAATTGACAAAGTCCTTTAAAGAAAAATTAATGAAAGCAAATAAAAGAAGATTTTAAATGTAATTTAATCTAAAGCAACTTAAATCTAATGTAATCTAGAAAGCAATGATAGAATCTTAATATAACCAAGAAGTAGCAATGAAATGTTTGACTTTATAGGCAAATTAGTGATCTAATTACTACTTTAAACTACCTCTTTCAAAATAAAACTTTTATAGAAATGAATAAAACTAGGGAACTTGTTTGAAGCTTCAATGGAGCTTCCTTGAAGTTGTAGTAACCTGTGTCCTCAAAGGATCCAGCTTTGGTGTTGTCTTCTCCTCTCCAAATTCAAGGTACTCCTCTTGATGGAAGCAAGGAAGGGAAGATAAAATGCTAGAGGGAGATTAAAGATTGCTTGGAAGATGGTAAGGAAGATTTAGAAGCCCCAAATTGTATATGGGAAGGATGAGCCTGGAAGGATGTTGTGATGAATCTTGGATTTGGTTTAAAAGGGGGGGATTCCAGACCTATGAAGATGGGATCCTAATCCTACTCAAAGAGGAAGAAGACACAAAGCTTCTTTGCAATATCATATAGAGGCAACCAAATGCAAGCAAGATTACCACCTAAATGCATGAGGCATGGGGTGTTTAAATAGAAAAAGAAACTATCAATCAATGAGAGATGATAATCACTCAAGGGGAGTAGAGCAATAGTTAGGAGGAGTGATTCATGTCATTAGGACTCAAGAAGACTATCAATTAGAGGCCAAATTAGAAGAGAAATCGCTAGAACTAGAGGATTCACACACTAACCAAAGATGATAGGGTTGCCCTTTTTAGCAAGGTGGATTGCTCGTTTTATGAGGGCAAGTCACCTAGGTGACCCAATAGCTTAACCTAGGTTTCATGGGTGCCTTGGGTCTCCCAAGTTCCCTTGCAACTGAAGGTGCAAAAACTTAGTTTTAGAAGAAGAAGATGACACACAAGTCAAGTATGCAATTTGCAAGGATGGTGAACACATGAGGGAGGGACCTCAAGACACAAGGGGACTTCCAGCAAGGTGGAGAAGTTGTGATGAGATGTAATTCATTCCACATGGGTCATGAGCTAGACTTCAAAATCATCATTACATTGTCACGTAGGCTCAAGTAATTTTAGGCACTTATAGATACCATCCTACGGTGTCCTTGAAAATCCTCGTGAGTTGCTTAATCATGTGATGCTATGACACCCAATAGTTGAGATCTTGTATCGACACAAATTAAAAGGAACATATTGCCTCACCAAATCAAACCATACATACCATTCATAAAAATGATCAACAACCATTGCTATGTATAAAAAATGCCAAGAGCCATTAACCACTAGGAGAGCGTGATCCATAAAAATTAAATCAAATTGATGATTGATGCTCATTACTTATAATATAAAGTGCCTTTCTTTCCCACCAAACATATTCAACACTTTAAACAAAACAATGGTGAAGACAAATACATTTAAATTCAATTGCCATGAATGCAAGCTAGAAATTGACAAGGCAAGTAAAAAGGATGAAAACACACCAAAGCAAGAAGAACAAATTGAATTGATCCAAGCACACCATGCTAAGGATTCAATTGAAAAGAAATAGAGCTATAAGTCCAATAAAGAAACATATAGAACATCCATAATTTGAATTTCTCAAATCAATTGTCAACTATGGAGACATAAGTTTATTCATTAAATTGGGCTTTACATACACTTTCTTACATATCTTATCATTATTGTAGATTTATCATGGCTTCTTTGTCACATGTTATGAAATGCTTACTTTTATCACATGCCTAATGTAGATATGAGCTTTATCATGTCCTTATCTTATGTATATCTTATATTCTAGACTCACCAATCAATACAATGTCATCATCTATGGACATACAATTAGCAAGTAAGAATGACTTCATATGTAAGGACACATCACTAGAGATATTATAATCATCATGTAAGAGTTATATGCTAAGCCTTATAATGCCATCATGCAATGTAGGAAAAGGTAATGAAGCATGAATAATGTCAATATGAGAGGCTAATGAATTATCATGAAGGCATAAGCTATCATCATATGGAGGATAAATATCCATAGATTCAACATGAGATGTAGAGAAATAATCATCACTATACTCATCATTATGTATAAAATAAGGTAGTTCATTGAAATAACATGAATCCATAGATGTAGGTAATGTAATGCCCCTCATTTTGGTTTGAGACAATTGATAGTTTTCTATTGTTTTAGACAGTCTTGAGATAGTTGGTAGTTTTATATTGCACTCTGACAGTTTGAGACATTTGAGTTATTAGACTATGATTTATGCTTACTATGATCATGATGGATTATGTTGACTGATATGGTTTTGACATGTGTATGAGTTTTATGATGGCATTATGGATATTTCAGCTCATGATGTATTTTGACCTGTTTAGTTGTTAGTTAGTTGGATTATGCGGATTGATGTAATCTCGTTTTACATAGTTGAATGTTATCTAATTTCTATTTAGAGATGTATATGTTTATTGTCATGATTTCAGAGAAGGGACAGTGTAGTATTGCTCAACCTGAGCACCCTACTACGCTGCGAATCCCTAACTCTCTATGTGTACTATATGTATATGCAACATATTGTTTTGATGCAGGTTGCAGGTATCGGGCCTCGACTCCACCTGACTTAGCAAGTCTGAGCGGGCCCTTGCACGAATGGATAACATTGAAGGGATATAACATGAGGGTTCCCTAGGTCAAGTTCCAGTCTTCAATTTGTGGTCATGGGTCATGATGTTGTTCTTTGGTCCTTGCTTCAGATTGTTGGTCGTATAGTGGTATGTGGGTTATTGTCGAGTTTGGTTAGTTACCCATGTGTATTTTGGTAATGCGTTAATGAAGTAATATTATTTTAATAATGTTAATAGCATGTCAAATATAGTAGTATTTGCTTAGTCTTAAAACTTGGAATATTATTTAAGTAAATTTTAATATAGATTAAAATTAATTATGTTAATGTTTTTTTTTTAAAGTGTTTGAGTCATAGGTTTTATTATGGTTAATTAGTATATTGTTAATTAAAGAATAATAATGGGTAATTATTTAATGTTGGCTAGTTGTCGAATATGATTCCAGATTTGGGAATCTCTATGTTAAGTAAAAATTTAATTTCTTCTGAGTAGTAGGATTCTGGCAACGGATTCGTAATAGTGGACATTTATGACTCTTGGCTATTTTTGCTTCTTGGGGGGTTATTATTTTGGGGAGGAGTTAGACAGAAATTGGGGGGACGAAATTGTTACGGGGAGCGGAGAAAAAAAAAACTTGAGGAAGCTGAAGGAATTTGCAGCCTGGGATCGAAATTTCGGGTATGTTCTTTTTATTTTTCGGTATGATTGAGTGGTTATTATCTGGGTGTCTAAATACAATCATTTCCTCTCCTTTCCTTCTCTCTGTATTGAATTTGCTTGTAATTGTCCGTCATTTCCTTGGTTTCGTTTGATCCTGCTTCTTCTCTTAAATTGACGGTTTTCCTTAAAATTAGAGAGACCAATTTGGCTCTCAGATGACCAACCACTAAATAATTTCTTGCTTTCGATTTTCTTATCCAAATCGCCTAATATTCTCATCTGAAGAACCCATTGAATGTAGTTGGACATATGTTGGCAAAACTCATTAGACTTCTGAGTTTTCAATCAGGGCTAAACATCATGACGTGGTCCAGCTTACAAATGTTATAATATGAACCAGACTTTTGTTTTGAGTTCATTACTCCCAAAAACTATTTGGTTAACCCTTGAAACTTTCTTCCTGCTCTAAGGTACCATGTACGATGTTTCATTGATTACATTGTTTGTTTTTAAATATATATATATATATATTAGTAACTAATCGTTACCTTGAGCGAAAGTTGCCAGTTAGGTAGGCTTTCCTTTCAGCTCCCCACCTTTCAGGCCGTACACCGTTGGGAGCATTTGAGGCTCTTTGAAAATTTTATGAAATTACTTCTGCCAGATTTGCTGCCCATCGTGACCTTTTGTAATGTTTTCCTTTTGTTTCGGCTCTCTGTTTTCCTTGTTTTCCCACATCAAATCTGAGGTATGACATTGTTATTGCAAATGAATGCAGCCAAGTCGTATTGTGCTCCTTTACTCTCTCATGTCATCGGAGCTAATTGAGGAGCAGTGTTCTGTGTCTCCCAATCCTTTGAAAAAAAAATGTATGCTTATATCCTTCTCCCTGGCCATACGTTATTAGTGTTGGGGCTTCCTCTGAGTTTGCCTTCCATAGTTTCTCTCTTCCTGAGTTAGTGCTTAGGTCTGTAAATTATATAATATTCTTCATTCTGATTAAATAACTGAATGAATGAGAGTCCAGTGAGTCTGTAAAGAGGGAGTTGTTAATATGCCGATTTAGAAAGCTTCTAATGGAACTTATGATTTACCGATAGTTAGAATTGCATAAGGAAATATAAAATTGTGTTAGATATTTTGTCAAATTTGATAATTAATTTTTTCGTCATTATTTTGTTAAGATAGGCTTGATATTAATATTTTGTATTATGCTTTCCATTGGTGTATCTCGTTATTAAAACTAAAAATAAAATATTAGAAGTTGTAGTTATTAAAATATTAGATGGGAAGTATATGCCTAGAGTTGCATAGGAAATTATTACTTTCGTAAGTTAGAATTTCTTTAAAAGGAAAGTTAAAACCTCATATTGTTTTCATGTTTAAAGTTAATGCAAGGGTGTAGATCAGGTTGGATCTTTAAATATTTGATCATTTTCCTTGTCATTTCGTATCGATATGCTTAAATTGGGTCATTGTATTTAATTAGGTTTTGAGTCTTACAGTTATGTTTTGGATAAGTGTAAAGTGATGTATCTAGGGAGATGTCACGATTGTTATGTGTCAAGTCGTTTAAAGCTTTGTTTCCATGTCAGGAAATGGTTATTTTAACAGTGGTATTGTGTTTCAACTTACCTGACTCCAGAGGTTAGGCTACTTGGTTTCCGGTTCAACATTGTGTCATGTCATTGTAAATGGTTTAATTGAATCGAGATTTTGATATGGATGGGGAAAAGTTTTGTGGATTTGGACTTAAAACTGTCTATGTAACGTATTGGGTTGTGAAAAGATAGATGCCTTATAGTTCCTTGTCCGTGCATGTTATTGGTTTCCAGATGTTGGTTAGGGGTTGCTAGTTGCATGTAGGAGAGTGGCTTCCATGGTGGGGCCGGTGCCCAAAGTGGCTGCCTGGATAACCCCATGGAAGTTGTAATCAAGAGATAACATAATAATTTATCTAGGTGGGTTGGGTAGTAATTCACATAACAAGATAAGTATGATGCCTCACCCATGCCTTGAGTGCTCTCATAGGCTAAGGATGGGATGAGAAGCCCTGGTTGGCAAGGTCAACCTCCTTATCTCCATGAGAGGATGTGTCGGCTCCGCATGTGTCACCCTATGGGGCCGGTGCCTAGTGAGAGGTCGCCAGGATAACCATAGATGGGGGCTAGTTTCTAGTGAGAGATAGCTTGAATAACCTATGCTAGGACCATGCGATGACACTTTCCCTACTACAGCTTAGTAACTTCCTCTTTATCTTTTGTTGTAGCCTCTAGAGTATTGTCTTGTCTTGATGATTTGACTTGCCTTGATGATTTGACTAGTCTTGATAATTTGTGTAGTCATGATGGTTGGAGTTGTCTATGTTGAGTTGTATCTGCATGCTTGTAACCTTTGGTCTGGTGGAACCTCAATGTTATCTCCTAGCTCAGAGGGGTGGACCCCAGGGTTCCACATGGTTGGGTGGAAGAGCTTAATCCATTGGTTTTTCTTGGCTGACCTAATTCATGACCACTGCAGATGATTCTCCAGTTCCAGACTTGTACTTGTATCCTCAAAAGTTATATTATAATTTCAGTATTGTATTATATTGTTGTATACTGTAAACCGATGTGATCGGTCATATAATCTTGTATTGGAACCTTTGTAATTATTCATCTTTACAAATGAACGATGTAAATTCTCTTCAGTTGTATTATAATGTATAACCTTGCATTGTTATGATTTCATGATTATCTGATGCAGTTATGTTTCCCTAGAGGTGTTAGTTGTACAATTTGTTTAAATGTTGATAATGGTGTAATTTTATCTTTTGAATTATGCAATTATTTTCTTCAAAAAAAATTATTTCTATAAATTTTGCTCTTGTTAGTCTAACACTCTAGGGTTGCATGACGGGGCATCACAAGTAAAACATCAAGAGTGTGTAACAATGTCATGTGCAATGACTCTAGCGCTTGTGCTTTGTCATTTGTTGACTTTTACCTTGGATATGCTATTGTTATTAGCGATGATATTTATCATTTGTTGAATTTTACTTTGGATCTACTATTATTATTAGTGATGATATTTTATTATGCCATCGATGTGTTTTCAATGAGGTTTTGTCTTGGAATCTATACTTATGACTATGGATACATATGTTATGACCTCATATGTTGGACTTTACAATGTTTATGTTCCATTGCTTTTACTATATATGATATAGGTGTGTTTATTATACTTGGGGTAGTATTCTGGATTACTGTTGGTTATTGCATCTTTATGGTTGGGTAATGTTCATGGTTAATGATTTATGTTATATGTGATGCTTAGTCAATTCTTATGATATTATGCCATGTTGGATGTTTATTCTTTGCTTCGACTATTTTATATGGTGCATGTACGCTTATAAGTGTGCAGGTACCAGGTCTCCCCAATGGTGGTTATATTGGAGATGTTTTCATTGGGTAAAACTTGTTTATTAACCTTTATCACTTAATTCAAATACGAGATGAATCCTATGTGTCCCTGTGAGAATAAATTGGTGGCAATTCAGGAATTTGCATGTTATGTGCAAACATGTAAACTAAATGGTCAATTATGTGTCTTTTTCTATCTTATCTAATTGCATTTTATTTATTGAGAAATGCGTGTTTATCATGTTTGGGAAATATTTAATGCTTCATAGAGATGGAGAAAATAATTGCTAGTGCTCGTTATATTTCCATTTAATTAATATCTAGTATTGCATTATTGGAAATATATTAACTCCACTTTGTGATTGGGTAAAATCAATTATTAGTTAGTTAAGGGAAATGAATAATGGTTATTGTTTTAAGTTAAAATTATTTCTTTTATTCCTATTTCTTTCAAAAAAAATTATTAGAATATGAGCAAAATAAATAAAAAAGGAAAAAGAGCTTTTGAGAGTATAAAAGGGAAATAGACTTGCATTTTCATTTCGCTTTTTATTTCTTTCTCAAACCCTCTTCTTGCTCCTTGGGAAAATAATTTGGAAAGGATTGAAAGGAAGGGTTTTGTGTTTTGCTTGGAGTGGATTTTTCTTGGCAAAGATTGTGTGTGGTGTGTCACCAAGGATTTTGCAAGAAACTCTTCTTCAAGAACATCCTCTCATTGCTTAAGCTTGTAATGGAAAGGTATTTCCCTCATTTACAATTTTCTTTTAAATTTATTTTCTCCCATTTTCATGCTCACAATAGGTGGTTGCATATGGCTTCCATAGTGCAAAAATTAATTTGGTTTAAATGCATAGAAATTGCATATTTGATTTGAATGTTTTAAATTTCTAAAATGCACAAAATGAAGCCATGACTATGGCAAAATTTGATTGGAATCCTTTTCTTCAAATTTCACTTAGGAATGTTGTTGCTCATTTTAGACATAAGACGATATGTTTAGAATTTGAAAATTTATTGTATTTTGGATGTTAAAATTTAAGGTTGCATCCAAACTCCATTGATGGAGGAATTAGAGATATTTTATGGTTTTGGTGCTTTTGAAAATGTATGAAAATTGCATTGTAGGACATAAACAAATGTTTTATTTTGTGGAAAGATTGGTCTCCTTCATGATTTGGAATTATGCATCTTTTGGCATTGTGTTGTGAAAATAGTTGCATTGAATTTTGTGCCACACCCAAATCATGAATTTGGAGTGGACTTTAAGGATTGAGGTATAGAATAGGAAAGGAGTGGGCTCTCACTTCTTGTTGTGATACAAAGAGATTGATGGAGACAATGATTGGAGAATTTTAAAACCATGTGATAACATGATCTCATTGAGTTAAATAAAATATGATTAATTAAGATATTCGTGCCATGATGGAATGCCTAATATAGGTTTGGTCTCGAATGTGAAGGACATGTCAAAGCTCTTGGGAGTTGGTGAATGTCATTGAGTATCCTTGTGAAAGGAAGATTTACTCACAAACTTTGCATGGTCATTGTGCTAATGTGATGACACTCCTTGTCTTACCTCTAGGATCCTCGCCCTTGCCTATTGTCAGATTTTGCATTCAATGTGATTTATGGTCATTTATATATGTTTATGTGACTTGTTATATTAATGTGATTTCATGTGGATGTGGTGTATTTTATACATGTTGAGTGGTGTGTGTGTCGTCATTTCTCCCGTGTATTGCATGAGTGTGTATTGTACCCATGCAATTATCTCTCAGTTTAGTGGAGTGGGCCTAAGGGTTCCACATGATTGGGTGGCATTGTACCACCATTAAGGACTGCATGGACCTACAAGTTATTCTTGGAGAGCGTGTTGGGAAATTCTTCTACTGGTGACATGGTGGGTCTTTTAGTGATAGTTGCTAATTCTCCTTATTTCATTTTTTTAATAATGTAATTTATTTCCTTATGTTTTGAGAGAAAGAATCACTTTCTATCTTGTTCCTTGGGAACCATGCCATTCGGGAGGTCCTCATGTGGCTATGTTAGAGACCGTAATCCCTCAAGCATTTGGTTTGAATCATTTTTGAACATCACAAAATCAAGGAAGTTATGTCTTGTTAAGCGAGAAATTGAACCTTACTATTTTCTTACCTTAGTTGTTTATGTACTCTATTTTTGTAAATTGGACTACACAGTCCAAACTGCACGCAAATTGGAATTACCAGTTTGAAATTGCAAGAAGTTCAAAGTTTGGAGTCTTGTAGCACATTACACTGTGCAAGGTTGCAACAAGTCTCGGAAATCTAAAGTTTTAGGAGGTATGGGGTTCAAAGTTATATTACAATTTGTACAAGAGTAAATTGTAATTAGATCTTGAAGCCATGATTTGAGCTAGGGTTTGAAATCCCTTTGCATTTTATAGAAGTGTAAACAATAATTGGTTCCTAAAACCCAAAGTTTCTCTAAGGTTAGAGTTCAGAGTTGCTTTGATATTTTGCATAATGTGATATGCAAATGGACTTTGAAGTCTAAAGTTTTGTGCTAAGTGTTAAGAAGGTCAAGTGGGTCCAAAATGCAACTGTAACCTGAAGGTTGAAGCTCAAGTGGGTGTTGTAGGTTGATATTGCAACTTGATGTCGAAGTCCAAATTATAAGGCTTGTCTACAAAGCTGAGTTATAAGGCCAAAGGGAAAGTCTAAACTTTTGAAAGTTCTTCCTTGAAATATGAAACTTTGGCAGGTTTGATTCTATGCTTCCCGTATTTTGAGATATCAGAAGGGTGGTCTAGTAGAAAGGTTATAGGGGTACTTTAGTGTTCTTGGAAACCTTGAATCTCCTCCATATCTCATTTTTAGTGTCATCCATGGTGTTTTATTCCATGGTGCTTCCAAGTCTTCCGCTTGTGTAACCTTACATTGTGCATTGGTGTGCATGCCAAGTGTGCCATTACATGTTATGACATCTTGGGCGTGTAGGAGTGTAGTGTGGCTTGCTTAATCTCATGTTTATATCATAGAAATTTTGTTCATCCAATGTTTGTTTGGGTAATGTCTTGAGCGAAAGCTTGGGGCATTACATCATGTATAAGTGAGGACTTGGAAAAACTATATCATCTATGTTCATCCTACAAGGTATACTGTAAGAGATATCTGCACTAGGTGTGTACTCATTAATATCACAATTCACATGATCATCATTAGGCTCATAGATAGATGACATGAGTGTATCTAATAAGCATGTGTAAGTACTAATCAACTTCATGAAGTAAGAAAAGAATGAGATATGATAGAACAAATCTTCCATAGAAAGCACGTCCTAATGCTTATAAAAATGTGTCCTTAGAATATCAATATAGAGGAATGTTGTGTAATGAAAGATAAGAATCTGTAGACATGATATTTCCACAGTATATATATAATTATTGTTTTTATTACTACTTTAGATAGTTTCTGATTTTATAAAATTAATTATAATTATATATATTTGGCACCTCTCTTTTTCTTTATACACCTGTGATTGTATATTATTAGAGTATATATAGATATATATACTATATAAATAAAGCATATTTTTATTCATGTTCCTACTCAGATTGTATTATTTTTACCATTCTTTCCCTTACCCCCTTATTTATCATTATTCCAATTTTTCTCCCATCATTATTTTTGGTCTTTTCCTTATAGATGTTCCTTGTCCTACGTGCCCCCATCTCTCTCCTTTTTATACAACAGCTCTGCAATTTTATCTCTATCTCATTCTCTTCTTTCTATCCTGATGATGGATCATGGAGTATGATCCGAAACATCGATGAAAAAAGCATAACACAGTGATTCCAGATAAGAATCTATCAAGATCTAAAATTTATATATGAATATCAGCCAAGAAGCAAGACCTAAGAGGAGCCATAATGATAAGATGATCTAGGGTAGGAGGCTAGGATAAGAGATATAAATCACTATATATGCCCAAACCTTAAGCAAAAGATATAAGCATGTAAAGATTAGGTCTTAGAAAAATTTGAAAATAGGTGAAAAATCAAAATTATATCAAATCTAAAAATATTAAATAGAAACTCTAAGGGTAAGATAAGGTTGTGTAGGATTGATTGGGTTCACCAAAATGTAAAGGAAAATAAACTTTTCTTAAGCTTAGTCTAGATTAATCCAATCACATACATACACATAAGCACACTTAACCTAGAATAATTAATAATGAGTTGATATCTAAATATTGTGTTAGTAATTGAATTGTAGGAAAATGAAAATGGAAACAAGTGTAGTTAGCTTGATAACTGATGAATGCACATAGATTGATCTAGACCTGAATTTGATAAGCCTCGGGATGAGGAACAATGGATGATAGATTAGTTATTGCCTAGGAATCAAAATATTTTGTTGATAATGTGCAAGGATGAGTTTGACGACTTAGGACTAATCTACAGGAGCAAGCTTCTCTTGCACCTATGAGTTCGTATTATATTCAACAAACTTTTGTTCTTCACTTTGCCTAATCAATCACGCCTTCTTCTCTATATTTTGATATATGATGAACTAGTGGTATTTATAAATACTTTTGTGGGGTTCTCGGTATGTCACAAGGGAACATGTTCTCCTATGTCAACCCTTAGAAATGTGTACGAATAGTAAAAAACAATAATCTTCAATCATGCAAATGCTCCTAGGATGTTTGTGTAGAGCTAGATTCCTTTTAGTGCATCAATTGATGTGTAATGTGAATGATAGTCGAATAATGCTTAAGCTTAGGAGATTCTTTCATGTTTTAGAATGAGTGCATTGAAGGCCTTTAAATACAAGGACATATCAGCACATCATTCAAGTTTGTGTTTAATCAACCCTAGGCAGGAAGGATTAAGGTGGGAAGTTAGTCACGTTTGAATTTATTTTTTTAAATTAGGGTGGGATGAGTTTGTAACCATGAGGACGACCTCGTAATTGCGAACTAGTCTTGAGATAGAAGAGGGGTTAAATCTTGGTGGATAATAGTGCATGGAAATAATTGTCAACATAGGTGTGATAAACAAGTAGATAGGGTGAATATATAAGGGTATATGAACCTGTGAATGAAGATGAGTGATAGGTACATTAAAACATGTATAAAGAGCAAATAGATAGCATAGAACAAAGAACCCAACTTTATACAAAATTACACCATTTATTAATATATTTATATATAAGATACTCTTCAAAATAAATACAAAACACAAAAGGACAAAAAGTATACAAATTTCTATCACTCCAATATTATTACTATCAACTGAACTCAAGATGGATCTCCTCAATTATAATTAATGAAAACTATCATTTGTTCATAATTATTGATTTAACATGATGACGGCATCAAACTTCTCTTAACATACAATACCTTTGTTTGTTGTGTTTTACAAGGTAAAATAAAAAATTAAAATTACAACACTTCGGAGCTCTGAATTTGAAGCTCAAGCCTTGTGCCAATCCTTATCCGATCAACGCCCAACACATTTTATGTCAAGAGACAGAAACATATCATATGCAATGACGAGAATTCATGATGCCCTTTGCATTTTTAACATTATAAAGATGAACGCCGTCGTAATCATTTTGTATATGTCGGCTTCCACTTAATAATTGGACAAATTCGACTCGTGGGAAATCTTTAACGGCCCAATAATGGGTAAGTAATTAAGTTTGTTAAGGTTATTAAATTTTTTAACTATGATTTCTAAATACAATAGTGGTTAACTAAATTACCTGCCCATTATAAATAGTTAAGAAATTTAATGAGAAAGTTGTTGGAAAGCAAAAAGTATTTTTCAATATATATATCTTATATTAATGTGGAGTGTTCTATGGTATATAGTGTCATAAAAAAATTATAAAATAACTTTTGAATAAATAAAAATAACTTTTCAAATAAAAATAATAAACATTATAACTAAAACAAAATAATTTAGAAAATAACTGGTAAGTAAATAAAAATATCTCTTCAAATAAAAATAGTAAATATTTAACTAAAATAAAATAATTCTTAAATAGTTCTAGAGCAAAATAAAATAAGTGAGGCTATATTTCTAGTCTTTTTTTAGTAGATGCATTTACCATATCTATAATAGTTTACTACATGGACATATCAATTTTAATTTTTTTTTAAGAATTATTTTATTTTATTATATTGTTCTTTATTTTTATTTGAAGAACTATTTTACTTTTGTATGTAAATTTTAATTTTACTTTTGAAAAAGCCAAGTAATCCTTTCATTTTGTTTTTACTTCAAAAAGTGTAGTAAATATTATGTACTTATATGTTACTTTTTAAAAGTTTAATTTTATAGTTTTAGTTTTTTAAATATATGTTGTTTTGGTTTTTATGTACATAGTCACAACATTGAGGTTTCATTAATAATAATGATAGTTGTGTATGATAAAGTGTGTATATTAATGTTATTTTTGGAAATTAAATGTATAGGAATAAAGGAACTTAATTTTTAGAATAAATGCACATCACACTCGCTTAGATACAAAAAACTAGGCAATCTAGATATGCTCACTATCTAGGATTATGTATGGAATTATAATTGATTCTATGTCAATTTGTGGCTTTGGATTAGTTCTACATCACACATATTTGAACTCTAACTGTAGTCATGATCTAACATAGTATAAATTTCTACTCTCTGATTTGTTGGATTCTCTAGTAAAAATACATTGGGGAGATTGTCAAATTGTAAGGGCCAAGTTCTCCTAAATCAACCCCCTTGATTAGACAAGCTTTATGGTCATGACAAACATTGATAGGCAACAAAAAAGCATGCAAGTGATCTAGATGTTAATTCTGATGTAATATTTTGATTCCTTTTAGTGCTTCAATTCCAAACGCTCCTTGTAAATGCGAATGATAATGCGATGATTCTTTCTTGGATCATCCTTAATGAATGCATATTGAATGCCTATAAATACCAAGACATAGTAACTAATCATGCAAACTTGTACCAAGTTGGTTCACAATAGTTAGTGGAAAAGGTGAGAGTGGACACAAAACTTAGACTAAATTTTGGGTTAAATCACAACCATGTAGGGTCGATCTTGTGCACCAAGAAATGACCAACAAAGGATGCATAATCTAGGAATCATGGGTGAATGTATGGAAATTTGGGCCACTAAATGATGAGAATGTGTGAGAATAAATGTGCATGGGACAGGGATAAGGACAAATGTATAGGAATGTGTGAAAGTGGAAGTAAATGAGGGTGGATAGAAATTGGGAAGGAGCCAAACTTATCACAAAAGTGTGTCACATGTTGTTGTGTAATCATATCAAGGCATTCCCTCAAAATGGGTGTCAAAACTAAATGGGAATTGGCATGGGTGTGGTAATCTCACCATTACAATTGTAAGCAAATAAAACAACCCTACATATAATATTTAGGGTAAATAAATGTAATAAATAATAATAAATAAAACATTTAAGATGAAGAGTGAGCTAGAACCTTGCACCTAATTAGATTTGAAATATCAATAAAATAACAAAAAGTAAATGCACACCTTGCTAAGGAAGATGAAACTTATATGATTGTGATAATAATGATTGTTACTCAATTTTTGAATTTGGATCTAGAACAAACAAACTAAGATGATTGTGCTTTGAGAAATTTGAAATTGTATGCAAACCTAGGTCAATCCTACACCTATGGTCTTGACCTTTGCATTTGTTGTTTCAACCCAAATTGTATAGTTTTTATCTTTTGTTGTAAATTTAACCCTATTTTCTTTAGATCTTTTGTACCTACAAACAAGTTTCACCTAGGCTTGTAACCTGCAATGAAAGACTAGTGGTGTTGAGGAACATTGTTAGAACTTGCAATGCTAGGCATAAGAGGTGACTTGCTCCCTTCCTTTTACTTTAAGAAAGACATATTGATCAATTTAACAAATTTGATAAAGTTGGAAGACAAAAGAAATAAATACAACTGATATGGAGCTATGATAATGTTGATGCTTTTGGACTTTGATATAATGGATTTTAGAATGACGTAGTGCAAGAGTTAGCATTTCACTATGTGTTGATACAAGATTGATGTGGTTGATATACAAATTTGAATAGTGATTGAGGAGTGATCCTTTAGATAAATAGGCGATGAGAGGTTGTCTTAATGATGGATGGATTATATATGCTTATCCTTGTGAAATGGCCTAAGGACTTATCATGTACACAATTTGAAAGCTTTGGCATAAGAAATGATGAATAACAACTAGTTGGAGGTAGGTTATCTTGGGCCCAGGATTAATTTAAATTTTGAAGAAGTAAGTCAATCCTACACATGCAAATCTAACTTGGGTTAAAATTGCAATTGTAGTTTTGAACTTAGTAGAGAAATGTAGATACAAGAGTTAGAAGTGTTTTGAGCAAAGATAAAATACTATTCTTGAATGTAAATTTGATCCTAGGGTCAATGATCTAGCACCAAATTTGTCAAAATCATGTGCCAAGGAAAGGTACTAAGGACACCCATACAAAGTAATGTAAAATAAAAGGTAAAAGTGCAAGGTATGCACTTTTCATCCTTATAATAATTTAATCAATTTTTACGTAATAATTGTGTTTTTAAGAATATATATAAATATATATATATATATATATATATATATATATATATATATATATATATATATTAAAATATGTTTCATATTCTAAACTAAAGAACTTATAAGAGGTTGCTCATAGAAATGGAAACAAGACAAAGAGGTTTGATTCAAGAGGGGGAATTTGGAAGCTGCATCAAAGAATCTATTTTTTCTCTTGGCCTCTATGTCTTCAAGATGTCATTGCATATGGTCCCATCCTCTTTAGCACAATCCTATTCATATGACCATGATCTCATCCTTTTGTTAGAGAAGTGTTTAATAGTGATAGTTTCATTCTCTACAACTATGTAACCTATGCTTGCAACAAAAATGGTTTGTCTAGACTAGGTGGTGCCGCATGCACATTTGGGAACTTGCCTTGAGAAGGATGAATAACACAACTTCCTTGATGATAGTGATTTAATCATGGATGGAGGGTCCAATAAAAGACTATATAACCATACAACCTTAACACAAACACACACACACTCTAGGCACGATGATACTCAAAACCAACAAATTCATATAACATTCAACTTGATTCAATATATTCATCAATCATAATTATATATCATTAGTCTTTGTCGCAATGGGATTACAAATGCTTGGTCTTAGTCGTTTGATTATAGAATTTGAAAGATTTTGTAATATAATGCTCAAACTTGAGTCCCAACTTGAAACTCCAACTTGAATGCTTTTAAATGATCATGAGTGATGTTTATATAGTAGCTTCCAGCCTTGGGAATTATGTCCACCAATTGCAAGGTGGTATCGTGTAAAACATGTAGTTGACCAAATGTGTAGAAAGAACCTTCTAGAATGAGTACAGTAATGATGGGTCAGTGAAACTTAGTGTGGTTCAAACAATAGGCTCCCCTAGGTCATGCGAAGCTAGAAATGTGTTCCTTCATTGCTACAAACTTTGGAAAGTTGCCACAAGCCTCAAACAATGAAACAAAGTATTGTTTTGTTATTGCCTTGTAATGATTTTGGAGGTCAATTATGCCTTTGTGGTGATCCAAATCTCCTAAAAGTTGGATAAGATGTTATTAGCTCCAAATAGATCGTGTGTTCCCAACTGCATGATGAAATGCGTAATTGTGGTGAATTGTGGTAAGATTTGTAGTGACTGATTGATGTCTAGAATACTATTGAAAACCTATAAACAAACAAACAAACAAACAAAAGAATATACTTTTGGGTGATCAAAATTTCTCTTACACCCTTGGATGCTCCTGCATTAGATAGTCAAGTCTCATAAATAGAGTTGATAATTAGATATTTGGAACTTGGAAGTAATGCAAAATGCATAGAAGATTAGGTTGTAGTATCATGTGCATGTGTGCATACAATAATAGAGTGTTTCTTTGACCCATGGCTTCTACTATGCTATCTGTTGTCTATGTAGGCTTTCTTCTCTTTGTAACATGACATCTCACATTATCCACAATCAACCATAATTAACCATCTTATTCAAGGTTAAGAATACATCATGATTAACATAATCACAGTTAAGTAATAATGAATCAAGATCATCATGATAATTAAACATGTTATTCTTTTTTGAATATTTTAAATATTTAGATTTACAACATCCATAGATAACTTATTAGTGAATAACCTTCCCTATATATGTACAAAGTTGTGCTCATGGTATCATTTATAAAAATATACATAATAACTTACTATCAAGTCATATAAAGAATGCACTGTATTTGGAACTTTGACATCTATCTTCATAAGTCTCAGATTGTCTTCTTCTTGGGAAGGAGAGCATCACCCGAGTGCTGTTCCTCCAACCATAGACTGGTGGTACCCCACACAACTTCCTACTTGGAAGCGGCCCTACCCTTCATGGAGGGTATAGATATAAGGAACCATTCAATTTGCCATCTGAGTATCTGGGGTTTTGTCCTTCGTAATGTCTCATGGTCATACAACTATAGATCCACTCTAACTATGTATGACACTACTAGAAACATTATGCCATCTAGAGCACATTGGACTGACTAATGCATGCAGAGACGGATGCATTACTTTGGCCAAAGATTTACATACATATACGTTTCACAATGAACATAGTCATATGTCCACCACCTCGACTCGACTTAGAAGTTGTCTCATCCTACAGTAATCATAGTTTGACCTCTCTAGGTCTAGGGAAGGTAGGTTCAATTCATTCTTAGTCCATTTCTAGGACATTCAACTCCTATTTCAGGAGTACAATCATTAATGTTACGTTGCCTTTGCAACATGGAACCTGGGACTCCACATCACTCTTGTCCCCGTCCTTTCTTAATAACAATGGCATAATCATGTTTTCAAAATTTATGACCTCTCCTAGATCAAGATTTCATATTTACCTTGTCTGAAGGTTTACATTCTAATTCATATAAACAAGACTCATATTATAATAGTCTATTGGGTCGGTCCTCTTGAATAGACCCCAATTCAAAGAATTTATATGAGTTCTTGATTCCCTATACTTCATTTGTGAAGTATTTCCATTCAAAGGGATGGTATTCATATACATTTAAACACAAGAGTTTCATGCTAGACATTGTATTTATTTCCATAAGAAAATAAACATTCAAAGGAGATTTTACTTCTCCAACAAACAAGGCATGCATTTAAAAACTGCCCGGGTAACAATATTAGTTACCTATTACCATTTCTCCTTCAACAACGAGGAGTCATAATACCCTTTTATACACATAGGATTACACCATAGATAACATAATATCTTTCATAACAGTCAAGCATTGTTTCCACAGTACCCATTTATTCACATAGGATGCACTACAGATATCATAATATCTTTATAAATACTCAAGCACTGTTATCCACAGTACCGTAGACCGATATACTAAGTGCTTAAGGCATAGTTGAGACTTAAAGAATTATCAATAAAGATAATATGGCTCAATCACCGCTCTCAACCTACACCCATAATAATCTTTTTTAACATTTAGATAGTCATTATTATTCGGTACTACTTAGGCTTTGAGCATAGACAACTCGAACGATAGCCAAGAGAGTATTATAAATATATCATATGGTCTATAGACCATGCCATATCGGCATTCAAGATTCTTGCAAGCCATAGTTGTGTTTGGTGTTCGGCCTCATGGCCTCGACCGAGAGATATGTTTAAGCATTGTTTTCAAATGATAACATAGTGGTGTCAAATATGGCCTTAACGGCCTCATAATGAATTCACAATGGTAACAACTATGGCCTTATCGGCCTCTACATATTAATACATTGTTGTATATTAAAATAACACAGTCGACACCATTAAATAGTAATAGATATATCTACTCATGATTCAAGTTCACATCTTAATCTAAGATTCATACCTGTATATTAAATATACAATTGAGTTGGATTTCAAGGATAATTCTTGTGTGCCTATCAATGGCTCTATCCATGAGCTACACGCACTAACCCCACGCTACTTCTATAGTAATTCTTCTTCTTGCTATCCCATTTTTCAAACTTCCTGTTCCTGTCTCTTGAACACCAAAAGAAAAACATGTATCAAAGATAATGATACCTTCTCTATATCTTTGCATGCGTTATTTGCATGCTACCAGATCCACCACTTTCCACCCCCTTTCTGTGGGTAGTGGTAAGAAATAGTTTTGTCGCCTCGTGGGGTTTCCCTAGTCTACCAAATCCATTATCATGCGGGTAGCGAAGTAGAAGTTCATGATAGCTTCTACTCGGCCTCCACTCACTCCACTTATCATGGATGGTGGTTGGCCGACTGCCCAAGGATAAACATAAATATATTTTAATATTAATATGGGTGCTCGGCCTCTATGGGGGTTAGGAATAATTATATCATACACATAATTTCCCCTACATCTAAATGATGTTTAAGGGTTATCAAATAAACCAAGATGTCATAAAATAATAACATCATTGTTAGGGTGGAAAAATAACAAAATGTCACTTTGGGGTTGAGTTTCACTCCCCCTCTTCGCCATATTAACCATAGCTAATATAAGAAATGATAATCACAAAACCTAATAAGGAAATAGATAAGGAAACAAGGAAATACTCGACAACCCAATGAGACTACTTATCAATCATAGTTGATGTTCTAAGAACATCATCTAATCGAATCGACATAGATGACGTCGAGATAACTCAAATTGTTGAGTTGACACATATCTAACTAGATACAACTAACAAAGGAAAGATGAAAACTCACTCTACCTTGCATGGGTTCACAAAGACTAATTTTGATACTCATATGATAATCTGACCTTTTCCAAACATCTATCTCCTCCTCCTAGATGATACTCTCCTTCCGTCCTTGGAGGGAGATTCTTTTCCTGATTACACTCACAACCATATAACCATGATTAGTGTATCATCATTTGATTCACAAAACATTATGATAAAATAATCTTATCAACATGTAATCTCACGTCTAAACCAACATTAGTCAATATTCATATAATCAATGATTCTATTTGATATTTTTCTACAAACATCAAATCATTAAACTATGATTAATCATCTTGTTTACCACACAAAGCAAGATTAAGCTAAATCATAAGTTGGGGATGTAACATATCTCCCCCCATAAGAATCATCATCCCTGATGATTAAATGTCTTCAAAATCAAACCAACATAATAAGAAAAGTGTTGTTTTAGCATAGTAAAAATATTTTTAAAAGAGATAGGGAAATCTCGCATAAATATCCTCATAGTTTTCCTAGGTGGCAATCTCTTTTGCATACTAGTCCCACTGGACCTTGCATTAAGTTATCTCTTTATTACGTAAGCGTAGCTTACGCATTTTGAGCACCTTGATGGGCTCGATCACTACCATCCCTGGGTCCTTCACCTATATAGCATTCTAGTCAAGAATAGGAATATGATTATCTCCAAAAATAAACTTTTTCAAATAGGAAACATGAAAAACATTATGCATCATGGCAAGGGCTAGCTGTAGAGCAATTTTGTATGCGACTGGGTTGACCTCTTCAAGAACTTTGAAGGGACCCACGTATCTAGGAGCTAGTTTGGATGTCTTTCCAAACTTAATGGAGCTCTTTTGAGGTTTTACCCTTAGAAGGACTTTTCTCCCACTGAGAAATGCCTTTCGATGTGTTTAGCATCCGCATAACTTTTCTGCCTATCATTGGCTTCCACTATCCTTTTCTTAATCAGATGGACTTGCTTTTTCATTTCTGACAGCATTTCTGGACCAAGGCTAACCCTATCTTCTAGCTTGTCCCAGCTTATAGGGGTTCGGCACTTTCTTCCATATAATGCTTCAAATGGAGCCATCTTAATAGCAGAATGATCAGAATTATTATAGGCGAATTCCACCAGAGTAAGATAATCTTCCCATTTGTATTGTTGGTCCATGTAATACATTCTCAATAAATCCTTGACACTTGGTTTACCCTTTTAGTTTGACCATCCATCTCAGGATGATAAGCAAAGCTTACATTCAATTGGGTTCCAAGTGAGGAAAACAAGATTTGCCAAAACCTTGATGTCATTCGAGTATCCCTATCTGAGATAATCTTCTCAGGAATACCATGCAATCTAAAAGTCTCTTGTACAAATTTGTGGGCTATGACGGTGCCCCATCCATCAAATGCCCAGGTATAAAATGTGCAGCTTTGGTGAGCCTATCCACCACAACCAAAATAGCATTGTGCCTATTCCTTTACATAGGAGGTCCTTGCATAAAGTCCATGCTTATGATTTGTCATTTCCATTCTAGAATTTCATGAGGGTATAAAATTCCTGCCGGGTGAAGGTGTTTCGCCTTCACCGTCTGGCATTCTATACATGTAGCTACAAACCTTGCAACATCCTTCTTCATTCCTTTCCAGAAGTATAAGGGTTTCACATAAGCTAGTAACTTTGTTACTCCAAGATGTCCTGAATAAGGTGCGGAATGAACCTCTTTCCACACAGTGTTCCTTAGCTCCTCAAAGTTCAGAACATACATCCTTCCTTTATACCTTAATAACCCATCTAGTTCAAGGTAAAATCCATCATATTTTGGATTATGAGGATTTTCCAAAAGCACTTGTTTTACCTGCTCATAAAACTCATCTCCCTTAGACTTTTTTAGTACCTGATTCTTAAAATTAGAATGTATGGAGATCATTGAGGAGATATGTCTTCTCCTACTTAAGGCATCCTCCACTCGGTTTTCCTTACCTTGAATGTATTTGATCTCAAAGTCATAATCTGAGATTAACTCCAACCATCTTCTTTGGCAAGCATTTCGATATGGTTGGGTGAACAGATATTTGATCCCTTGATGGTCTATTTTCAATTCAAAGGGTTTTCCAAGCAAGTAGTGTCTCCACATTTGCAGAGCATGTATTACTGTTGCCAATTCCAAATCATGAGAGGCATAGTTTCGTTCATAAGATTTTTAGTTTCCCGGATTCATATGCAATAACTTGTCCATCCTGGACTAGTACACCACCTAAGCCTTCCCCTAAAGCATCGGTAATGACTACAAAATGACCTTCCAGATCAGGTACTTTCAAGATTGGTGTTGAAGTCAATCTTTCCTTTAGTTGGTCAAATGCCTCCTAGCACTTGTCTGACCACTCAAACCTCTTGCCTTTTCCCTGCAAAGAAGTTGTAGGATAAGCAATTTTTGAAAATATTTTCACAAATTTCCTGTAGTATCCTGCAAGGCTCATGAAACTTTGGACCTCATGTACATTTCTTGGTGCTGGCCATTCCAGTATGGCTTTAATCTTGGTTGGGTCCACAACTATTCCCTTAGCTAAAATTATTTAGCCCAAATACTACACTTCCTTTTGAAAGAAAGTACACTTGGAGAGCTTGCCATATAGTTTATGCTCTCTCAACCTCTGAAGAACAATCCTTAAATGCTAAAGGTGTTCTTCCTCATTCTTAGAATATATTAGGATGTCATCAAGAAAAAATAGGACAAACTTGTCCAAACAGTCCCTGAACACACTATTCATTAAGTTCATGAACGCTGCAAGTGCGTTTGTTAATCCAAAGGGTAGGACAGTGAACTCATAATTCCCATACTTCATTCTAAAGGTTGTTTTGTGTATATCCTCATTTTTTATTCAAAATTGATGGTATCCAGATTAAAGATCGATCTTAGAAAACGTGGTTGCTCCTCTCATTTGATCGAGAAGATCATCAATGTGGCGCAATGGATATTTATTCTTAATTGTTGCCTTATTCAACATACGGTAGTCTATGCATAACCATAATTTACCATCTTTCTTTTTCACAAATATTACTAGTGCTCCCTAGGGTGACACACTAGGTCTTATCAGTCCTTTATCCAACAATTCCTGCAATTAAGCCTTTAGCTCCATTAAATAAGTTGTGGTCATTCTATATGGAGCTTTAGATATAGGTTGTGATCCTGGAATTATATATATAGAGAAATCAAAAGCTCTTTTAGGAGGCAATCCTGGTAGCTCATCCAGAAATATGTCCTCAAAATCTCTAAGAAAAGGGTACTTGTCCATATCTGATCTCTCCTGATCTATGGACTCCCTCTTCTCAACTCCATTGATTTTCTAAGATTCATAAAACATTAAATCATCTTGGAAATTGGTTTCCTCATAACCATTTAGTTTTTCCATTTTGACAACAAAAAGTTGGCATCCCTTTGTTTGAGCTCTTTTGATTTGTAGGGCAGAAATTTGTCTTAGTTTGACTTCTCTAGGGTTCCCTTGCAAAAAGACTTTGTTACCTAGGTCATCTAGACATTCTATTGTTTTGGCATAACAGTCCACCTTAGCCTCGTGTCTCCATAACCGGTTTATCCCAAGGATAACATCATATGAGCCTAATGGGGCTATGCAAAGGTTCACCTTAGTGGAGAAACTTGGATGTTCAACCTTAGCCTCAAACAAGCATTACTCTACCTGAGCTTTGGTTTGATTTGCATATTCAACTGACCAAGTGTTTGCCATGTATCCAGCTCTTCTAGGAATTTTATTTAAAACTTTTGGAGAAACAAAACATTCTAATGCTCCAGTATCTATCAAAACTAAAATTGGGAAACCAGATAAAATACCTATAGTTTCAATGGGAGTAATTTGGTATTAAGCTTGCCTATTACCCAGGGCTGCATGTATGCATTGTTGGAAAGTCGTCTGCTGTGAGGGTAATGGATTTCCTCATGGCTAAGTTACCTGCGTCTTATTAGGACACTGGTTGGTGTAATTATCACCACCACATGTATAACACCCTCCCACGGGTCCTCGCCTCTCCTGAGGCTTCCTAGAATTATCTCCATTTTTCTTGGAGTTATTATTGCCTTTCTTTTCCCCCCTGGATTCATTTTGCTTATCCTTGGACCCTTTATCATTTTTCTTAGTAAAATCTTGCTTTTTCCCCTTTTTCTTAAAAGATTGGGAGGATTGGAACCAATTATACCTTTTGTGGTTCATGTCCCTGTAAGCAGACATAGCTTTCAATTTATATTCATTTTTAATATCTTTTTCATAAACCTGGTCCATTGAAGTGGGACCATGCACATCAACTTCTCCCCCAATTTGAGTGTTCAATCCCATAATAAATTTTTGGATGTGAAATCTCTCATCCTATTGATATTGCGAAACATATTTGAGTAGGCGAGTGAACTTTTCCCAATATTCGTTCACAGTTAAATCACCATGTTTTAGATTTTGAAAATCTATAAGCTTTTGGTCATAAAACAGTCGAGGCAACCATCTTTGCCTAAAGAGTTCCACAAACCTATCCCAGGTTAAACTTCTAGACCTAAAGCCTAACTCCATTTTCTTATTCATCCACCATGTGGATGCTTCACCCACCAATTGGTATGCTCCCCATACCGCTTTGGTGATTGCAGTATAATTTCTTATTTCAAAGTATTTTTCCATTTCCGTAAGCCATGCCTCTGTGGCATCTCCGCTTACAGACCCATCAAACTTGGGAGGCATAACCTTTTTCATATCACGAGATAGTTCTAAAGCCAAGTGGCTTCTTCTATCCTCTTCTTGTCTTGCTTCAGATTTATTCTCTTCGTGTTCACTTTGGGTGGTGTCATCATGACATGCCTCATCATCACTCCCATAATAGGCTTCTTGCCTGGGTCCATGCTGACCCCTGACCTCCTGCTCGAGAGTTCCAATTCTCGCTTTCGTCTCTTGGAGCATAGCAAGGATCTAGTTGAGTTTAGATTCAGAGTGGCTTGAAAGTTTCCATTCTTCCTGGCTATCTCCCATATTGGCTCTTATCTAAACCAGGATGCAATCTACTTCTCTTGAAGTTTGCAGATTAATCATTCAATTAGTTTTTCATACCATTGAATCCATTCATAAATGTAAATCCATTCTCATTCATGTAATCTTTAACAAGAAAGGAAAGATTCGCCAATTTTTTTAAAATGCATTATAGTTTTCCATGGATTACATATAATCCATCCATAGTTACAAAATTTTGTTTACATCTTGCTATTGCAAGTCAAATTATCATATTGGGATGCCTTCCCATATTCATTTCTCATCCTTGAGATTTATCAAATCAGTTTTAGGAGGTGGACCTACTCGCAGGTACTCATCCACAACCTCCTTAGTAACATTAGAATCCTTAAGATCACTTTCCAGGATTGGTTCCTTAGGTGCAAAGGGTTTCACTGATTCATTTTCAGAGATATGAGCAGTAATCCTAACTGCTTTCCTCATCTCCTGCTTGATGCATTTAACAACATCAATGAAGGTTTCATCATCAGCCAACCATGTGCCTACCAAGCAACCAGTTTGTTCAAGGTGTTTCATTCTTGAGTCTCGCTCCCTCAAGGCCTTAAGGTAACGTCCATTTCTCGTTACCTTATTTCTAGGTGTCATTCTTATTCTTACCATTCTAGCATAAGAACATCTAGACATTAGCGACCGTTAATGCTGAATAAAGAAAAACATTATGTAGTGAGCTCATAGGTCCATGTATTGAACCCGGTAGCTCTGATACCATATGTAACATGACATCTCACATTACCCATAATCCACCATAATTAACCATCTTATTCAAGGTTAAGAATACATCAGGATTAACATAATCAAAGTTGAGCAATAATGAATCAAGATCATCATGATAATTAATTATTTTCTAAATATTTCAAATATTTAGATTTACAACATCCATGGATAACTTATTAGTGAATAACCTTCACTATACATGTACAAAGTTGTGCTCATGGCATCATTTATAAATATATACATAATAACTGACTATCAAGTCATATAAAGAATGCACTGTATCTGGGACTTTGACATCTATCTTCATAAGTCTCGGCTTGTTGTCTACTTGGGAAGGAGAGCATCACCCAAGTGCTTTTCCTCCAACCACAGACCGATGGTCCCCCACACAACTTCCTACCTGGAAGTGGTCTTACCCTTCACGGAGGGTCTATATATAAGGAACCGTTAGGTTTGCCATCTGAGTATCTAGTGTTGTGTCCTTTGTAATGTCTCACAGTCATACAACTATAGATCCACTCTAACTATGTATGACACTACTGGAAACATTATGTCATCTGGAGCACAGTGGACTAACTAATGCATGCAAAGATGGATGTATTACTTTGGCCAAAGATTTACATACATATACGTTTCGCAATGAACATAGTCGTATGTCCACCACCTCGACTCGACTTAGAAGTTGTCTCATCCTACAGTAATCATAGTTCAATCTCTTTAGGTCTAGGGAAGGTAGGTTCGATTCATTCTTAGTCCATTTCTAGGACATTCAACTCCTATTTTGGGAGTACAATCATTAATGTTATGTTGCCTTTGCAACATGGAACCTACGACTCCACGTCACTCTTGTCCCTATCCTTTCTTAATAACAATAGCATAATCATGTTTTCAAAATTTATGAGCTCTAGCCAAATCAAGATTTCATGTTTACCTTGTCTCAAGATTTACATATAAACAAGACTCATATTATAATAGTCTATTGGGTCGGTCCTCTTGAATAGACCCCAACTCAAAGAATCTACATGAGTTCTTGATTCCCTATACTTCATTTGTGAAGTATTTCCATTCAAAGGGATGGTATTCATATACATTTAAACACAAGAGTTTCATGCTAGACATTGTATTTCTTTCCATAAAAAAATAAACATCAAAAGAGATTTTACTTCTTCGACAAACAAGGCATGCATTTAAAAACTGCCCGGGCAACAATATTAGTTACCTATTACTATTTCTCCTTCAACAACGAGGAGTCATAATACCCTTTTATACACATAGGATTACACCATAGATAACATAATATCTTTCATAACTTTCAAGCATTGTTTCCACAGTACCCATTTATTCACATAGGATGCACTATAGATATCATAATATCTTTATAAACAGTCAAGCACTATTATCCACAATACCCTAGACCAATATACTAAGTGCTTAAGGAACAGTCGAGACTTAAAGAATTATCAATAAAGATAATATGGCCCGAGAACTGTTCTCGGCCTACACCCATAATAATCTTCTTTAACATTTAGACAGTCATTATTATTCGGTACTACTTAGGCTTTGAGCACAGACAGCTCGAACGATAGCCAAGAGAGTATTATAAATATATCATGTGGTCTACAGACCATGCCATATCAGCATTCAAGATTCTTGCAAGCCACAGTTGTGTTTGGTGTTCGGCCTCATGGCCTCGACCGAGTGATATGTTTAAGCATTGTTTTCAAATGATAACATAGTGGTGTCAAATATGGCCTCAACGGCCTCATAATGAATTCACAGTGGTAACAACTTATCAGCCTCTACACAGTAATACATTGTTGTATATTAAAATAACATAGTCAACACCATTAAATAGCAGTAGAGATATCTACTCACGATTCAAGTTCACATCTTAATCTAAGATTCATACCTGTATATTAAATATACAGTTGAGTTGGCTTTCAAGGATAATTCCTGTGTGCATGTCGGTGGCTCTATCTACGAGCTACACGCACCAACCCCACGCTGCTTCTATAGCAATTCTTCTTCTTGCTATCCCATTTTTTGAACTTCCTATTCCTCTCTCTTGAACACCAAAAGAAAAACATGTATCAAAGATAATGATACCTTCTCTATATATTTGCATGCGTTATTTGCATGCTACCAGATCTGCCACCTGCCACCCCTTTTCTGTGGATAGTGGTAAGAAACAGTTCCACCGCCTTGCGGGGTTTCCACTATAGTCCACTAACTCCATTATCATGCGGGCAGTGAAGTAGAAGCTCATGATAGCTTCTACTTGACCTCCACTCACTCCACTTATCGTGGATGGTGGTTGGCCGACTGCCCAAAGATAAACATAAATATATTTTAATACTAATATGGGTCCTCTACCTCTATGGGGGTTAGGAATAAGTATATCATACACATAATTTCCCCTATATCTAAATAATGTTTAAGGGTTATCAAATAAACCAAGACATCATCAAATAATATCATTGTTAGGGTGACACAACAACAAATTGTGACTTTGGGGTCGAGTTTCACTCCCCCTCTTCGCCATATTAACCATAGCTAATAGATGAAACGATAATCACAAAACCTAATAAGGAAATAGATAAGGAAACAAGGAAATACTCCACAACCTAACGAGATTACTTATCGACCATAGTTGATGTTCTAAGAACATCGTCTAGTCAAATCGACGTAGATGACGTCGAGATAACTCAAATTGTTGAGTTGACATAGATCTAATTGAATACAACTAACAAAGGAAAGATAAAAACTCACTCTACCTTGCATGGATTCACAAAGACTAATTTCAATACTCAGATGGCAATCTGATTGTTTCCAAACATCTATCTCCTCCTCCTGGATGATACTCTCCTTCTGTCCTTGGAGGGAGATTCTTTTCTTGATTACACTCACAACCATATAACCATGATTAGTGTATCATCATTTGATTCGCAAAACATTATGATAAAATAATCTTATTAACATGTAATCTCATGTCTAAACTAACATTAGTCAATATTCATATAATCAATGATTCTATTTGATATTTTCCGCAAACATCAAATCATTAAACTATGATTAATCATCATGTTTACCACACAAAAGCAAGATTAAGCTAAATCATAAGTTGGGGATGTAACACTCCTATGATTTATGTTGTGTGTTATTGTGTATACAATGCTTATGCACTCATCTAGTTGATTCTTAATTTAATAAGAATAATATGCATACAAAAGCCTCTAGATTAAATCTATGTAGGAGTTTTTTACATCAACATTTTGGATGACACTCCGTGACCCATCATCAAGATTTTGGTATCCTCATCTTGATGATGGATCACAAAGTGTGATTTAAAAGATTGATGTAGAAAAATCCTATATAATTTTAATCTACAAGCTTTCATATGCACTATAATGGATTGTGGAAAGATCATTTCTTTAAAGAGCATATTATAACAATTTTGGTTGTTTAGATACATGAAAGGATAGACATACAAAGTGAATTGAAAATGCATAAGTTTAAAATGGAAAAAAGTAATTCTTGTGTTGTAGATGTAACTATACATAGACATAAGTTATGTCTAAAGGACAATACCATGAGCATAATAACATCCAAAACAATAGAAAAAACATGTAAACAAAAATGAAACAAAATAGTCCAAATTTGACAAAAACTAAATGTGATATAAAAACATGTTTAAAAATTTATAAAAAAAAATTACTATGCCAAATGATCATTAAAAATCATTATCCTATTTATTAAACAAAAGTACAAATAAATTAAAAAATTTTAAAAAAGCACCAAGTAAACAATTTTTTTCATCCTTACAAGTTTAAATGTTTTTGTTAAAAATGATGACTAACTTAATATAAATAATAATAATAAAAAATATTAGATCTTTCAGGTTGATAATAATGATTGAAAAGCTTCTCTAATATCTCCAAAAACTTAAACAACAGTTTATAAATCACACAAATATTTAAGTAAAAGGTTAAAGGGGAAGAAAGAGCCATCCCTTTTTGCATGTTGTAAAGATTTGACCATTTTTGTTTGGCTAAACACTTAAATCACCTAAAAATAAATTTGGCAATTAATTCCTTTAACTTGCCTAATTGATACAAGCCCCTGCAAAGACGAAATGGTAAAGTTCGTACAGAATTGCCTTTTCTATTGAGATTTCACTAAAATTGCGAAGTCTTATATGAATTTTCTAAACACAAAGACAAAGTTTGTTTTTGAATAGCTTGCTTCCTACAAAAGATCCCTATAAAAAATCAAAGCAAACCCACCCTTCAGTTGGTAAGCTTTCACTCATTAGATCTATATGAATTAGTAGTTGATCCTAGTTAATTTGACTATTTGGGACACAATGGTGAGCTTAGAATAGTATTAATTGAAAAAGATATTGCATCTATTAATTTATTAAAAAAAATATTACATCTAATTAATTAGTATTTCAATTACAACAAGTGGTAGGAAGCAGCTGAGTGAGACACCAAATGCTCAAATTTTGAAAACTTTTGAGATGCTAGCACATTACACTAACATCCTAGGGAAATTCTCTAAAATTTGGTATGTGTCTCTAGGATAGTAGTAAGAATGAGACTGCAATACAGAATCTTGGCAAACCTCGGTGAGGGAAAAATAGGCCAAGGCTAGGCTCAAGTGACCATAAAAACATGCTACGGGAGTAGACACCAAAATGGGGATCAAAACACAACATGAAATTGTGAAGGTACACAATTTTCTACATTACAATAGCATAGTGGTTCTTTAGACTTTTTGGTATTTATATGTTATTGTTATTATTGTTATCATTGGTGACCATATTTTCATTGCCATTGTATCCCTTCCTTCCATTGTTGATCATTGCTTGGTTTATTCTAAGAGTGCTTTCAAGAGCTTATTTGTATAATTTATAAGGGAGTTTTTGGACCTCTTCTCACATGTCCCTATTGAGGGCATGCAAGAAAAGATCACATAGTTCCCTATGGTCCCTATTTGGTGCACTAGTTGACAAATAGAGGATCAAGTGATGAAACGTGTAACTAACTCATTTGATTCTTGTTTAACACTCAAGAATTCTCAAATTCTTGAATTCCTATTTTCATCAATTTATTCATGTCAAATGCTAGGAAAACTCACTAATGAGCTACTAGAAGGAATGGATGGACACCTCTAGAAGTTGGTAATACATTCCAAAGCTATACCTTTCAAGGTCTTTAGAATAATTATTACAACAACCTCATCCCAGTGAAGTAGATCTCGAAACATTGTAGTGTATGCTTTGAAGTAGGAGTTGGGATATCCCACTACTTTGAACTTAGGTAGTTTAGGAAGTGGTCGAGGCAATATCACGTTACGAATGATGTGGTACTTGAGATAGTCAAGATATGTCCCCAAAAAGGGTCATATGTGGAAGGAGTGGTCCCTTTGAACATGAGCCCTGTGGGCAGAGCTTGCTGCATAGGTTGCATTTGGAAAGGCATGCCAGGTTGTTGATACCTAAAAAAATTGGATAACTTGGTGAGGAATGCTTAGAGGTTGACAGCTAGGTGGTTTGATTTTAGATTTACATTGTGGGCATCCCACTTGATTAGTTTAAGCTCACATTGTTAAAAGATGAGTGAAAAGGAGGCATAAAAGCCTCATTGCTCACATTGCATGAGTAGAAGTTGATGTAAGGGGATATCCGAGATGCCCCTTGGATTTGTTCATTTATGCCAGGAATAAAAGGATTAGTGTGAGGATGGCACCTTGGAGACCTTTATCTTTCATTTGTTTGGCCTAGATTATGCAATTGTCATTCAACACCCCCATCCTCAAGAGTCATGTGGACTAGGGTAGCTATAAGTGCTTTGGGGGTTGCCTCCCCTATATGTCATGCTTTTCCACCATGAGGTGAGTTTTATTGTTCAAAATGTGGGGGTTGTGTGGCCCTATTTATCATTGTTTCACATTGAGTTTCAAGTCTCCCTCTTTGGGTAGATATTTAGTCATTCTAGAAAACTGTGTTAAGGGTTATTCATACTGCTTGAGCTTTTGTTAGATTCCTTTTGAGGCAATCAACCTCCTTGCCAATTTTCATAGCTATGTCCATGTAGGTGGCCAAGCTAGGCTCATGTATCCTAATCTCTAATCAAACTAGGACAAAATGGGCTCTTGGTTGGCCCAAGTTTGATTGTAAAATAGATCCTTGATATCCTCTCCATGTGGGGTTGTTGAAAGTCATGAATTCTTGGCCCATTCATGTGTTGTTATCATTCCCTAACTGCCTACCATCTGAGTTGATATCCTTATAGTCATACGTATTTAAGATAGGTTCCATGAGATCAATAGGGGATGTACAAGCCTAATGAGGGAAGGATAGCTTCATTGGAGGGACTTTATCCCTGAGATGTTGTTAGTCCTAACATATTTGAGGGTGCCTTGGGTATTACAAGATAAATGAGATGATGAAAAAGAGAGAAAAGCAAGATGAAATGAAGGAAATAAAAAATGAGGAGAGCTTGTCCAAAAGGATTTTCCCTTCATGTCAGGTTCACCAAAACATGTGATACTCTAAGTTGACACCACAAAAATATATGAGATGAACTCGAGATAGCATATGCAATGCAACCTTGTTGTTGACATGAATTGAATCATTGTTATTCTCGTGGTGATAGCTAGTCAAGTAGGGTCGAATCCAATGGACTACCCTCTTCATAAGGAATGTGAGTCCCTCATGTGACAATGGTGTTGTCATGTTGAGTGGGGGTTGCACTAATTGGTTCACTCAATTTGCAAGGAGTATTTGATGGTAGACTATGGTGTTTTAAGAAAGATGTCGGTGTTGGTTTGTTGAAATGTTCTATTGTGAATTATTAGAGAAGTGTGATCATAGTGATTCTAATTTGGCTAGGTGGGTCTCTAGTTTAAATTCTATTGAGATCATTCTAGTCATGAGATGAAAGATGTTAATCCTATGTTCTTCTAGTTTGATTAGATCTTCCAAGAGGGCTATCTCTCTTGCATGAAATTACTATCTTGCATGCCTTCTTTCATTTGCCTCTTGGATTTGTCTTCAGATGGCCACTTGTTCTTTAGCTTGTTCTTCTTTGGGTCTTTCTTGTATTGGTTGATTTTCTCTTATCTCACTTAAAATTGCCTCAATCGAGTTTTCCTAACTCCAAGACATATTGGGCATGAAAAGTCAAGTAATGGAGGAATGAAAAAAGTTAATAAAGTTTGATGGAAGCAAGGAAGGGAATATAAAATGATACATAGAGATTGAAGACTTGGAAGATGATATGGAAGCTTTAGAAGCCTCAAATGCTATATGGGAAGGCTCAGACCCTAGAAGGATGTTGTGATGAATTTTAGATTTAGTTTAAAAGGGGGCTTATAGACCTATGAAGGTGGGATACTAATCCAACTTAGAGAGGAAGAAGACACAAAGCTTCTTTGCAATATCATGTAGAGGCAACCAAATGCAAGAAAGATTACCACTTGGATGCATGTGGCATGGGGTGTTTAAATAGAAAAAAAAAACTATCAATAAATGGGAGATGATAATCACTCAAGGGGGGTAGAGAACTAGTTAGGAAGAGTGATTCATATCACTAGGAATCAAGAAGATTATCAATTAGAGGCCAAATTAGAAGAGAAACTGCTAGAACTGGAAGATTCACACGCTAACCAAAGTTGACATGGTTGCCCTTTTTATCAAGGTAGATTGCCCATTTTATGAGAGCAAGTCACCTAGGTGACCCTATAGCCTAACCTGGGTTGTTTGGGTGCCTTGGGTCTCCTAAGTTCCCTTTGAAGGTGCAAAAACTTATTTCAAAAGAAGGATAGGACACACAAGTCAAGTATGCAGTTTTCAAGGATGGTGAACACATGAGGGAGGATCCTAGAAACACAAGGGGACTTCCATCAAGTTGGAGATTTTTTGAGGAGATGTAATTCATGCCCCGTGGTTCATGAGCTAGATCGCCAAATCATCGTTAGATTGTCATGTGGGCTTATATAATTTTGGGCACTTATAGATACCATCCTATGATCTCCTTGAAAATCCTTGTGAGTTTCTCAATCATGCCATGCTATGACACCCAATAGTTGAGATCTTGAATCAACACAGATCAAAAGGAACACACTACCTCACCAAATAAAACCACACACACCATTGATAAAAAATGATCAACAACCATTGCTATGTAGAAAAAATGCCAAGAGCCATCAACCCCTGGGAGAGCATGATCCATCAAATCAAATCAAATTAATGATTTCCACTCACTAATTATAATATAAAGTGCCTTTCTTTCCCACCAAACATATTCAACACTTTAAACAAAACAATAGTGAAGAAAAATACATTTAAATTTAGTCACCATGAATGCAAGCTAGAAATCGACAAGGCAACTAAAAAGGATGAAAACACACCAAAGCAAGAAGGACAAACTGACTTGACCCAAGCACAAACACCATGCTAAGGATTAAATTGCAAGGAAACAGAGCTATAAGTCCAATAAAGAAACATATTGAACATCCATAATTTGAATTTCTCAAATTGATTATCAACAATGGAGACATAAGGTTGCTCATTAAATTGGGCTTTACATACACTTTCTTACATATCTTATCATTCTTGTAGATAGATCATGGCTTCTTTGTCACATGCTTATGATTTTTACTTTGATCACATGCTTAATGTAGATATGAGATTTATCATGTCCTTATCTTATGCCTATATTATATTCTAGACTCACTAATCAATAGAATGTCATCATCTATGGGCATATAATTAACAAGTAAGAATGACTTCGTATGTAAGGACACATCACTAGAGCTATTATAATCATCATGTAAGAGTTATATGCTAAGGATTATAATGTCACCATGCAATGCATGAAAAGGTAATGGAGCATGAATAATGTCAATATGAGAGGCTAATGAATTATCATCAAGGCATAAGCTATCATCATGTGGAGGACAAATATACATAGATTCAACATGAGATGTAGAGAAATAATTGTCACTACACTCATCATTATGTATAAAATAAGGTAGTTCATTGAAAGAACATGAATCTATAGACATAGGGAAAACATGACATGTAAGAGATATATCATCAAGAGGTGTAACAATGTCATGTGTAATGCCTCTAGCACTTGTGCCTTGTCATCTGTTGACTTTTACTTTGGATTTGCTACTATTATTAGCGATAATATTTTATTATTCCATTGATGTGTTTTTGATGAGGTTTTATCTTGGCATCTACACTTTTGACTATGGATGCATACGTTATGACCTTATATTTTTGACTTTATAATGTTTCTATTCAACTGCTTTTGTTATATATTATATAGTTGTGTTTATTATACTTGGGGTAGTATTCTGGATTATTGTTTGTTATTGCGTCTTTATCGTTGGGTAATGTTCGTGGTTAATGATTCATTTTAGATGTGATGCTTAGTAAATTCTTATGATATTATGACATGTTGGATGTTTATGTGTTGCTTTAGTTATTTTATATGGTGCATGTACACTTGATGTTTCCCCTGAGTGTGCAAGTACCAAGTTTTTTCAATGATGGTTATATTGGAGATGTTTGCATTGGGTAAAACTTGCTTATTATCCTTTATCTCACTCAATTCAAGTATGAGATGAATCTTGTGTGTCCTTGTGAGAATTTGGATATAAATTGGTGGTGATTCAGGAATTTGCATGTTATGTGAAAACCTGTAAACTAAATGGTCATTTATGTGAGTTGTTCTTTCTTATCTAATTGCATTTTATTTATTGAGAAATGCGTCTTTATCATGTTGAAGAAATATTTTATGCTTTGTAGAGATGGAGAAAATAATTGCTAGTGAGTTATATTTGCATTTAATTAATATCTTGTATTGCATTATTGGAAATATATTAACTCCACTTTGTGATTGTAAAATAAATTATTAGTTAGTTAAGGGAAAGGAATAATGGTCATTGTTTTGAGTTATAAATATTTCTTTTATTCCTAATTCTTTCAAAAAGTTCTATTAGAATATGAGAAAAAGAAATAAAAAAAGGAAAAAGAGATTTTGAGAGTATAAAAGGGAAATAGACTTGCATTTTCATTTCACTTTTTATTTCTTGCTCGAACCCTCTTCTTGCTCCTTGCAAAAATAATTTGGAAAGGCTTGAAAGGAAGGATTTTGTGTTTTCCTTGGAGTGGATTTTTCTTGGCAAAGATTGTGGGTGGTGTGTCACCAAGGATTGTGCAGGAAACTCTTCTTCAAGAACATCCTCTCATTGCTTAAGCTTTAGTGGGAAGGTATTTCCCTTATTTACAATTTACTTTTAAATATTATTTTCTCCCATTTCCATGCTCACAATAGGTGGTTGCATATGGCTTCCCTATTGTAGAAATTAATTTAGTTTAAATGCATAGAAATTGTATATTTGATTTGAATGTTTTATATTTCTAAAATGCACAAAATAAAGCCATGACTATGGAAAAAATTGATTGGAATCATTTTCTTCAAATTTTACTTAGGAATGTTGTTGTTGTTCACTTTAGACATAAGAGGGTATGTTTAGAATTTGTAAATTTATTGTATTTTGGAAGTTATAAATTTAAGGTCGCATCCAAACTCCATTAATGGAGGATGTAGAGATATTTTATAGTTGTGGTGCTTTTGAAAATGTATGAAAATTGCATTGTAGGTGATAAAAAATATTTTATTTGTGGAAAGATTGGTCTCTTTCACGATTTGGATTTGGAATTATGCATCTTTTGGCATTGTGTTGTGAAAATAATTGCATTGAATTCTGTGCCACACCCAAATCATGAATTTGGAGTTATGAAATATAAGGATTGAGGTATAGAATAGGAAAGGAGTGGGATCTTACTACTTGTTATGATACAAAGAGATTGATGGAGACAACAATTGGAGAGTTTTCAAACCAAGTGATAACATAATCTCATTAAGTTCAAAAAAATATGATTAATTAAGATATTCACGCCATAATGGAATGCCTTATATGGGTTTGGTCTTGGACATGAAGGACATGTCAAAACTCTTGGGAGATGGTGAATGCCATTGAGTATCCTTGTGAAAGGAAGATTTACTCACAAACTTTGCATGGTTGTATTTCTATTATGATGACACTCGATATCTTACCTCTAGGATCCTCGCTCATAGGTCTATTGTTAGATTTTGCATTCGATGTGATTTGTGGTCATTTAGATATGTTTATGTGACTTGTTATATTCTCATGCTTTCATGTGGAGGTGGTGTATTTTATACATGTTGCTTGTGGTGTGTGTGTTGTTATTTCTCCCTTGTATTATGTGAGTGTATTGTACCCATACGACCGTCTCTTAGTTTAGTGTAGTGGGCTTAAGGGTTCCACATGGTTGGGTGGCGCTATACCACTGTTAGGGACTACATGAACCTACAAGTTATGCTTGGAAAGCATGTTAGGAAATTCTTTTATTAGTGACATGGTGATTTTTTTAGTGATAGTTGCTAATTGCCCTTATTTCATTTTTTAATCATGTAATTTCTTTCCTTATGTTTTGAGAGCAAGAATCACTTTCTATCTTATTCCTTTGGAACTGTGCCACTTGGGAGGTCCTTGTGTGGCTAAGTTAGAGCCCACAATTCCTCAAGCATTTGATCGAAACCATTTTTAAACATCATAAAAATCAAGGAAGTTATGCCTCGTTAAGCGAGAAACTAAGCCTTGTTGTTTTCTTAGCTTAGTTGTTTATGTACTCTATTTTTGCAAATGAGAGTATGCAGTCCAAATTACACATAAATTGGAATTACCCGTCTGAAATTACAAGAAGTTAAAAGTTTGGAGTCATGTTGCATATTACACTCTGTAAGGTTGCAATAGGTCTTCGAAGTCCAAAGTTTTAGGAGGTCTGGGGTTCAAAGTTTTGTTGCAATTTGCACAAGTGTAAATTGTAATTGGTTCTTAAAGCCATGATCTGAGTTGGGGTTTGGAGTTCCTTTGCATTTTACAAAAGTGTAAATTGTAATTGGTTCTTGAAAACTAAAGCTGCTCTAGGGCCAGTGTTCAAAGTTGGTTTGATATTTTGCATAATGCGATATGCAAATGGACTCCGTAGTCTAAAGTTTTGTGCTATGTATTAAGAAGGTCGAGTGGGTGTAAAATGCAATTGCAACTTGAAAGTCAAAACTTGAGTGGGTGTTGTAGGTTGCAATGGCAACCTGGTGTCGAAGTCCAAATTGCAAGGCTTGTCTGCAAAGTTGAGTTGCAAGGCTAAAGGGAAAGTATGAACTTTGGCAAGTTCTTCCCTGAAGTTTGAACCTTTGGCAGTTTTAATTCTATGCTTCCTATATTCTGAGATATCAAAAGGGTGGTCTAGTAGAAAGGTCGTAGGGGTTCTTTGGTGGCCTTGGAAACTTTGACTCTCCTCCATATCTCATTTTTAGTTTCTACCATAGTGTTTTATTATGTGGTGCTTCCAAGTCTTTCGCTTGTGTAACCTTACATTGTGCATTGGTGTGCATGCCAACAGTATCATTACATGTTGTTATGACACCTTGGGCATGTAGGAGTGTAGTGTGGCTTGTTGATGTCACATTTGTATCGTGAAAAAATTGATCATCTAATGTTTGTTTGGCTAATGTCTTGAGTGAAAGCTTGGGGCATTACATCATGTATAAATGAGGGCTTGTTAAAACTATATCATCTATGTTCATCCTACAAGGTATATCATAAGATATATTTATACTAAGTGTGTACTCATTAATATCACAATCACATGATCATCATTAGGCTCATGGATAGATGACATGAGTGTATCTAATAAGCATGTGTAAGTACTAATCAACTCCATGAAGTAAAGAAAGGACAAGATATGATAGAACAAACCTTCCATAGAAAACACATCCTAATCCTTATAAAAATGTTCCCTTAGAATAGCAAATATAGAGGGATGTTGTGTAATGAAAGATAAGTATCTATAAAATCTAAAGTTTAGATATGAATATCAGCAAAGGAGCAAGACCTAAGAGGAGCCATAATGATAGGATGATCTAGGGTGCGAGGCTAGGATAATAGATAAATAACTAAACAAAAAAATATAAGCATGTAAAGATTAGGTATTAGAAAAATTTGAAAATAGGTGAAAAATCAAAATTATATCAAATCTAAAAATATTAAATAGAAACTCTAAGGGTAAGATAAAGTTATGTAGGATTGATTAGGTTCACCAATATGTAAAGGAAAATAAACTTTCCTTAAGCTTAGTCTAGGTTAATTCAATCACATACATACATATAAGCACACTTAACCTAGAATAATTAATAATGAGTTGATATCTAAATATTGTGTTAGTAATTGAATTGCAGGAAAATGAAAACGGAAACAAGTGTAGTTAGCTTGATAACTAATGAATGCACATACATTGATGTAGACCTACATTTGATAAGCCTCAAGATGAGGAACAATGGATGATATATTGGTTATTTCCTAGGAATTAAAATATTTTTTTGGCAAGTTTCTCTTGCACCCACGAGTTCATATTGTATTCAATAGAATTTTGTTCTTCACCAAGTGCTTAATCAATCTTGCCTTCTTCTCTGTCTTTTGATAGATGATGGACTGGTGGTATTTATAAATACTTTTGTGGCCCGACTATTGGTATGTCACAAGGGAACATATTCTCCTAGGTCAACCCTTAGAAATGTGTACGAATTTTTTTAAAAAAAAAACAATAATCTTCAGTCATGCAAATGCTCCTAGGATGTTTGTGTAGAGATAGATTCCTTTTAGTGCACCAATTAAAGTGTTTAATGTGAATGATAGTCGAATAATGCTTGAGCTTAGGAGATTCCTTCATGTTTTAGAATGAATGTATTGAAGGCCTCTAAATACAAGGATAAATCAACACATAATTCGAATTTGTGTTTAGTCAACCATGGGCAGGAAGGATTAAGGTGGTAAGTTAGTCAAGTTTAAATTTAAATTTTTTAATTAGGGTGGGATGAGTTTGCGACCATGAGGGCGACCTCGCAATCATGAACTAGTCTCAAGATAGAAAAGGGGTTAAATCTCAGTGGATAATGTGTGCATGGAAATTATTGTCGGCATAGATGTGATAAAAAGTAGATAGAGTGAATGAGGGTATATGAACTTGTGAATAAAGATGAGTGATAAGTACATTAAAACATATATAAAGGGTAGGTAGATAGCATATAACAAAGGACCCAACTTTACACAAAATTACACCATTTATTAATATATCTATATATCAAAATACTCTTCAAAATAAATAAAAAAGAAAATGACAAAAATATACAAATCTCTATCATTACAATATTAATGCCACCAACTAAACTGAAGATGGATCTCATGGCTTATAGGGGAGAGGGACCCATAGTGGGTCACCCTAACTTGACCCCTCCACCTGGCATGCCACGTCATTTGAAATTAAAAAAAATTGCATTTGCCAGCTTGTCAATGACGTGGACTACCTAAATATTTCATTTTATGGGGTCGGGTTATTTTTTCCATGTGGATGACGTGTTTTTGGTGGGGGAATCTGGTCCTCTTTAATGTCGACCAACAACTGGACACAAGTAACCTCGATGGCAGGGACCTGCATCATAGGTTGCGCTCAGCATGTTGTGTGGCATGCAAGCATTCCGTCACCTTTTCTTCTCACACTCTCGCATTAACACAACACCACTCCCTCACTTACTACTCTGTTTCTGCATTAACTGCTCTTCAATCCACATTTTGCTGGGTATTATGCCGCCGCATTTTGAATCTATGGAGCGTTCAATACTCCTATCCTTTCCATTCATCAAATGCCGACACACCATTACTGACGCTACTCTTTGTGTTTGGTCGTTGCAGATGGCACCGAAATTGGGTCACTTAGGTTTTGTCTTAGTTGCTTTTCAGATTGGAGATGGCTCAACTTTGGCAATGGCTCCGCTCATTTCTCCTTCGACTCTATTCCTACTCGGCTTCCTGCACGACCTTGGTAAGGATATCTTATCCTACTAAGGAAATGATCTTTTAAGCTAAAAAAAAAGAGGATTTTTTTGGTTTTTTCAGTTTTTTTGTCGTATGGCTTATGCATGCAATATCTCAATTTGGTTTTTTCTGTTTGCAATGGGATTTATTCCATCTATTGTTGTATGTGGTCATAAATGGAAGGTTCTTTTCATTTTCTATTTGGTTGTATTCATTAGGCTTCGGTATTTAAATGGGGTTATTGTTTATCCATGGGTATTAACATATATTTTATTGTTTGATATGGGAATTTTTTCCATCGATTGATGTATGTGGTCATAAATGGAAGGTTCTTTTCATTTTCTATCTAGTTATAGTCATGACGGTTCGGTGTTAAAATGGGGTTATTGTTTGTACATGGGTATTTCGTTTAGGCATTGAAAATGGCTCAGGTTTGAAGATGGCTCGTCTCGTTTCTCCTTCGACTCTATTCCTACTCGGCTTCCTGCACGAACCTGGTAAGGATATCTTATCTTGCTAAGGAAATGATCTTTTTAGCTAAAAAAAAGAGGTTTTTTTAGTTTTTTAGTCGTATGGTTTATGCATGCAATATCTTGGTTTGGTTTTTGTTGTTTGCAATGGGATTTCTTCCATCTATTGCTATGTGTGGTCGTAAATGGAAGGTTCTTTTCATTTTCTATCTAGTTGTAATCATTAGGCTTTGGTATTCAAATGGGGTTATTGTTTATCCATGGGTATTAATATGTATTTTATTGTTTGCAATGGGATTTTTTCCATCGATCGCTATCTGTGGTCGTAAATGGAAGGTTCTTTTAATTTTTTATCTGGTTGTAATCATGATGGTTTAGTGTTAAAATGGAGTTATTGTTTGTCCATGGGTATGAAATTATTTTTTATTGTTTGCAATATGATTTTTTCCATCTATTGTTGTCTGTAATCGTAAATGGAAATCATGAGGGTTTAGTATTAAAATGAGGTTATTGTTTATCCATGTGTATTAAAATATTTTTTTTATTTTTTGCAATGGGATTTCTTCCATCTATTGTTGTCTGTAATCGTAAATGAAAGGTTCTTATGGTTTTCTAATTGTTTGTAATCATGAGGGTTCGATATTAAAATGGGTTTATTGTTTATCCATGGGTATTCAATCATTTTTTATTGTTTGCAATGGGATTTTTTCCATCTATTGTTGTTTGTATTCATAAATGGAAGGTTCTTTTGGTTTTTTGACTATTTATAATCATGAGGGTTCGGTATTAAAATGGGGTTATTGTTTATCCATGGGTATTAAAGCATTTTTATTGTTTGCAATGGGATTTTTTCCATCTATTGCTATCTATAATCGTAAATGGAAGGTTCTTTTGGTTTTTTGACTGTTTGTAATCATGAGGGTTCGATATTAAAATGGGGTTATTGTTTATCCATGGGTATTCAATTATTTTTATTGTTTGCATTGGGATTTTTTCCATCTATTGTTGTATGTACTCGTAAATGGAAGGTTCTTTTGGTTTTCTGATTGGTCATGAGGGTTATGTATTCAAATGGGGTTATTCTTTATTCATGGCTATTGATTTTTTTGTTTGCAATGGGTTTTCTTCCATCTTTTGCTATCTATGGTCGTTAATGGAAGGTTGTTTTGTTTTCTAGTGGAATGTCTAGTTCAATACTTAAGGCTCTTTGTTTCTTTAACTTTGTGCTACAGAGATTCAAAGGATTCCAAATATCAAAACTGGTGTTCAAGGGTGTTTGTTGGAACACTTTATCTACTTTACGAGTAGTGTTTATCAACACAACTTAATGGTCATTTTCTGTGTTTTGTAACACATTTATTGGTTTTGGAAATTGTAAAATTCTGTTCAAGCACCACTATGGCTCTTTAATTTAGGTTACAAATTGAAGTTTACAGTTTGTAAATATAGAAATGGATTGACAAATGTTTTAATGCTTGAATTTTTTTTCTTAGAACTACATTTACTGTTTAATTTAATATCATATTGAATACCTTGTAAAAGCATGTTTACTTCAAAATTCAATCTGCAATATGTCCTCTTTTCATAGTGGGTCACCCTAACTTGACCTCTCCACCTGGCATGCCACATCATCCGATATTAAACAATTTTGCCTTTGCCACCTGGTCAATGATGTGGACACCCTAAATATTTTGTTATGTTGTTCATGCCCTTGCCCATGCTTTACTCTTTATGTTGTTCATGCCCTTACTTTAGCCCTCTAGTCACAATCTTATTCTACATGCATTATATTTCACAACAATAAATGTTTATCATTTTGAATGAATTAAAATGATCTACACATACAATTCCTATTGGTTTACTAGTGGATGAGTATGATCTCCTTTATCTACACACACACACACACACACTTACAAACATAGATTGACATATGAAGCATCCACAGTCGGAGGTGTAAGGCACACCAATCATGTAGTCAAAACAAGAGGACAAAAATCAAACAACTGTCAAACTTATTACCAATTTCTAATTTTTTAACAAGCAGTCAAAAAAAGAGGACACAAATTTAAGAGTTCAGACCACACAAGTATTCAACCAAGTCAACCAGCCTCTCACATTATACCTCTCCATTATTTCCTTTTGTTATACATTTCCTATCTCATATACTTTTTTACTTAGTTGTTTTACAAACTTAATTGTCCTACAAAACCATGATGTATTCAACTTTGTATGTGTATAAACCATGTCAATTGCATTTATGTTTTGCAAATCCTTGTAAATAATTTGTGTATGCCACCTAATATGAATTATAAAATACTAATGAATAAACAAATATGATGTGTACATTGATTGGTGCCTATTTGTGCTATTTTTAGAAATATTTTGACTATTAATTGAAACAATTAAAAATAATTGTTGGCCCCACTTTGGTGAACTCCTATACTCATGCATGAAAATCCTATCAACTAGGACTACCTTTTAGTAGAGAACTATTCTACATGAACAAACCATTCTACTAGAGAACTTCATTGGGGAGAATTGGTTACCCAAAGGCATTTTGGCTTAAGCTATGTTGTAGTCTACATATCAAACTGGTTTTTGGATAACTGCAACATAGCTCAACACTAAAACATCTTTAGCATTATCAAGACTCCCCATATCAACTATAATATAGGGTCAAAGAAAACTATATGTTAGCATGAATAAGTTGTGAAAAAGATGGCTTCAAAAACCAGATCTAAATGCATGAAAATCCTATCAACTAGGACTACATTCTACTAGACAACAAGGCTACATGAACAAACCATTCGAATACCTAAAGTTGAACATGAAGAAATCTAAGCTAATATGAGGTGGTAGCATTTGGGGGACTTGGTTATCCAAAGACATTTTGGGTTAAGCTATGTTGTTGTCTACATATCAAACTGATTTGTCGATAACTGCAACATAGCTTAACACTAAAAATGCTTTACCATTATCAAGTTTCTGAACAATGTCCAACTTCATACGAGCTATCACCAAAGCAAAGCCATTTCCAAAGCCTAAGTGACCATGTTTTGGTGCAATCTGCAATGACCATATGTGATAAGCAACGTCAGTAGTGGGGTGCTAACGTTTGATGAATGGAAAGGACCAGAGCATTGAACACTCCATAGCTTTGAAATGTGGCGGCACAATGCCTAGGGAAATGCATACTGCAAAATAGTAAATGCAACAACAGAGTAGTGAATGAGGGAGTGGTGAACTATTAATGTGAGTGTGAGAAGTAAAGGTGGTGGAATGCTCGCATGCCACATGACATGCTGAGCACAACATATGATGCAAGTCCCTACCACCGGGGTTACTTATGTTCGGTCATCGGTCGATATTAAAAATGTAATGTCCCCTTCTAGGCTCATGGTTAGTCCATCATAGAGTTCCCGTGGACTAGTAGCTTGGTTAAGGAATTGGGGTTAGTTGGCATTGGAGGTTGTGTTAGTGGAGGAAAGATGGTTCAATTTCAGAGGATCCAGTTGGCACATTAAGAGTTGGCCTAGTTTGATCTTGAGTGTTACTATTTTTAGTAAGTCTGGGTTTAGTGTCGGTTCAGGGTTTCAGAGTGGGGTCAGAAGCATTTTGTCGAGCTTTCCAACAAGCTAAAGAACGTGGCAATCCAACACCGTTTTCATATTTATTTTAAAGACCGAAGTTTAATATAATTATTTATTGGGACTTTACAAATAAATATGATATGGTCACTTTATAAAAATAAGTTATAACTTAAAAGTGACCCTCTAGGAGGTGGGAGCCCATGGGAGTCATAAGGGAATGAAAATTAAATAATAAAACAAATGCAAATTCCCTCCAAAAAGAGGCGTTGGGTTTGGAGAGTTTATAAAAAGGTGCTGAGGGGCTCATTTGTGTTATGCTTGCTTTATGATATTTTCTTCTTGAGAGCTCTATTAGAGTTTGCTATTGTGAGGGTTTGAGGATTCGAACCAGAGGCTTGTGGAGATGGAAACCTCTATAGGTAACGACATTCTACAGGTGTAAGAGACCACCCAACGGTGCCATTGACGGTGGATGTATTCAACATTCACATTGTGCTTGCAATGGAGTCATTTGGAGGAGTTTTGAGCTGATTTGATATATAGCATTTCGCCATTATTGTTGAGTGCATATTTCAAAGGGTTTGAAGGTAGTTTATTGTGTGGGCATTGTTCATAGCTATTGTTTGCATTTTCAGCCATGGCCATATAGTAACGTGGGAGTCTTAGAGTATCATTTCCTCTTGTGGGTATCACATATTTTACATTTTGTGAGGTGTTTAGAGCCCATTTATATTGCCGATATCATTTGTAAGCTCAATCTCATATTTTCTAGAGTTTGGAGTGATTCTAGCTATACCCAGTTGCTGGTGCACTCTCAGCACATGTACCAAGTTGCATTTCTAGATATGGGTATGTCACAGTAATTCATATTTGGCTATTCTGCTATCTGGGTCTTTGTTACTTTATTTATATCTATTGTACTTTTTCTAGGTTTTCTCTCTATGCTCTATATTGTATGCTTCGGTAACACATCTGTAGGAAAACTTAAAACCCCTTCTGCATTCTTCTCTCTAGTCTAAAAAAAAATTAAAATTAAAATTAAAATAACACATAAAAATATCATTAAAAAATACAAACAGGTACGGCACATTACAGTGATATCAGAGCTATGATCTTGCCATCTTGTGAGGTTGAAATAGACATGTAGAAGTGAAAATGAGATATGCGACTGGTAGATAGATATCCTTACAGGAATACCAAAGCAAGGCAAGGAACACAGTTTCCGCAGTGGAATCCAATACCACAGAGTGATCCATTTGAGTCAGATCCAGAGATAGTGGTAGCAGCTACATAGGACGATTCCCTAGTGTCACGGACAGACCCCTTTTCAAGTGAGATACCCCCATTTCCAGAGCAAACAGGGGAGATGGGTGATAGGGAGATTGAAGAACCAAGCACATGAGATATCTTCAATGACTTGGCCAGAGGTCAGCAACATATTGTGGCTAGCTTGGATAGGTCTCAGCAGGTACTCGGAAGGCTTCTTAGCTGATTATTTCCTAAGCTAGATGAAGATGAGGAGAATATAGATTGAAACAGATACAGGAATGATAGAAATAGAGATTGGGATGATGGTGATAGACACAGGGACCGAGGTCATGGAGACCGAGGTAATGGAGATAGGAATGGTGACAGAAACATTGGTGATATGAACCGGCACCGGTATCATGATGGAGAGGCTTCAGTGAATAACCGGGGTGCTACACAACTCACAGTTATAGATAGACCAAGCATTCTGACTTTCTGACTGAGGGACAAGATACCTGACAGGGATGCTACACAGTTGGAGTTTCAGGAGATCTTTAGGGATTGGCAGGCTTCTAGCAAAGGGTTTAGAGCTGAAATGATTTTCAAAGACTACTCAGATCTCCAGATGAGACACAGACCTAGAGGGGGTAATAGACAATAGAACAATGAGTTGCAGAAGAAGGTCAGCAAGATGACCTTACCATATTTTGATGATTCAGGAAAAACTTCAGCAAGAGTGTGGATACAAAAGTTGGACAGTTACCTTCAGATCAGCCCCATGCCAGAGACAAATGCCATCACATACGCAACCTTACACTTGGAGGGTAGTGCCCATAAGTGGTGGAGAAATGGGAAGGTGACTCTGGGACATGACCAAATCACATCTTATGTTGAGTTCACAGCCAGACTAATTGATAGGTTCGACAAGAAGGACCTGGAGTTGTAGTTTAAGGAGCTGGCATAGTTGCAACATAGTGGTTCAGTTGACTTGTACATTTCAGAGTTCCAGGATCTTTCGGTCATGGTTTTAGACATATCCAAGAGTAGGTTGATTATGCTCTTTGTTGATGGTTTGTTTGATCCTCTATGTGGATGGGTGAAGGGTTTAGACCCTATGTCATTACAGGAGGCCATGAAAAAGGCTCGGGATATGGAGTCTTCAGCATGGAGAAGCAAATTTCAGAACAAAAACTTTCAGCATAGGAGAGAAAGGGAGAGAGATAGGAGGCACAGGTACAAGGACTCAGGACATCAGCCACACAAGAGTTCTTCCTGATTAGATGAGGATTAGTTGAATGATCTTAGGAGGAAGAAACTCTGCTTTCACTGCAAATAGCCTTGGAATCCTAAGCACAAGTGTGTTGCCTAAGGGAAGGCAAAAAAATTGAGTACTTCTCAGCAGATGAATCTGTGGAATCCGACACGCATTCAGAGCAACATATAGAGGATGATGATTCAGGGACAGATGTTGCATCTGAAGTACCGGATAAGGATGAGGATACCTCCCTACCCACAACCCATATTTCTAGCATTCAGAGAGAAGGGCCATTTAGGATCCGAGGAGTATTCAGTGGACAGAGGTGCATTACCTTGCTAGATATAGGTGCCACTCATAACTTCATAGATGAGGGCTTGGTTGCTAAGAGGGGGTTGCAAACAAAGGAGTTTGCGGGATTTAAGGTAAAGGTAGCCAATGGGTTTGTACTTACTTGCACTAGGAGAATTCCCAACTTGAGGATCCAACTAAACTATTATATGTGCCAGTCAGAGTTTTATGTGGTTAGCATGGGTGACATGGATGTTGTGCTGGGAATGAAATGGGTACATGAGATAGGGGAGTTCACTATCAATTTGAGGACAATGGAAATGAAGTTTGAAGTGAACGGAGTTAAGCATGTACTCAGGGGCATTTCAGATGGTGGATTGAGAGTTGTTTCTCTCAAGCAAATGGAGAGGTTGATTCGCCATGATCAGGTACAATGGGTAGCCGAGATATTGGTGATGCCTGAAGTTGTGGAGTAGCATAAACGTGAGTATCCACTGACATACAGGCTCTTCTAGCTAAACACACCAAAGTGTTTAGTGATATTCCACTAGGTAGACCACCCGACGGGGTATCAAGCATGTGATTGAGTTGGAGGAGGGTGCAAAACTGGTGATCACCACACCATACCGGCACCCGAAAAGATACAAAGATGAGATCGAGAAAGCTATCAAAGAGCTTCTCGCCATGGGACACATAAGGCCGAGTAAGAGCCCGTTTGCATCATCCGTTGTGTTAGTAAAGAAAAAGGATGGGACTCTTAGGATGTGCATTGATTACAGGGAACTCAATAAGAAAACAATCAAGAACAGGTATCCCATACCCAAGATAGATGAGCTGATTGATGAGCTACACGGGGCCTGTTATTTCTCCAAGATAGACTTGAGATCTGGGTACCATCAGATTCGGGTCAGAGATGAGGATGTGGAGAAGACAACATTTAGGTGTCACTATGGGCACTTTGAGTTCCTAGTCATGCATTTGGCTTGACTAATGCACCAACTACTTTCCAGTCTTGCATGAACAGAGTCTTCAGAGAGCAGTTGAGGAGGTTTGTTCTGATGTTTTTTGATGATATCCTAATTTACAACAAGACATGGGAAGAGCACTTGAAACACATTGACATTGTGTTAAGTATTCTAGAGAGGGAATCTTTATATGCTAAGATGTCAAAGTGTGAGTTTGGGATGACCGAGTTGCTATACTTGGGTCACATCATCAGTGCTGGTAGCGTGAAGGTAGACCCAGAGAAGATTCGGGCAATAGTAGACTGGCCACCACCAAAGAATCTCACTCAGCTGAAGGGATTCTTAGGTTTATGTGGATATTACCGTAGATTCATGAAAGGGTTTTCTCAGTCAGCTGCTCCCCTCACAGATTTGACTCGCAAGGATGCATTTAGTTGGACAGGGGGTACACAGGAGTGCTTTGACAGATTCAAACAGATTATGAGTACATGCCCTATATTGGCCATACCAGATTTCAGCAAGCCCTTCGAGTTGCAGTGTGATGCTTCAGGAGAAGGCATTGGTGTGGTAATTATGCAGGATAAGCACCCCATAGCATTTGAGAGTAGGAAGTTGAGGGGTGTGGAACATAGCTATAGCATTTACGACAAGGAGATGTTAGCCATAATGCATGCATTGGTTAAGTTTAGACAGTATCTTGTGGGCAACAAGTTCGTAGTCAAAACAGATCACAACAGTCTGAAGCATTTCCTTGGCCAGAAAGACTTAAATGAGAGGCAACAGAAGTGGATCAGCAAGCTATAGGCCTATGACTTTGACATTGTGTATGTCAAAGGAAAGAAAAATGTTGTTGCCGATGCTCTATCCAAGAGGCCCCATTTATGTGCACTTGGAGCCATTGCAAACGATTAGAGGGAGATGATATCAGCTGAGTATGCAAAGGATGCATGGGCTACTGGGATAATTGATGGCACCATTAAGGATGGCAAGTATACAGTGGTAAATGATTTAATCATTTACAAGAACAAGATCTTCTTGGTGTTAAGTTCTCAGATGAAACAAAAGGTTTTGAGGGCATTCCATGACTTGCCAATGGCAGGACACTCGGGGTACTTCAAAACTTGCAAGCAGGTTAGAGAGAGGTTCACTTGGAAGGGCCTCAAGACAAAGGTAATGTAGTATGTGAGAGAGTGCCTAATATGTTAGTAGAAGAAACATGAGCACTTATTTCCAGGAGGTTTATTGCAGCCCCTACCCATCCCTGAGAGGAAGTGGGATAGCATTTCTATGGACTTTATCACAGGTGTACCAAAAGTCCAAGCTAGGGATTGCATTTTCGTGGTAGTGGATAGGTTGACAAAGTATGCACACTTCTTTGCCATCCCTACCAGTTTCACTATAGTACAGGTTGCAGATTTGTTCTTCCGTAAGGTATTTCGACTCCATGGGTTGCCTCGGAACATTGTCAGTGATAGGGACAATAGGTTCCTTAGTAATTTTTGGCAGGAGCTCTTTAGGTTGAGAGGGACATAACTCACACCCAACACAAGTTACCACCCTCAGACAGATGGTCAGATGGAGATAGTTAATAAATGGGTGGAAGGATACCTCCGAAACTATGTTTCAGAGCAGCAAAAGGCATGGGTTAAGTGGCTTCACATGGGGGAGTATTGTTACAATTCCACTTACCATATGTCCATTCAGATGTCACCCTTCATGGCATTGTACAGGTATGAGGCACCAAGCTTTGTTGATTTACTACTTGGTGATAGCAGAGTGCCTAAGGCCAAAGACCTTCTCCAGGAGAGTCAAGACATCATGAGGTCTTTGAAGGAGAATATGCAGCAGGCTCAGAATCAACAGAAGCAGTATGCAGATCAACAAAGGACTGAGCGATCTTTTGAGGTTGGTGACATGGTGTATCTCATGCTGCAGCCCTATAGGCAGTCCACTCTCAAGAAGAGTGGAGCAGAGAAGTTGAAGCCACGGTATATGGACCTTTTAAGATCTCCAAAAGGATTGGAGAAGTGGCTTATGAGTTAGAGCTTCCAACAGGTAGCAGGGTACATAATGTGTTTCATGTATCTCGCCTCAAGAAGGCATTGGGGCATAATGTGACACCATCAGCAGAGTTGCCTCCTTTTGATGAAGAGGGGAAGTTGATACTGGTACCCGAGGCTATAATTGAGACCAGGGAATGTAATTTGAGGAGATCATTAGAGAGTACCTGGTTAAATGGAAGAACTTGCCAGTGGAGGATGCTACTTGGGAGAATGAGCACGTATTAGAGCATCCTGACTTGAGATTGCTTGAGGCAAGCAATCTTAGGGAGGGCGGACTATAATGTCCCCTTCTAGGCTCATGGTTAGTCCACCATAGAGTTCCCATGGACTAGCAACTTGGTTAGGGAACTAGGGTTAGTTGGCATTGGAGGTTGTGTCAGTGGAGGAAAGATGGTTTGAGTTCAGAGGATACAGTTGGCACCTTTAGAGTTGGCCTAGTTTGATCTTGAGCATTACTATTTTTAGTAAGTCTGGGTTCATTGTCGGTTCGGGGTTTCAGAGTGGGGTCAGAAGCATTTCGTCGAGACCTTTCCGACAAGCTAAAGAACGTGGCAATTCAACACCGTTTTCATATTTATTTTAAAGTCTGAAGTTTAATATAATTATTTATTGGGACTTTACAAATAAATATTATATGGCCACTTTATAAATATAAGTTATAACTTAAAAGTGACCCTCTAGGAGGTGGGAGCCCATGGGAATCATAAGGGGATGAAAATTAAATAATAAAACAAATGCAAATTCCCTCCAAAAAGAGGCGTTGGGTTTGGAGAGTTTATAAAAAGGTGCTGAGGTGCTCATTTGTGTTATGCTTGCTTTATGATATTTTCTTCTTGGGAGCTCTATTAAAGTTTTCTATTGTGAGGGTTTGAAGATTCAAACCAAAGGCTTGTGGAGATAGAAACCTCCATAGGTAATGACATTCTACAGGTGTGAGAGACCACCCAAAGGTGCCATTGACGGTGGATGTATTTAGCATTCACATTGTGCTTGCAATGGAGTCATTTGGAGGAGTTTTAAGCTGATTTGATATGTAGCATTTCTCCATTATTGATGAGTGCAGATTTCAGAGGGTTTGAAGGTAGTTTATTGTGTGGGCATTGTTCATAGCTGCTATTTACATTTTCAGCCATGGCCATACTGCTCAAGGAGTAACGTGGGAGTCTTAGAGTATCATTTCCTCTTGTGGGTATCACATATTTTATATTTTGTGGGGTGTTTAGAGCCCATTTATATTGTTGATATCATTTGTAAGCTCAATCTCATATTTTCTGGAGTTTGGAGTGACTCCGGCTATACCTAATTGTTGGTGCACTCTCAGCACATGTACCAAGTTGCATTTTTGGATATGGGTATGTCACAGTAATTCATATTTGGCTATTCTGACATCCAGGTCTTTGTTACTTTTTTTATATCCGTTGTACTTTTTCTGGGTTTTCTCTCTATGCTCTATATTGTATGCTTCGGCAACACATCTGCAAGAAAACTTAAAACCCCTTTTGCATTCTTCTCTCTAGTCTGAAAGAAAACAAAATTAAAATTAAAATAACACATAAAAAGATCATTAAAAAATACAAATAGGTACGACACATTACAAAAAAGGGTCAGAAAATTGCCCCTGCCAAAAACACGTATCGTCCACGTGGAAAAAAACAACTTGACCCCATAAAACGAAATATTTAGGGGTCCACCTCATTACACGCATGTTTGAATATAAATGCATATGACTCAAATGAAGAAATGCCATCTAAAACAGTAAAGAATGTGAAGCCCATGTCGACCTTGAAAGTTAGGTTGCACCACTATCATGCCCTCAACATATCATTGTATCAAACAAGTTTTATGTTGAACATTGGATATTTACAAAATACAAATCATTGACATATGCCAAACATAGATCTGAGATCCCCTTTTTATTAATATAAGCCAAAATACAAATCGTGGTAGTACAAAATGCAAAAAAATGCCTCCCTAGGCTGCAATTTCAAACTTGTTTGTGTACAATGATTGGTTTTTACCAATCTCATTCAAACCATGCTGGAAAAATAAGTGGACTCGATGTGATCGAGCTTGTTGTTTCCTAGATTCTTGAAAAATTAATCCCAACCATGTTCTCCTCCCTTGGTGGTGGACTTAGAGTGTTGCTCAAATGGGATGGGGTTAGAGTTGGAAATTGAGTGTTGCTGACATGGGTTGAGATTAGAGTTGGAAGTGGAGTGCTGGTCACATGGGATGGGGTTAGAGTTGGAAGTTGAGTGCTGGTCCCCCTATGCCGCTGATCTTCGCTACGGTCGAGGGTGGAACCAGCCAACTATATATATAGCCGCCCTCGACCAACAAGAGAGGAGGCCGAGGGAGAGCGATAGGCCCCTCTCCCAATCAATAGAGCACTAAGGGACTAGATTGTAGATCGATCAATAGTTGGGGTACTACGAGCCCTCTGCCCCATGCAACCAGCGACTCATGCGTGGTTCACCGGTTCCACCGACTCTTCCAGGTCACATGGGATGGGGTTAGAGTTGGAAGTTGAGAGCTGGTCACATGGGATGGGGTTAGAGTTGTATGATAGATAGGGACATGAATGTTCATCATCTCCTTAAACAATGCATGATTTTTTGGCAAAGGGTTTAGGGGGTTGCTTAAACGCCTTTGTCTCTCTAGATTCTTCCTTGCCATTTCAAGCTCTCTTTCCTTTCTATCATGCTCCCTTTGAATCCTCTCTTGCTCCTTTTTCTACTCCTTTTCCTACCTTTGTAAAACTTTTTGTTGTTCTCTTGCTTGCCGTGCAACATCTCTATCTAATTTGGCTTGATCCTTCAAGTCCCTTGCAACAAGACATGCTGCCTTTTTGTCCTCAATTTGTTGTCTCTTTCAGAGTTTTATCTCCTCAATTTCTTTCTTCCTTTGCTCTTGCTACATTAAAAGGTTCATGTAGTCGTCTGTTGTTAATAGTTGGGACTACCAGCTCAACCGAATTCCACTATCCTCTACAATCCTAGGTCTTTCCTTCACAATGTGAATGGGCAGTTTAAGGAATTTGCTGATGCGTGAATCAAACTGGGAACCCAATGATTGGTTGGAATCCCCATGAATGCTATGTTCAGCTTTGTTTCAAACTACCTCGGTATCCTAGATCAAATCTGCAATATCTCCACCATCAACTTCTCCACACTCAGCATAGTAATGTACCATTTTAGGTACATTCAACATGGGTGGTGGAGAGGGGAAGGAAAATGTGTTGTCATCTTGCTAGGGATGCAACTTAATTCCCAAATTCATGGCTCCCTCCACCAACCATGATGGTTGGCTTGGCTGAGACAAAAGGCTAAGTCCATTGGCTAGGCTTTGTTCTTGTTGACTTTCAGCCATGTCATCAAGCAGTTGACCCGCCACCGTAGGTTTAGGTGAATTTGAAAAGTGCTTTGAGTTGAATCTGGATGTGTTTCCTCTCCCACTGTGTCTGTTGTTGTAGGATGTAAATCAGCATTTGCAAGGCCTAATAGCAATGTGTTGGCAACTTCCACTTGTGAAACATCAACCTGAGAAAGACTAAGGATGTTCTGCACTGCAGAAGCATCATCGTGCACGCTGAACTGAAAAGTGTTGCTAGGGTGCATGTCCTCCATTAGAGCATTTGGATTGAGGGGCCATATACCTATTCTTTTAAATCTAGCTGTGATGTTTGAAACTGTGAGTGCTTTTTGAAATGACTTGTTGCCCAATTCTATCAATTTTGCTCTTTTTATTTCTATGTTTGGAAACCTTACCAACCATGTTGCTCTTTCTAATTTGAAGTTTGATTTAAATGCTAAAAATAGACTCACATCCAATTGAAGTATGATTTAAATGCTGAAAATAGACTCGCATCCAATGGCTGTAATTTGTGTGAGGTGTGTGATGGTAGTGTCAACAAATCAATACCCAAAGACCTAGCTTCTTGGATGGTTGTCACAACTACATGGCTTCCATGGCCATCAAATATCAGCAAGTGCCTATTTGTCGGTGATACACCACCTGTAACTGATCATGCAAAATGATGCAGCCAGTTCATAAACAATTCTTTAGTCATCAAGCGTGGGGATGGGCAGCCATGCAAACACCCGGTTCATAGCTAGCAATGTAGTTTTTAAGCTACTTTTTACCTTTGAAAAGATAGAACTCTGGTATGCTCTGTCCGACAACATTAACACAACACAAAATTCTTATCCATTCCCTGCTCTTCAGAATTATGTATGAAACACTTCTGCTACCTCTTTTGGCCAACACTCGCATGGCTCCATTTCTTCTAGCCTGAATTCTAGTTTTGTCACAATTCCAAATTCTATGTGGTCCGTACGTGTTGGCTTCATACTCTTTGGACAATGTGTCGTAGAATGCAATAACTAAAGACCTGAGGTTTAGAGCTTTATCTCTATCAAGGCCTTCTACTGTCCTCAATGCCAATCTAGGATGGTGCCTTTTAAATCTAGTCCACCATGACTTGCCAGCAGGCCATCCTTTAATGGGTTTGGTCATGTTTGGAAAATTTTGTGTGACTTCTGCTTTGAGATTAATAATCTCCAGCCCATGGCCCACTGCTATCATTTATTTACACCATTCCACTATCAAACCCACTTTAGCTGTTGTCAAGACTATGGGAGGACATTTTTTTGATGTTGATGTTAAATCGCCTAACCAGTTGCTGAGCATTGTGGTAGGGATTCTCCACTTTTTGGCTGCACTCCTTGTCGACATGCCATTATCCTCCACATCTTTCAATGTTGATTCCATATCCTCTTTCCTCCACTCTTGTTGAACTGAAACCTTCTTGCTTTTAGCAGCTGCATTGACTTGAATAACTGGCTCAACTAGTTGATGATTGCTCTCATTATCAACTTGAGTGTCTTCATCCGACGAGAATCTAACTCCTCTTTTTTCTAGAGGCATGGTTGTCTTTAGTCTCTTGGTGCCACAACAGGTCCGCATTTGAGCTTTGTTCTTCATTTGCACATCGGAACAAACACCTTTGAACACCAATTTTGAAATATGGAATCTTTTGAATCTTTTCAGTACAAAGTTAAAAAAACAAAGAGCCTAAAGCATTGAACTAGACATCCCACCAACCTGTGTTGATTAGTAGAGTGGCCTACAGGGTGGTGTAGCCTAACTATCAAGATCTACTTGGGCTTGTATGTGACAGGTACAACAATCATGTTTACTTGGGCATGTGTGTAGTGAGGTTGACAATATAAACTCTCTGCAACAAGATAACAATGAAGAGCAACAATCAACTTTAATAATACTAATAATATATTTCACAAAAAATACAACAATTGTCATACCATTTTCTTCATCTCTGTAATTGCAGTTTGTAACTTGAGTTTGTAAGTTCAGTCAGAGAGTTCACAGTGATGCTCTGAATAGAAGATTTGTGATGTTCTATGTTTGATTTGACAATTTGACATTTTGATTTTGTATGTTCTATGTTTGATTTTACAGTTTGACATTGTGATGTTCTATGTTCTATGGTTGATTTTATAGTTTGACATTTTGATTTCCTATGTTCTATGTTTGTTTTTATAGTTTGACATTGTGATGTTCTATGTTTTATGTTTGATTTAACAATTTGACAGTTTGATGCAATATGAATATATGAGCAATAGTTAGGTAATTCCATATTAATTGTATAATCTTGTTAACTAAGTGCACAATCTCATCTTCTTCGTGTCAATCATGGATCTTGTCTTGTATAATCTTGTTAACTACCTAGACAATCTCATTTTCTTCATGTCATTCTCGTTTTGGCAAGAGTAAATTGAATTCTTAGATTAAGATTAACAATCACATCTTCTACTTGTTTTAACTCTGCACCATCATTTAAGGGGTTTGCATAATAGTTGCAGGTTTGCAAAGTCTACAATGTCATCAAACTAAATGCCTACAAGCTTGTCAAGACTAAAAGAAACTATGTCAAGAGTTCTCAAATTCCATTAATAGGTTTCAAGCACTATCAGACAGTTTGGAGTACTGTCAAATATTGTTAAGTCTGCATATCTTGCTTGAACAAGAACATACAGAGGACTGTGGCAACCATTCAAAGGACTGTGTGAGGTTTGATCATCATTAGGGGTCCTGTATAAAGCCATAGTAGGCCCAAGAGCATGCAAAATAATGGAAGACCATGCACAGGCTTATGAGGTCCCTGAGTAAGTGTTTCCCATTGTGCATAGTTATGTATACTTATTAAGAAGTTTTAGAGATCAACCACTATTTTAGGCAGGGAAATGAATTTTTGTAGGTCTGCGAAGGCACGAGAGAGTCCATTTTAATCTCTACAAGGTCTATTATGGACATATAATTCTGTGAGGTTTTTAGGTCTCATAAAAGCCTGAAACATTGCAACATTATTGCAGACCTTTGGCAAGGTATCTATGAACCCTATGTAGGTGCTTACAGTTTGACTTTGCTAACTGAACATTCCAATGGGTGTCCATGTTGATTGGAAAAATGCAAAACACAGTCCCAAAAAATCTTGAATTGAAGATTTGGAAACATTAAAAGACAACAAACTCAGGTCCAGAGACACATAAATCAAACTCATCTAGAAACCTAAATCAATCTAGCCTAGTCATTGTATTAGGGGAAACCATCTTAACAAAAGCGCCTATCGAGAATTTTAAGCATAACCACCAAAATTTGAGATGGAGAGGATATGGCAATTTTGAATGGAGAAGAAAACTCAAAGCTCTTGCTGCTGGAAATAGTAGACCAACAATGCCAAGATCTTATTTCATTGCAGTTCAATAGCACATAGTTGCAGCTCAAAAAACCATATTTCCCCAATTAACATGAGTAAAAGTTAAATCCAGTGATGAACTTAGAAGTAAAACCAAATTCAGTCACTTTAGAGGCTTCTTTTTTTGTTGTTGTGAAAGTATGGACATCCCTAGAGGCTCTATAAAATTTAGGGTTGGTTGTGCTCAAAATAGGGATATCTACCAAATTTAGAGGTTATTTAGATTCATTGAACATCTACTAAATTTATCAAAGGTTATAAATACTCAAAACCCTTGTTTCAAGGCTTATAAAAACATAGTCCAAAAAAATTTTAAACCATTTTCGCAATCAACTTTGCTACCTTTAGGTAGCTCTAACTCATATGCTATTTCAACTGTTCGGGTGGAAGTTTCCATTTCAATGGTTGTTTCGAAAACATTTTAAACCATTTAACATCAATATGGCTTAAACCAAAACAATATTTTGTGAGCATTGCACCCCCTGTATTTCCCACACTCTCGCATTAAACAATATGTGTGTTTAAACTGTATTGCTATTTGGTTTAAAATGTATGTTGTTTTGGTTTAAACTGTATTGTTGTTTGGTTTAAAATGTATGTTGTTTTGGTTTAAACTGTATTGTGTTTATTTCCCCACACTTTAAGCTAAACAACAATATAGTTTAAACAATTTAAGCTAAAACACATTAAACGAAAACAACAATACGATTTAAACAATTTAAGCTAAAACACATTAAACGAAAACAACAATACGATTTAAACAATTTAAGCTAAAACACTTAAAATGAAAACAACACAATTTAAACAATTTAAGCTAAATATACTTAAAACCAAAACAACAATATGTAGTTTGAACTAAAACAACATACATTTAAGACCAAAACATACATTTATGGGATGTTGGAATATTGAACTTACAGTAATGTTGATAGCAGTGTGCAATTCGAAGCCTTTAGGACTCTTCTGTATGGGATGTTGGAAAATTGAAGTAGAAAAACTGGGGTTTATGTAGGAAAATGAGGAAGAAAATGTTTGTGATCTATGCACTCTCATTTGATTGGTTCAAATAGTTTTTAGTGCACTTTATTTAAATGATTTGTTGGATGTCTATAAATTTGAATTTGGTATTAAATTTGATAGGTGATTGATTTGGTCGAATGCTTATTTGGTCTAAAGTGTTTGAATTTCTTTAATATTTTTTTGACAGCGTGATTGGTGAGCCTTAAACCTTCGATTGTGTGAAATTAAATGGAAGAGTTGACTGATTTGGTTGAATGCTTGTTTGGGTTGGATTGATAAATTTATATCCTCTTGTTTTGACGACTTGTTTGGTAAGCCTTACACCTTCGATTGTGTTCATTTTTGTAGGTATTAACTTGAAGGGACTAGTAGTTGGTTATTTATCAGTCATGGAGTGCACTTCAGGAGGAGTAATGGAGTGGCTCGACTTGTTGGATGTGACACTTGGGCATTAGTCGTTTTTACTTGGGACTCCAACTTTTGAAAATATGAATATTTTCTGGGACATTGGTGGATATTAGATGGGACAATTTTTAATGATAAATGTTTTAAAATGTTTTTTAAACCGAAAAGGAAGTCAGTTTGGGTTGATCGTTGGTCTTGATCTTGAAAAGAAGTACTCTTAAGTTTTTAATATAAACTCTATTATTATCATTTTGTCTTATGTTGGATCCACTTGTCTATATGTACAAATTATGTCAGTTGCATTTATATTTTTCAAATCCTTGTAAATCATTTGTATATGCCATCTAATATGAATAATAAAGTACTATGAATAAACAAATATGATGTGTACATTGATTGGTCCCTATTTATACTTTTTTAGAAATATTTTTAATATTAATTAGACCAATAAAAACCAATTTGTGGCCCCACTTTGGTCAACTCCTATTATACCATGTATAGGCGCCGACACACTATAGGCCCTCTCTCCTAATTAATAAAAAATATCATTTGTTCATAATTATTGATTTAACATGATGGCGACATCAAACTTCTCTAACATACAATACCTTTGTTTGTTGCGTATTACAAGGTAATTTTTTTAAAAAATACATTATTTTTAAAAACACTTTGGAGTCTGAATTTGAACCTCAAGCCTTGTGCCAATCCTAATCTTATCCGATCAACGCCCAACAAATATTATGTCAAGAGACAGAAACATATCATATGCAATGACGAGAATTCACGATGCACTGTGCATTTTTAACATTATAAAGATGAACGCTGTCGTAATCATTTTGTATATGTCGGCTTCAACATAATAATTCAACAAATTCGACTCGTAGGAAATCATTAACGGCCGAATAATGGGCAGGTAATTAAGTTTGTTAAGGTTATTTAAATTTTTATATATGATTTATAAACTGGGTAATAGTGGTTAATTAATTAAATACAGTTAACTCATTATAAATTAGTATAGGTATTTTATATTAATTTTCTAGAGTGTCAACAAAATACGTAGTGTCATAAAAATTAAAATATAGTTAACATATATTTAAAAATAAAACAAAATTATAAAATAATTTTTAAAGTAAATAAAAATAGCTCTTCAAATAAAAATAGTAAACAATATAATTAAAATAAAGCAATTCTTAAATAATTCTAAAGCAAAATAAAATAACTCTCAAATAAATAAGCTAAAGAGGCTATATTTCTTGCTTTTTTACATAAATGTATTTAAGATATCTATACTAGTTTACTACAGGGATATATCAATTTAATTTTTTATTTAAGAATTGTTTTATTTTATTATATTTTTCTTTATTTTTATTTGAAGAGTTATTTTATTTTTGTATGTAAATTTTAATTTTACCTTTGAAAAAGCCACAGTAATTCTTTCGTTTTGTTTTTACTTTGAAAAGTGTAGTAAATATTATGCACTTATATGTTACTTTTTAAAAGTTTAATTTTATAGTTTTAATTTTTTAAATATATGTCCATTGTGTTTTGGTTTTTATGCCCACTATAGAATGCCTCTAGGTATAATTAATTTAGATTAGTAATAATGATAGTTGGGTATGATAAAGTGTGTATATCAATATTTTTTTTGGAAATTAAATGTATAGGAATAAGGGTACTTAATTTTTAGAATAATAATGAAGATAAAACTCATATTGTGCACATCACATTCGCTTAGATACAAAAAACTAGGCAATCTAGGTATGCTCAGTATCTAGGATTTTTTTATAGAATTATAACCGATTCTAGGTCAATTTTGCAGCTTTGGATTAGTTCTACATCACACATATTTGACCTCCAATTGTAGTCATGATATAACATAATATAAATTTCTACTATCTAATTTGTTTGATTCACTGCTCTTTGTTAACTATCAAGGACTGATAGTATTTAAAAATACATTTGGGAGATCATCAAATTGTAAGGGCCAAGTTCTCCTAACTCGACCCCCTTGATTAGATGAGTGCATGGTTATGACAAATATCGATAGACAACAAAAAAATGTGTAAGTGATCTAGATGTTAATTTTGATGTAATATTTTGTTTCCTTTTAGTGCTCTAATTCCAAATGCTCCTTGTAAATGTGAATGATAATGCGATGATTCTTCCTTGGATCATCCTTAATGAATGCATATTGAATGCTTTAGTTACCAAGACATAGTAACTAATCATGTAAACATGTACCAAGTTGGCTCATAACAACTAGTGGAAAAGGTAGGAGTGGACACAAAATTAAGTCTAAATTTTGGGTTAAATCCCAACCATGTAGGATTGATCTTGTGCACCATAGAAATGACATAGAACAAAGAAGGCATAATCTAGGGATCATGGGTGAATGTATGGAAATTTGGGCCACTAAATGATGAGAATGTGTGAGAATAAATGTGCATGGGGTAGGGATAAGGACAAATGTATAGGAATGTGTGAAAGTGGAAGTAAATGAGGGTGGATAGAAATTGGGAGGGAGCCAAACTTATCACAAAAGTGTGCCACATGTCATTATGTAATCATATCAAGGCATTAGCTCGAATTGGGTACCAAAACTAAATGGGAATTGGCATGAGTATGCTAATCTCACCATTATAATTGTAAGCAAATAAAACAACCCTACATATAATATTTAGGGTAAATAAATGTAATAAATAATAATAAATAAATTATTTTAAATAAAGAGAGCTAGAAACATTAGAATATTAATAAAATAACAAAAAGTAAATGCACACCTTGCGAAGGAAGAGGAAACTTATATGATTGTGATAGGAATGGTTGTTACTCAATTTTTGAATGCGGATCTAGAACAAACTAAGAAGACTGTGCTTTGTGAATTTTGAAATTTTATGCAAACCTAGGTCAATCTTGCACTTGTGGTCTTGACCCTTGCATGTGCATTTTCAACCCAAATTGTATGATTTTTATCTTTTGTTGTGAATTTAACCCTATTTTCTTTAGATATTTTGTACCTACAAACAAGTTTCACCTAGACTCGTAACCTACAATGAAAGACTCATGGTGTTGAGGAACACTATTAGAACTTGCTATGCTAGGCACAAGAGGTGACTTGCTCCCTTCCTTTTACTTTAATCAAACCCTATTGATCAATTTAACAAATTTGATAAAGTTGGAAGACAATAAGCAACAAATACAACTGACATGGCTATGATAATGCTGATTCTTTTGGACTTTGATATAATGAATGTTAGAATGACATAGTGCAAGAGGTAGTGTTTTACTATGTGTCAATGCAAGATTGATGTGGAAGGTTGAATAGTGATTGATGAGTGCTCCTTTCGATAAATAGGTGTTGAGGGGTTGTCTTAATGATGGATGGATCATAGATGCTTATCCTTATGAAATGGCCTAAGGGATGATGTCCCTTTATACTTATCTTGTGCACAATTTGAAAGTTTTAGCATGAGAAATGATGAATAACAACTAGTTGGAGGTAGGTTATCTTGGACCCGAGATTAATTTAAATTTTGAAGAAGCAAGTTAGTCCTATACATGCAAATCTAACTTAGGTTAAAACTATAGTTGTAGTTTTGAACTTAGTAGAGAAAATGTAGATACAAGAGTTAGAAGTGTTTTGAGCAAATGTAAAATACTATAATTCTTGAATGTCAGTTTGATCCTAGGGTTAATGAGGGCTCCAAATTAGTCAAAATCATGTGCTAGGGCAATGTACTAAGGCCACCCATACAAAGTAATGTAAAAAAAAAGGTAAAACTGCAAGGTATGCACTTTTCATCATTATAATAACTTAATCTATTTTTAATTAATAATTGTGTTTTTAAGAATATATATCAAAACAATGAAATATTAAAATATGCTTTGTATTCTAAACTAAAGAACTTATAAGAGGTTGCTCATAGAAATGGAAACAGAACAATGACGTTTGATTCAAGAGGGGAATTGATGCAGAGGAAAGTGATAAACACATAACTTATACCAAATTTCAAAGCTTGTTTTCTAGATTGGGCCTCACAAGACCATATAAGGAAACTTCAAAGAACTAGTTTTAATGCATTGTAATAATTCAACCCTTTCATCAGGGTATAAGAGGCATCTAACAACATTAACTCCACTCACCAAGCACACCCAAACCACTTCAAGAGTTAGGACACTCCATTAATGCCCTTTTCACATATAGGCTGCTCCATTCCTAGTAGCCCTGTTTTGAGGGACAGTCAAACATAACTCTTGTTGCCAAACCTTTCACAAGACTATGATGGCATCTTTGAATACCCATTACCAAGTTTTAAAACATATCTAAAACTCAATGTAGGTTACTTTGGAAAGATCTATCCAAAACAGGACTGTCGCTGTGCCAAATAGGCCTAATAGGCTTGCATGCACATAAGGCTTATTGGAAAAGGGTATACCACGACTCCCCACACCTTGCATGTGCATGGAACACTTCACACAAGGTCTGCATAAACTTATTTATTCATCAAAAGTCCATCTTGAAATGATATGAGCACAAATCCCAAGATTTACCTCCTTGACTGCCCTCTAAACTCTGTTTTCTGGACTGTGAAAGAAATACAGTCATAAAACTTGGATTTTCTCTCATCCACCTTGGATATTTGGTCAGAGACCTCTGGGATATGGAGGCACATACTACCACAAGCATTTTCCACCCAGATTAACAACATGCAAAGGAGAAAAAGGGAAAAAACACAGTCATCTCATTCACTGTTTACCCTAACAGAGGGTTTGGACAGTTTTTACCAAATTCCCAATATCTACCACAAAACAAAACCAATTGGTGCAGGAGCACCCCAAAAGTTGTCTAAGTTTGTCATTTGTAAGGCCTAGAGCCAAAATATACCTTATTGGACAAATGTGTCCCCTAGATGAACGAGTCCTAAGATGTAAGCCACTTGGTATTAGTAAGTAGGTTGTAACTGTTTTGTAACGGATGGCAGAGGTGACGAATCGATTCAGATTCCACCGAAGTGTAACTGCCTTGGCTAGGTTCTTTATAAGCATGTGTGTTTGAAGAGAAACAGGGGGGAGAGGAAAGTGAACTATTTGTATGTATAATCTCTGGAAGGAATAGAAAAGGTTTAGTTCCTGGTCTAATTACAGGACATCGATTTGGAGTCATTCCACTGGTGGGTTTCTTCGAAACCAGTGGAATGACCTCCATGTAGTTAGATTTATTTCTGTTCTATAGCTTTCTGTAGTTTTCTGTGTGTTGTCCGTTCGGTTGCAAGATTGTTGCAGAGGAGGTTATCGGTGTGAAATCTATATTGTTTCACCGAAGATACAAGCCAGGTGTATAATGTTTATGTATGCGTGGACGTTTCGTGTATATCCTGCTATCATCTATCATGATTGTGATTGGTGAATATGCATTTTGAATAATACAAAGGTTGACTAATGGAAATGGTAAGGAAGACTGAAAGAACAAGTTGAGAAATGTATGTGAGAAGTCATTGGTGTGAGTATCGCCATCGGAAGAAGAAAGTTACACGGGGCCGATGGTAGGATCTCTCACCGATCGGGGTGAGGTTTGAAGAATGTCACCGACGAGAGTATATCGGTATGACAATGGAGATCGGGGAGATCATTATGAAGTGTTGCCGATGGAGAAGCGGGAGTTAGACACTCATCGGTGTGACCGATAGCGTCGGCAGAAAATTCGAGGAGCTCGCCGATAGAATAGTATCATGCCGATAGGCAAGAATATGTATTTTTCGGTGCGACAATCCAAAGGTCTTGCCGATATACACTTTAAAGGTTATTTCGTGGGCTTCAAAGGATTCTTCAACCCTGTTTTATCTGTTAACTGGTTTTCCCTCTGCATCAAATTGGTATCAGAGCTCAGCGAAAGAACTGGGCTATTTGTGTATTGATTCTGTCACTGAATAGGTAGAAGAAGAATGAAGAAGAAGAGAGAAGCTGAAAGAAAGAGTGCTAGAAAGGAATTCTGCTGACTTCCGGTTGCAGGTGCAGATTCACTCGCTACGATAGGCAGATGAGAGATCTGTCATGGGCCTGAGAAGGAGGTCCAGTTGGTGTCGCCAAAAGTCCTGGGGAGAGAGGCGAGAAAGGACTCCCAGGTGAGGGACAGAGGTGTTGGTGTAGCATGAAGGAGTGGATTTCAGTTGTTACATTTCGGAGGCAGCCATTGATAGAAGGCACATTTGCAGAGACATAGAGGAAGCAGCAGAGGCATCCAGTTAGCATTGCAGACATCAAAAAAGTCAAAAGATATTGCAGGCTTTTCACCGAGCATTTCCATGGGACATGGAAATTTTTCAAGTCCGGGAGTATGGTGCAGGAGCACCCCAAAAGTTGTCTAAGTTTGTCATTTGTAAGGCCTAGAGCCAAAATATACCTGATTGGACAAATGTGTCCCCTAGATGAACGAGTCCTAAGATGTAAGCCACTTGGTATTAGTAAGTAGGTTGTAACTGTCTTGTAATGGATGGCAGAGGTGACGAATCGATTCAGATTCCACCGAAGTGTAACTGCCTTGGCTAGGTTCTTTATAAGCGTGTGTGTTTGAAGAGAAACAGGGGGGAGAGGAAAGTGAACTATTTGTATGTATAATCTCTGGAAGGAATAGAAAAGGTTTAGTTCCTGGTCTAATTACAGGACATCGATTTGGAGTCATTCCACTGGTGGGTTTCTTCGAAACCAGTGGAATGACCTCCATGTAGTTAGATTTATTTCTGTTCTATAGCTTTCTGTAGTTTTCTGTGTGTTGTCCGTTCGGTTGCAAGATTGTTGCAGAGGAGGTTATCGGTGTGAAATCTATATTGTTTCACTGAAGATACAAGCCAGGTGTATAATGTTTATGTATGCGTGGACGTTTCATGTATATCCTGCTATCATCTATCATGATTGTGATTGGTGAATATGCATTTTGAATAATACAAAGGTTGACTAATGGAAATGGTAAGGAAGACCGAAAGAACAAGTTGAGAAATGTATGTGAGAAGTCATCGGTGTGAGTATCGCCATCGGAAGAAGAAAGTTACACGGGGCCGATGGTAGGATCTCTCACCGATCGGGGTGAGGTTTGAAGAATGTCACCGACGAGAGTATATTGGTATGACAATGGAGATCGGGGAGATCATTATGAAGTGTTGCCGATGGAGAAGCGGGAGTTAGACACTCATCGGTGTGACCAATAGTGTCGGCAGAAAATTCGAGGAGCTCGCCGATAGAATAGTATCATGCCGATAGGCAAGAATATGTATTTTTCGGTGCGACAATCCAAAGGTCTTGCCGATATACACTGTAAAGGTTATTTCGTGGGCTTCAAAGGATTCTTCAACCCTGTTTTATCTGTTAACTGGTTTTCCCTCTGCATCACCAATCTACCTGAAATAAAATACAAGTGGAAGGTGATTGAGAGCAATTTCATTTGAAATCAAAACTAAATGCCCTCCTGCCCGTACAGAGCCGTACCATGTAAGAGAACAGCGAATTTCTAAAGTAGAAAGCAGAAAAATAATGTTTTTTATTATTCCAATTCCAATCTCAAATCACCTCCGCATTCCTTGGATGTTACAAGGCCTATTAAAGGCATTAAACATGTCTTTTCAGTTCCTCACTGTCTTCCAACGACCCAAGACACAAATGACCTTTCAACTGCCCAAAACTGTCATTTAGTAACTTGACTGTTTCTTCCAATTTTACATTGGCAATCTTTACATTTTTTCCAAACTTAACACAAAACATTAAATATTGTCCTCCTAATGACCTAGACATATGAAAAAATAATCAATATAACCTTGATACAATGTTAAGGCACCAAAATTGAATCATCCTTCAAAAAATTCATCATAGAAGCATGAGGTTGGCATGGTGCTCCTGCACTAGGAATTTGGAAGTTGCATTAGAGAATCTATTTTTTTCTCCTGGCCTCTATGTCTTCAAGATTTCATTGTGTATGGTCCCATCCTCTTTAGCATAAACCTATTCATATGACCATGATATCATCCTTTCACTATAGAAGTGTTTCATAGTGACAATTTCATCCTCTACGACTATGTAATCTATACTTGCAACAAAATGGTTTGTCTAGACCAGGTGGTGCCGCATGCACCTTTGGGAACTTACCTTGAGTAGGTTGAATAACATAACTTCCTTGATGATAGTGATGCAATCATGGATGAAGGGTCCAATAAGGGACTATCTAACCATGCAACCTTAACACAATCACACACACACACACACACACACACACTCTCTCTCTCTCTCTCTCTCTCTATGCACAACAATACTCAAAACCAACACATTCATATGGTACTCTACTCGATTCAACATAATCATCAATCATAATTACATCATTAGTCTCTATTGCAATGGGCTTACAACATGCGAGGCCTTAGTTGTTTGATTATAGAATTCAAAAGATTTTGTAATATAATGCTCAAATTTGAGTCCCAACTTGAGTCTCCAACTTGAATGCTTTCAAATGGTTATGAGTGATGTTTATATAGTAGCTTCTAGCCTTAGGAATGATCTCCGTCAATCGCAAGGTGGTGTCTCAAGTGTAAAACGTGTAGTTAACCAAATGTGTAGAAAGAACCTTCTAGAGTGAGTGCAATAATGATGAGTCGATGAAACTTACTATGGTTCAAACCATAATCTCCCCTAGGTCCTGTAAACCTAGCAACACGTTCCTTCATTGCCACAAACTTTGGAAAGCTGCCACAAGCCTCAAACAATGAAATTGAGTATTGTTCTGTTATGCCAAGTAATGATTCTAGAGGTGAATTATGCTTTTGCGGTGATCCAAATCTCTATAAATTTGGATAGGATGTTATCAACTCCAAGTAGATCATGTGTTCCCAACCGCATGATGAAATGTGTAACTGTGGTGAACTGCGGTAGGATTTACAGTGACTGATTGATGTCTGGAATGCTACTGAAAACCTGCAAACAAATAAAAAAACAAAAGAAAATATTTTTGGGTGATGTAAGATTGCTCTTACACCTTGGGATGCTCCTAAATCAAATAGTCAAGTCTCACAAAATAGATTTGATAAATTAGAGATTTGGAGCTTGGAAGGAATGCAAAATGCATAGGAGATTAGGTTGTAGTATCATTGTACATGTGTGCATACAATAATAGAGTGTTTCTTAGATCCATGGATTCTACTATGCTATTGGTTGTCTATGTAGGCTTTCTTCTCTTATGATTTATGTTGTGTGCTATTGTGTATATGATACTTATGCATTCATCCAATTAATTCATAATCTAATGAACATAATATGCATACAAAAGCCTCTAGATTGAAACTATGTGGGAGTTTTTTGCATCTACATTTTGGATGACACTCTATGATCCATCGTCAAGATTTTGATATCCTCATCTTGATGATGGATCACAAAGTGTGATTTAATAGATTGATGCAGAAAACTCCTATATAATTTTAATCTACAAGATTTCATAAGCACTATAATGGATTGTGGAAAGATCATTTCTTTAATGAGCATAATATAGCCATTTTAGTTGTTTAGATACATGAAAGAATAGACATACAAAGTGAATTGAAAATGCATAAGTTTAAAATGGAAAAAAGTAGTTCTTGTGTGTTGTAGATGTAATAACTATACATAGACATAAGTTATGTTTGAAGGACAATACCATGAGCATAATAACATCCAAAATAATAGAAAAAAATGTAAACAAAAATAAAACAAAATAGTCCAAATTTGACAAAAACTAAATGTGATACAAAAACATGTTTAAAAATTTAATAAAACAATTACTACGCCAAATGATCATTAAAATCATTATCCTATTTATTAAACAAAAGTACAAATAAATTAAAAAATTAAACAAAAGCACCGAGTAAACAATTTTTTTCATCCTTACAAGTTTAAATGTTTTCAGTCGAAGAGGGTTCAGCCTAAGGCTTGTGCTCCCATATTGGGTAACAAAAACGATCTTATAGATGATCTCCACATATATATAACAAATATTAGATTTTTCATGGTCCATAGTAATGATTAAAAAGCTTCTCTAGGGGAAAGGGGCAGGTTGCCGCCCACACCCCAATAACCGCTATGTTTTTAATCACTTGACCCCCCAATTAAATTTTTAAAAAGAACCAATACATGTAAAATACCAACCTGATAAATTAACACAAATGGACCAATACATGTTCACAACATTTGTACATGTTCACAAATGCACCAATACATGTTCACAACTCCAATAAATTAACCAGTGAAATGAAGACAAGTGCACAAATGTGATGGCGAGCGGTTATTGGCACGTCGTTGCGCATGTAGAGGGCGACATGTTGAAATGACTCTTTTTTGACCCATGTGCACATAACACATCGTACAGTGAAATGTATAAGTGCCTAGAAACTGAAAGACCAGCTTTAAGCTCTTCAGTTACATATGGAGAAACCCAAAAACAATCGTTGAAATCCGATATATCTAACTATGAGCTTGACATTCACAAAATGACGGCTACTGACCCCTCACCCCTAATATCTCCAAAACCTCAAACAGCAGTTTATAAATCATATTAATTTTTAAGTAAAAGGTTAAAGTGGAAGAAAAGGCCATTCTCTTTTTGCATGTGCTAAAGATTTGACCATTTTTGTTTGTCTTAAGAAGATCAAATTGCCCCACAAAAAAACACCATATAATTCATTGATTCTAAATTCTAATATCTAGCGGACGCCCACGAATTGGAAGATAATAATGAGCACTGTGTGGTTTCGTCAGCGTCGTTGACAAAACAGAATCCCTGTCCACGTTATCTTTTCCCATGTGGACATTAAGCGTGCTCTTCCTCTCCAGCATGCCTCCAATTTAATGCTAATCGTGCCCGTTGATTGAATTTCACGGGAAAAATGCCTAAATACGGTCATACGGTCATCAAATTTAGGCCCAAAGATGACTCTCTGTTCCATATTATCACATCACTGACAATTCCAATAAATAATAGAGCAGCGCAGGGATTAGATGAATGACAGGGTCAAACAGAGTAAAACGGCAGAGTTGTTTTTCAGTGACAAACTACAAATTTGAGAAATGGGAAATGGAACCGAAAGCAGTAACGTCCAAAGCTAAAGAGTAAACGCACAGACTGTGTCTGCTCCTCAGAACTCGTTTGACCGTATTTCAAAAATCCCTACAGCCTGTCCTCCCAAGTTCCAACGCACGCTCCACCTTCTGAAAAGAAACAAAATTCACCTAATCATGCCGTATTCAACCTTTTCTGCAAGCCCAAACAAATCTCTAAATAATACCAACGTCAACGTTGCCGCCGGCGAGCGAGCTCCCACCTGTGCCGTCACGATGTTTGGCTTACAAATCTCTCGTGTTTCATTGTAATTGGCTCAAGTTGGAGCCATTTTAGAGGTGTAATTCGGTTGTTAGGTTATTTGAAGAGAATTGAGAATGTGGAGGGATACTAGTAGTTCAAACTTATGGCCGAGAAAAACTTAATTAGAAGGAAGAGCATGTGGATGAAACAAAATGTCAAGTGGATGAACAAATGAGACATCAAAACATGGAGGAGGACCCAAACACAAGTGTGGAAATTAAAAAGGTATGTAAGAGAGAAAGTCAAAGCAATTATGTGGACAAAACAACTTGGACGGGAAAGAGAACACTATTTTAAACAATTTCATCCCACATGCCATCATGAACACAAGTACTATATGGGAGCATATATAAAGTTAAAAGTTAAAATATTAATAGCCCAACTAAGAATTGGCTCACACCATCTTAGGTGGGAAAGGGGAAAGTAGAAAATACTCAAAGAGGAGTGGGCTCGTTGGGATAGTGGAGACAAAATGACACTACATTCAGATATTTAACAATCTTGTTTGAAGAAGAGAAGATAACAAAAACAAATATGAGGACATCTGATTCAAAAAGTTAGATCTTTAACGGCCTTGTTTGAAGAGGAGAAGATAGCAAAAACAAATATGATGACATCTAGTTCAGAAAGTCAGATCTTTAATGACCTTGTTTGAAGATGAGAAGATTGCAAAAACAAATATGGGGACATTTGGTTCAAAAAGTCAGATCTCTAACAACCTCGTTTGAAGAGGTGAAGATAGCAAAAACAATAGGGACTTAATCAAAATCTATAGTAGAAGAATCAAGATGAGCAAAGAATTAGAAAATACCCAGATCTTTAATGACCTTATTTTCAAAAAAAAAAAAAAAAAAGAATACAACATGTTACTTGATCAAAATTTATCACTCTACTTAAATATCATCCACTTCAATGGTCAAACAATCAATAGCAATTTTACCCCTCATTCACAACAAAAAATGGTAAATATTTGTCCTATTTTTATTGGCCAAAATTGACCTGTGATTGTTGAAGTGGATGACATTAAAGAATAGCTAAAATCTATAGTAGAAGATCCAAGATGAACAAAGAGTTAGAAAACAACCAGATCTTTAACGATCTTATTTGAAGAGGAGAAGATAGCAAAACGACCTTGTTTGAAAAGGAGAAGATAGAAAAACAACAGGTTACTTGATTAAAATCTATAGTAGAAGAACCAAGAGAAGCAAAGAGTTAGAGAACAACTAGATCTTTAATGACCTTGTTTGAAGAGGAAAATATAACAAAAACAACGAAAACCTGATCAAAATCTGTAGTAGAAAAATTAAGATGAGCGAAGAGCTAGAAAACAACAAGAAATAATTGATCCATTTGTTTTAGACAGTTCAATTTTACTTTCAGATCATCTGTTCTTGTATATGTCATTAAAATCTTTTAGATGTAATTAAAAACTTTCATTTCATTTCGTTTGGTGGGTACAAGAAATTTAAATTGAGACCCAAAAAAAAAAAAAAAAATTTTCCGTAGTTGAGTAGCTGTAGCTTTATGTGAGTCTGTGCAGCCTGGAAAGGAGGACCACGGCCCGCGGCCCGCTACAGTCCACTTTTTACGGTCACGTCTCAGATGAATTGACGGATCATGCCTTTCCTAATCTTAATGTTTTCACTTTTACATTGTCGCCATCTGCTGACGTCTCTTCTGCTTCGCCTGAAATTCAGTTTTTTAAAGCCTTTATAAGTTGGTAATGGCATTTATGCTAGACTGGAAGTTCGGACATTTATACGGTAAGAAATTACGATGATGGGAAAAATGTAAGGACGTCTGAATTGAATATTGAAAGATTTCTTCTCGAGCTAGGTCGGGAAAGATCACAGCATCGACTGCGATGGAGCAGAGAAGACCGTTAATCTTGCAAGAAGTTTTAGTATTTATTGCGATGGAAAATCCGGAGCCGTATGCATTTTCATTGTTTTGGTTTTGATGTCTGAAAATGGTGGGGTGGGACATTTTAGCATTTACTGCGTGAGAGTAAGCAGGAAATGTACTGGTGTGTGATAAGTTGTAAGCGAGGAGATTGACGAAGTGATGGAGAAGAAAGGGGAAGAAGAGAAGGGCGGGAAGATTTTAGCTAGCTATGTTGGAATTGCCTGTGCTTTAGCTGTTTTTGGTCTCCGAGTCCCGAGATCGAGTCCCGGGAAGGAAAAACTAGTAGGAAATGAGTGTCGGTGTGAGTGGGAAGTAGAAAAGAGTAATCTTGTGAGAAAAATTGACCAGGCATTAGCAGAGGTAGAGGAAATGAAGAAACGCAGATGCGAGGATGCAAAGGCTAATGATAAAGTGGCTGCCATGTTTGCTGCTCGGACACAACAGTGGAAGACAGAAAGAAATCAACTCAGAAAGCAACTGGAAATGCTTTTGAGCCAATCGCAGGTTCTTGAAAGAATTCCAAGCCCCTGCTCGCAATGTGCAAGAAAAGAGAAGATGATTGCGGATTTGGAGGCCAAATCTCTGCAATTGAATAAACAGCTTGTTCGTGCCTTTGATCGGATTGAGTCCTGTGAAAGAGAGCGTAAAAATATGTTCGAGGAAAGGGAGGAGATGACACAGAGACTTGTTAAATTGCAGAAGGATGTTGAAGAGAAAGGAGAAATTATTTCTTGTCTGTTGAGGAAATCCGAGGAGAAAGAGGAGCTCGGCAGAGAGCTTTCGGTTATGGAAACACAGAGAAAGCAAGGGGACTGGACGGGGCTTGATAAGTCTCTACATGTTGCACACATTAAACAGAAGCATTTGCAGGAGCTGGATGCATTTGAGAGGCAAATGAGAGCTAAGGATGAGAGAATGGAGGCATTTCGCCAAAAATTGCTCCTTATGGAAGGTGTGACGGAAAAATTGGAGGTAGAGAATGAGGGTCTTGCTCGAAGTTTAGAACAGGCGAAGCTCAAAATTACGAATTTGGAAGTTCTGTTGAAGGACAAAGACTCAATTTTTGAGTCAGTATGCTTCCAGGAGAAAAATAGAGCATTTTGTCCGTCCGAGGATGGCTGGCAGAAAGTCGACGATAATGCAAAGATCAAGCTGCAAAAGGTAGGAGAAGAATCTGCAAGCTTTAGTGGCGTGCATGAGGCAAAACATATAGGAAAGGGTTTTAGGTCTTCTGGGATGACTGAACATGAAATGTATTATGAAAAGCAGAAAGAAAGATTGCGATCTCTTCTTGTGACAAGCGAATCGATGCCAAAAACTTATTTGGATGGTTCCATATTTGTTGGCAAGCACAGGCTATATTCTGAAGAGATGAATCATATTCTGCCGGTGGAAGATGTCCATCTAAAATATCTCATTGAAGAAGCTACTCAAACATTCAATTCTGGATGCAAGCTATCTTCTCTGGAAGGCGCAAGAAAGACAAGTGAAAAAACAGGAGTGGGTAGTTTTCCACAGACTTACAAAACAGAGAAGGATGATTCAGAAGCAGAGAGGAATCATCCTGAAGACTTACCCATTGTTGTTGATAAACATGTCTCTGAAACGCTTCAATTCAATCAAACAGAAACTGAGTTTGAACTCCAATCAGGGTTGGGTCTTGTTGGTGAAAGGCAGAAAGGCAGAGCATCTTCTTTGGGAGATACAGAATCTCAGATGACAATATTGGGACACAACGGACAGCTAAAAGGAAAAACTGTTTCTGAGGACCATTATTTGACCTACAAGACATTGGGTACACCACTTGAGATTGTCCACTCTGGAAAAGAACCTAAGGGCCAGGTAAGTTGAAATGTGCCAACGAAGTAAATTTCTTCAAACATGTTCAGTCCTCATGCTATTGCTATTCAAATATTGTTCCTAGGATTTTAGGGTGCTTATAGGCATCCCCTTTTCATACACCATGGACTACATAAGAGAGAATCCATTTTTTTGTTAATTCCATAGAAATTAGAATTGCTCCTGTCATTTAACACTAAATTCATTGAACAGGGAATCATAATCACATGGAATGTTTTTAAATTTGCTTTTTGCATTTTCATAGGTATAGGAAACTTTCAAAATGGTTATTAGAGGTTGGTTTGAAACTTCTATTGGCATCGTGTTCCTGGTCTCTACCTGTATTCTGTACATAAATAGTGCACTGGTTTGAAGTGCCTACTGTTACACTTATTTGTTATTTCTTTTTAGCTGAAAAAAGCTATGGTTAAAAAATTCTTCCTCCTTTCCTTCCGGTCGGAACATGAATCTTTCACCTAGAAGTTCTCAGTGTTTTTACTGGCTGTTGAGAGCCTAATGTTGTCCCTGGTTTAAAGTAGCTAAGTGGGCTTAAGTCAATTAATGTATGCTATCATCCCAGGGTGTTACTGGATAGTAAATTTCATAGCACATTAGTTCATAATGGAGTATTTAATATTGAAAAAAATAAATAAATATATTGCTAGATATTAGGAGGCCTAGAGGGCAGATTTATTAATGTTTTTTCTTAGGCATTGGGGTTAAGATAGTGGAAGGGTCAGGGGATTGGGTTTAAGGGATAGGAAGTTAGGTGAATAAAAAATTAACAAATTATATTTTTCCATTCTTAGTTTTGGTTTTCATGAAGGCACAAAGAGGAATTGGTTATATTATTGAAAATAAATAACAACCACCTTTCAAATAATCTAGGGTAAATCAATAAACTCAAAATGTCCAAGGAGTTGAGATCAAGTGGTTAAAGTATTGGTTTTCATTGTGGAGACTCAAGTTCAAATCCTCAAAGTAACATTTAAGGTGGAATTCTAAGTTGTGACTCTTGGTAATGCAGATTGCCTCTCAGATCTGCAGCAGATAAACACTCTATTCTAAACAGATAATGAACACAATTAATTAAAGAACACAACACCTGAATCGAAACAAAAATCAGCAGACCAAAATTCCTCTAACATAATCTCCTAAAAGACTCCATGATAGAGAGTCTGATCCATTAGAAGTTGCTAACAAGAAAAGCTCCTTTTTTTCCCTTCCCTAACGAATCCCTTCCAACAGTGTCTATCAGAAAAATATATAACAAGCTAGAAAACCAAAATAAACTCCCGATTGCCCCAAACATTCCCTCAAAACAGAATGCCAGCATTGAATCATTTTAAGATTTTCGTAACTGCCCTCATAATCACCCTGTAACCGCTAGTCTGACAGCACTGAATGAAGTTTCTTTATTTAGCTTGCAACTCGTTTAAACTAGAACCCAATACAAGAAAAAACAGGAATAGGAAACGCCAACATCATGGGGCAGTTTGCATCATCCCTCCCCACGTTTTAAAACATTTTTGAACCTACTGGTTCAAAGAATTCAACTGCCATGACCTACCCTTCCACCAGGGTAGGCATTTCTATATATTTTCACATAATTTCTTCCTCTGCTTCCAACTTCTTGTTGGATTAAAAATCATCCTCTGCCAACTTGTTCTCTTCCTCTTTTCCTAGCTAGTGGTCGTCCTCCACCATTATCAGCTATGGCTCTTTTCATTGCATGTCCAGCCCTCTATCACACCTGCACATACACCATTAAAAACAGAAGTCAAGGGAATTAAAAATTCCTGTAAGGGTTTTCTCCTCCTTTGTACCAGAAATGAACATGTCTCTGCTCTCTCCCTCAATCATCCTCATTTCTTCTCCAAGAAAGAGACGATCTTCTCTCTTTTCATCAATCAAGGAATTTTTTAGATATCCCTCAAGCTGCTCCTTGTTGGCTATCTTCTCTAGAAACAATAAAATGACATCACAAAAGGTGCTTCCAATGATCTCCATCTCTGTTGCAACTTCCTCTCTAAGGTAGACTGCTTCCACCACTACAACTTCTTGGGTCATCTCTTGTGACAGGCTGTATTCCTCTAAGACCAGTAAGGCTTCATCACGTATGGGGTTCCCAAAGATCTCTATCTTTGTTGTATCTTCCTCTCTAAAGTGTACTGCTTCCATGGCTACAACATCTTGGGCTGCCTCTTGTGATAAATTGCATTCCTCTTCACTGCAATCTTCGAATTGTTCTCTTTTCTCATTGGAATCCTCAATATTTTCCCCTTCTTCAAGCTAATATAACTCAACATCTTCAGCTAGTTCATCCCCTTCATCTTCTCCCCATTCATCCTCTGTCTCAAACTCTCTACAAATCACATTTACTGGCCTTCCATCCAATAATAATTTTGCCAACTCATCTAGGGATTTAAGTTTTCACGGTTCCAAAAGTTCTATTCCTTGGCTAATTCTAAACTCAATGGTTTTCCTCTCAGAAAATAGTTCTTCCTTAGAACGTGAGTATTTATTCTCTTGCATCTTTTTCACCTTCTCACTACCCTTGAATGTCTTTGCTTCAGCTTTCTTTTTCTTTGTCTTCCTATTATAGCTTGCCTCATTTTGCTTCAACTCCCATGGCAATTCCTCCAATTCATACTCCAATCTTTGCAGGTTCTTTGGCTTGTCTTTTGTTTGTGTTTGCTTCTTCCTTTGTCTGATTTTTTCTTCCAACTTGGTTATTCTCTTTTTCATATAATAAAACAACTCCATCTTCACATCCATAGCCATAGCCACAAGCACAATGCTCCTCCAAGTTATTCGAAACTTTTCTCACAAAGTCTTCATTCCTAGCATCTTTAAATGCTCTGATACCAAAAACTGATGCAGATTGACTCTGAGAGCTGCAACAGATAAGCACTCTATTCTAAACAGCTAACGGCCACAATTAATAAAAGAACACAACACTTGAATCAAAACAGGAAACTGCTGCACTACACAACATAAAAGACATAATACAACTCCATTGATTCTCTTATTACACGGCTCATATTACATACTTAGAGATATAGCAACTAAAAAAAGACTAAACTACCCCTTTAGCATTCAATAGACCAAAATTTCTCTAACATAATCTCCTAAAAGACTCCATGATGGAAAGTTTGATCCATTAGAAGTTGCTAACAAGAAAAACTCCTTTTTTTTCCTTCCCTAATGAATCCCCTCCAATATTACATATCAGAAAAATATATAATAAGCTAGAAAACCAAAATAAACTCTGGACTACCCCAAACGCTCCCTTAAAATAGAATGCCAGCACTAGAGCATTTAAAGATTTTCGTAACTACTCTCATAATCACCTTGTAACCGCCAGTTTGACGGCACTAAATGAAGTTTCTTTATTTAGCTTGAAACTCGTTTAAAATAGAATCCAATACAAGAAAAATCAGGAATAGGAAACGCCAGCATCATGGGGCTATTTGCATCACTTGTTCTTCCACTAGTTGGCTCAGATGGTTGTTTGAACTGTATTTATATTAAAAAAATAAACTCAACACAAGTAAGCAATTAACCTTAGATTAAAGAGTTGAGATAGTAATTGATATGCAAATGTTTCGAAATAACAAAGATGGATTAGGGCTTAACTTTGTGTGTGGATACTCTTTGCTCAAATGATCCAAATTAAGGCTTTGTACTCAGATTTGAAACTGATAAGCTTTGACAAATGGCTTATTGTTTTATTATCTACTTTGGGTTGAATCCATGCTTGCAAAAATGATCTTTGCTCTTGTGGAAATGAACCTATCTTGCAAATTCGAGTCATGTCTTTGAAGATGCCTAGAATATGTTAATCTTGTTGTCTATATTTGTGTCTAAAGAGTAGGTGATGTTGATAGAACACCTTTGGAATTTGCTAAGCGAGTATCTTCTCTTTTTATCAAACCCTTGGATCTCGATTTAATGGTTTTGGAACAAACATTGAAGACATGAGGAATTGCACAATATATGTCCTAATCTGTTACTAATTATGGAGATGTTGATGTAAGTAGAGGATGCAATGCAATGCTTTCTTGAATTGATTGAATGATTGTCTCTTAATGCTTGATCTTGGATCTCTCAAATGCTTAGAAATGAATTAGGGCCTGTCCTTTTATATAACCCCCTAGCACACAAATTAACACATTTTGTGTTCAAGTCAGCAAGTAACGACTAGTAGGAAGGGAGTTGGCTTGGGCCAAGATTTAAATTTGGAAGTTTTGGTGCATTTCCATGCTTGTGGATTTGACTAAGGAAAAGGAATGGATAAACGGAAGAGGGATATACCCTTGGGGATGTGTGAAGGCATGATTAGGTTAGGTTCAGGTTAATTGCTAGTTATTGTACACTAGTTATTACATTAGGGACAACTTGGTAAAAATGAGTCCAAAACAAAGGGGGGAGAAGTGTGAGGTGTACAATTTTTACCCTTATGATTATTTATGTAGCGATTGCAAACATATTTGTTTAGTCTTAAGTGGGCCAAAGGATGAAGGTGTTTGTACACCATAGAGGGATTTGGTATGTACACCTAGTAGGACAATATATAAGGTAAATGAGAAAGAAATCTCCTTGTGGGCCAAGAGAGTCTCATACATCAAATTAGTGTCCGACTTGGCAATGATAAGGAAAAAAAAAGCTTTACCTTTTATTATTATTTAATTTTTTAAAAAATATTTTCATCAACATATTAGCTAGGTCAATAAATACCTTCTTTACATAATTAAGTGATAATTATAATGAGGAATTTTTCATTTTGATAGGTAGATATGAGATGGGTGAACAATTATATTTCTAGTTTCTTGTAATTTAACTTGTGCATGAGTATGTCTTAATCTAAACATGTAAAGTAAAAAATAACCCCTTATTCACATCAAGTAGTTACCCTTAATTTTTTGGTTTATATTTTCAATTAGTGATCCATCTAAAATTATTATAGTGTAAAAATATATTTTAATGTATTTCATTTTTATAATCCCCAATTAAAATTCATTCAAGAACTTTCATTTGGAGTTGGGTGTGATATCCATGGAAATGAAATGTTTTAGTTGAACATATGAGGAGTATAAATAAATAAGGGTATAAAAAATATCATTTAAAAAATAGGTACCTAGATGAAAAGGAAAATAAATAACCTTAAGATTTTTTAATAAAATCTAAGGTAAATAAAACAATTAAAGAAGACAATCACTTAATCCTAGAAATTAATAAGTTTGGACTGATAAATCTATTGAAATAAATGCACAAATTTAAACAAATGAAACAAAGTTCTAGACTTGACAAAAATTCCCTATGACAAATGTCACCAATTGATTCACGAATTTGTAGAGCCCTAGGAGTGATCAAATAGACGCCTTTGTATTAGTAAATTTTTTGTTTGTCGCTTTGGTTCACTTCCAATCTTGTGAAATTGATCTTCGTGCCTTTGAATTTGAACCTTGTTCGCATAGTTGAATTTTGCTTGCAGAAATGATCTACACAAAAATTAACACCTAAGACATGTTTGCCTTGATGTTTGAATCTTTGCATTCTGAAAGGGGTGTTGTTGATTGACAAGTGTATAGAGGAGTTTACTAGACTCAAATTGTTCTCTTTTGGTCAATCCCCTTTACTGATTCAATGATTTCGTGAAGATGATTGAAGATAGTAAGCAAACATGCGATGATGCTGATGTAAGTTGATGATGCTTTGTGATGTGCTTGGATGATAATGCTACGATCCACGGATGATAGATCATTTGAAATGAATTAGAGTTTGTCGTAGATATAATACCCTAGTACACAAGTTAACAAATTTCACTCTCAAGTCGGCACATAGTGGCTAGTCAAAGGGAGTTGGTCTAGGCCCAAAATTTAAATTTGAATTTACAAGTTCTGGGGTGATGTCTATGCCCATGGAATTGACCTAGCAGATTTGACCTAGGTTAATGAATGAATAAACTAAGAATTAGGACCAGTCCTTGGGAATGTGTGCAAATTTGACCTGACAGATTTGACTTGGGATAATGAATGAATAAACTAAGAATTAGGATTTGTCCTTGGGAATGTGTGCAAAGAGAATTAGGTTAGTGTAGGTTATTTGCCAACTTTTATGCTAAAGCATGCCACTTGTACACTAATCATTGCATTAAGAACAACTTGGTCAAAGTGAATTCGAAACAAAGGAGAAAAGTGCAAGCTATGCAATTTTCACCATTACATTTTGCTCCCACTTTGACTTGCATGTGAACTACTATGAAGATGCATGCCAAAGTAAAACAAGCAGTCAACATGAAAGTAAATATTCACACTCATAAAAAGGATATAGATAAGGATATCAATTCGGTACATTTCATCGTAATGAGTGCTCCATCATGAACTTGCAAAAACAAAACAAAATTCCAATGAGTAGCATCTATCAAGCATTTATGATAGACAATTGCTCAAAATGCCAACAATCAAAAAATAAAAGGCAAAAAGGATAAAAGATTTTTCCAAGAATGGAAATATGATTATGCTTGGAGCAAAAGAAACAATGTGATTCCATCTAGAATGGAAGAGATCACGAGCTAGTCACTGTAACCATACTCAACAAAGGAATGTTAGTGATAGTGTATGCCCCCTGTAGTTGGTTGCAAACAAGGGATGCAAGGAATTGGAGGAGAAGAAAAAAAGATATGATCATGTAAAACCACATAAATATGTAAGAATGTAAGGATATCATTGTGTGATAAACCTATAATATATTAATAATATAGTTAGATGTGATTGTGAAAGCATATGTGAAATAGAAAGCGAGGTGCCCCCCAAATGTTTCTTGTAGGAGGGCAAATAACAAGTGTTAAAAGCCATGAGTGCTAGATAAGAAACATGTAAGCATAGAAATATAGGATTTCATCATGATAAGCATTGCTAAAGAAACAATTTGGTAAACTTTCTGAAATTTTGAGGCTTAAAAGTAATAACATTAGAAGCATTAGCCACATGATGGGTACTAGGCTTTTTCTCTTTCTTATCACCACCCTTTTGAGAAATACTTTGCTTTCGAAACTTTAAAGGATGGGAAGGCATAGAAAACACATGAGAAGGGACATATTTCAATACATTGAAAGCAAACAATTTCAATTCCACAATTTTCACACGAGTGCATAAATCCATGAATGAAGAATAATTGTTTCATACACATTGTCTTTAATTGGTGACAACAATCCCTAAACAAAACTACTCTATAACCAATGATGCCTTATCTTAGCACATGACTGAAATTTGATAATATAATCATTAATCCTCTCATTAGGCCTTTGTGCACATTCAAACAAATCTGAAACTGTAGTCTTCAAACCCTATTCACATGGAAGTGACTAAGAAAAGCTTTGGCCAACATAAAAAATAATCAGTGGACCTATAAGGTAAAGAATAAAACCACTATATAGTGTAATTCCTGAATGTGTGGAAATAATTTGGCCAACATGTCTTCATACACAAAATCGAAACATCTAGCTTTGAAATATTGCAAATGTCCATTTCACTATACATCTCAAAACGTGGTTTCACAAAATTCACCAGTAAATGACAAGTAACATTCTCAAAAGCAAGTGGGGTATTCTGTATCTCCACATAATCATCTTTGTCTTGTGCACTAGGCATGGGATCAACCTTATGCTCTACTCTATCAAGCTTTTGCAAAAGTGCATTAAGGGTGGCAGTAGGGATGGTAGTGGTGAGAACATGAGAAACAAGGGGTGGAGTAAAAAGAGGAGGGGAATAAGAGACACAAATATGGCACTAGAAGGAGGAGTGGTAGCTATATTGTAAGTAAACGAGGAAGGTGGGACACACTAGTAGGATGAGAAGGGATGACACTAGCATAACATGAAGGTATGGCACTAGTAGAATGAGATGAAGGGATGGCATTAGTAGGATGAAGATTAAATAGAACACTAATGGGAGAAGAACTGGTCATGACATTCTAGGAGGGAACATGAGGAGTGGGTGCTGCACTAGAAGGGTAGGATGGTAAACAATGGAAGTAGACGAAGTGAAGGAACAAGAGAAGAATAAGAGGCTCTACCTTAGAAGTGGAGGGTGGAGGATCAATGGAAGAAGAGTGTTTGGTGGGTCAGAAGAAAGATGCGCCATGCAAAGAGCTTGAAGAACTAACCTTAGCACAAATGCCTTGGTCTAAACCAAAGGGTTTATTAATCAATAACTTGTGAAGAGCATCAACCAACTATTTAGGAGAAGTAACACTAGCTAAGGTGGCAATCTCTTGACAAAGTAACGATGTAGTGAAAGCCAAATCATGCCTAGCAATTTGTTCCTAGTGTGCATCATGATGAAAATTATTCTCCTCATTATATTTAGTATCCATCATACCATCAAATATCTCATTATCAACTGAATTTTGAGACATTCTAGAATTGAGGTAAGGACTTCTCTTCAAAGGGAAAGAAGGATGATGGTGAGACTTTGGCATAAACTCAATAACCAAACTCTAAAAGGATAAAAACAATGAAGCAAGGGAAATGGAGATTGATATAAATCTCAAAAAATAAAAAGTCTCAGATCTGAAAATAAATAAGAAATAAAATCCTAAGGTTAAGACCTAAGGGGGTGTAAGATCACACAGGTTTGTCAAAAACTGAAAGGGAAAAGAAATAACATTAACCTTTTCTAATAAAATCTAGGGCAAATAAACAATTAAGAAAGACAATCACTTAACCCAAGAAGTTACTGAGCTGCGATTTATAAAGCTTTTGAAATAAATGTTTGAATTTAAAGAGATAAAACAACAATACTTAGCTCTAAACTTGATGAATGTTCCCTACGATTGATTTGCCACTTCGTTAAGACAAATGCATCTCTACAAATTTTTTGTTTGTTTCTTTGGTTCACTTTTGTGCTTGCAAATTTGAATTCTGCACATGGAAAAGATCTGCATAGAAATTAATGCGTGGAACTTGTTCACCTTGATATTTGGATCTTGCAATTTGGAAGTGGTGGTGTCGATAGACACTATTTAGGAGTTTTTAAGGCTATGATTGTTCTCCTTTGGTTAAACCCCTGTTGCCGATTCAACAGTTTGGTGAAGATACTTGAAGATAGCAAGCAAACATGTAGTGATGACTGAGATGTTGATGCTCCATGATGTGTTTGAATGATAATGCTATGATGTTCAAATGGATGATAGATCATTTGAAATGAATTAGGGTTTCTCCTTAAATACAACACCCTAGCACACAATATAACAAATTTCATGCTCAAGTCAACACATAATGGTTAGTTGGAGGGAGTTGACTTAGGCCCAAAATTTAAATTTGAATTTGCAAGTTTTCCAACATTATTTCCATGTGTACAATTTTGACTTGGGATAATGAATGGATAAACTAAGAATCAAGACCGGTCACTAGGAGGTTATTTCCTGACTTATATGCTAAAGCACACCACTTGTCACTAGTCATTGCATTAGGGACAACCTGGTCAAAGTGAGTCCAAAACGAAGGAGAAAAGTGTAGTGTATGCAATTTTCACCATTAGTCTATGATATATAATACATTTTAATAGAAGAGATTATAAAAAATTCAAGATACAGAGGTAGAAATGAACATTACGGATATTATTTACAATTCTATGAATGAAGGTGCTATAAGATAAGTTTACGAAGTGAATCCCCTGGGGCTATCATGCATCAAGTAGAGTCTGTATCAGGTTTGGCATTCTCATTTCTAGTGTACTCTTCTTAGTCCGTCTCTTTATATTTATAGGTTGCTGAGGAAAGCACATCTCAATTGCAAACAGCTCCTGGTGTAAGCTTCTTGGCAAAGAAAGATAATGACCTTGCATTTGGTGATATATCTTACCTGAAACACATGCTACAAAGGTATGCATAATCCACAACTATCATCAAAATATTTGTTTACTTTGGTTGTTCATAGGGGATGCTTCTAACTGTTCATAAGAGACTTCCTTGAAATTGAGATTATTTTAAGGTATTCTTGTATTTTCTGAATCCTTATTTTTATATTTTGGTTCATTCTTATTTATTCAGAAGGGATTCTTCCTGGAAGGAGGATGGAGTTTTGGAAGTGTCCTCTGAGTTTAAAACCCTTGAGCAAGAATTACTGCAGCTGGAGAATATAGCCAAAACAAAGGAAACAAAAGGGACTGGATCCAAAGATAGAAAACCAATTACAGATATATTTTCTGACAATGGAAATGAAAACCAGCAAATTGAATCGAACCACACAGCTCTTTCTTCCATTCGCTGGCTAAAGAAACAAGTGAAGAGATATCAGGATGTAATAGGAAAAATTGATGACTTATGCAGGAGAATGGTAAGTTCTTCATCTAGTCTTACTATTGTTATCCTCCTTTCCTTAAATGATGCACTTTCAAGTGGACTAGCAACTTGTAATTGGCACAATTTATGGAGAAAACTTTGGTACATCAGCCTGAATATTTCTCACTTTGGTTCACATTTTCATTTTGCTTTCTAAAAATGTTTTTTGTTTCATGTTTTGAAAACTCTTTTCCTGCAAATGTTTTGTATAGTATTTTTTGACGCTGCAACATCATGTGCCATGGCAGAATGATAAAGATTCAGTGTACATGACTAGTGGCAGTAGAGCAAGGGAACAGATTACAGCAGAAGAGTTGTTTCTTATGGAAACATTTCAGCTTCAACATTATGTGGTAGCTATGGGACAGAAATTGATGGCAATGCAATTGGATATTGCACGTAACTTGTTAGCTTTGAACAATGACGTTGCTGTTCCGGCCAACTTCAATATGAGGCAGTCAATTGTGACTATAAAAATTAATTTGAAGGAGATACAAAGAAGTTTGGAAATCAAGCTGGCCAGAATCATCGGTGACCTCGAGGGAACATTAGCGCGCGATGGAATACTGCATGTAAGGCACTGTTGCTCTCCTCAAACTCTTTCCCTGTATAACGTAGCCTTTAGATTAGAAAATAAAAATCAATTCTATGTGTTGTTTAGATTTTTATTTCACTTGAAAAGCTTATTTTATTTTATCACGGGTGTCAACATTTTTCAATCTAGGCATCCCACATTGGGTTGCATTACCAACTAATATACCTTGATAAAATTGAGCTTAGATTTGAATGGAAGATGGCTTGCTGCCTCTAGACCTAGTTGATTGTACTGGACCTACTTGACCATTGCGGCTGTCTTGCATGTGAGCTATAATCGTAGGTTCTTTTCTCTCTCTTTTTGTCTTCTAGTTGGTAATTTAGAGATGCTCCCTTGCATTTTGATACATTTTTGTACTTTTCTAGTCCCATTAAGTTCTTTTTGGTCACCTCTGAATGTTAGTAAGGTTAATTTTTCCCTTTATTATTACAGTAGTCTAGTTAGATTACCAACTATTGAACTTTGAAGCCTCCAATACTGAGTTTCTTTGTAAGTTTGTACATATTCTGCTTGAGGTGTTTGGGTGAAGACCTCGGATAGGCATTCTTTGCTCATAACGAACTTTGATTATCTATTACCAGATAGAAATAATTCCCTATGATTAAAGTTCTCTTCTTTTGCAAAAGAAGTCAACTAAGTCATGGATTCAATGTTATAGCAGCTATGACCCACTCCACACAAGTAGCAGGACTTTGAGCATTTGCTTTTGTTTTTGTGTTGCAAGCTTTACAAGATTCAGAACATTTTCTTAGTATAGAACAGCCATCGATATAGATAAATGCTTTTGGCTTCATCGATCTCAAGCCGCAGAAACAAGGTATCAATTTCTATACAAGCCACTATGCTTGACCTTTAGGCTTTAATGAAACCTCGATGCCCTGTAAGAATATAATGAAGTTATTCCATCCTGAAGAGCAATGTTCGAGTCTTTGAGATGTTCTCATCATTCTTCTGTTTCAGTCACGATAGTATTTCATTACAGACACAAACTTCATGGGATTAAAGCCTGTCCTCAATTTTTGAAGTACTGACGCTGGGATTATTTTCAAATAGTAAGGGGACTATTTTCCACTGATCATCTCACCATGTAATCTATTGTGATGTTGTAGGGAAAGTAGGTGAAGTAATAAAAAAAGGAGTGGCGTGGTAGTATGGCCACTGATTTTGACCCAATAAGCGTGCATAAGAAGTGTGGGTGAATGGAAGGCTGGATCATTGAACATTTCAGATTGTTATTTCTGTGTCTCTTTTGTAGGCATATTATGATGTTGGAACCTGCTTCATGCAGGCAAGATCGGGGCGTATCTCTTCTGTTAGGGTTTTGATATAGTTTATGCACTTTTCTGTGAACCTAACTAGATACTACCATGAAGTGGAATCTCTGCTTTTCAGGATTTTGCGCTTATGCTTCTGGCTGTCACTGATGTTTGTGTAACACAGCATCCATTGGCTTAGAAAGCCATGCTTCTGTTACAATATGGAAATACTTGACTCCATAAGGTCGCCCCAGAATGATTCAGTTTCAGTATACTCCATGCACCCATATTATAGCACTAATTATCCAATACCACTGAATATTCTAAGTTTATGGAAAATTTTTTAAGCCCATGTAATGTTATTTGAGAATGGACATCAATTATTTGTCAGTAAGCCCCAAAATCAATATCACATCATCCTTGAACAGATGAGCAAAGAATCTATGATTTAAATTTAGTATAAGTGAATTTGAGGAAATTGCATCTGAGCATGTATACGGCATAGAAATACAACTAGCATAGATATCTTAAATACATCCATCTAAAAGATACCAAGAAATATCAATCTTATTTAAGGTATCTATGCTAGTTTATTGAGTTTTTATATATACAATTGGGCATAATGAATGCTTGACATGTAAATGGCTGTCAAATTTATGTTAACGTTTTTTTTGTTATCCTCTCACTCCATTGCAGCTTGCGTTTGCTGCTATTGTAGTTTACACGTATTGGCGGACATGTAAATGACTGTCAAATTTATTTTAAGGGGTTTTTGTTAGTCACTCCATTGTATCCCTGCTGTCATTGTAGTTACACCTATCGGCATAATCATTCCATAAGGAAAGCTTTATATGAGCATTTAGCTCCATGATGTCTGAGAGCAGGTATTTGTTATGATCCCATTCAGATGAAGTATTTTTTTGTTTTTGTTTTTGTTTTAATTAAAATTAAATTTTTTTATAAGGCAGTCTCTCCAGCAGTATTATTTTACTAGTTAGCCGATAGGCTTTTATATGTGAGCATTATAGTGCTCAGAATTGCCTCATGCCATAAAAAAATTCATGCCTCCAAAATTTTCTAAACTCTCCTGTTGTTCCTATCGGCATATTCCTTGAATCTCCTATGGGTGCAAGTGTTAGTATAGATATCTTAGATACATCTATCTATGTGGAGAGATATCAATTTGAAGCTATTTTATTTACTGAGTTATTTTATTTTACATTAAAACTGTTTTATTTACTATATATAAGGACACATAAATTTTATCTACAAAATTGCAAAAAAAGTTCTCAAAGATTTATCCAAATATGATGGAGAAGTGGACAGTGTTGATGGCAAAAGTTGATGACAGCATATCTTTCTTTTTACATGTTGTTTTATTATTAAATATTAATATTTTGACATGTAAATGATTGCCAAATTTAAAGTGAAAGGTAAAAGTTTTTGTTAACACGCTCATGCCATTGCACTCCACCCCTTGCTACCATTGTAGAATGCCTCTCCGCATTAAAGAATATCTTTCTGCTGGTTCCTTTGGATGACAACCTAGATTGTTTTAACTTTTAAGGGTGTAGATGGTTCAATTTGGCATTATGGAATTCTGTAGTTTCTGTACTTCTCTTTGTAACTTGACTGTGAATTTGCATTGAGAACGTATTACAAAGCTAATGTTTCATGGCTGGCCTTCTGTTTTGTTTTTTCTCTGTTATGCTATGTAAACTGAAGTTCTGGTTCCTGGATTATACCAGTTTAACTTAAGTGTTGGTGAATGATAAACCGGTGTTGCAGGTAATGCCAGTGGAATGGAAAAGAGAGCATAGCCCAATTTCTGGAAAGAGCAAAACAGGAAGTCACTTCTCAAAGGTGAAACAGTGATTGTATGTACTTAAAGTTCCTTAATCATGTGATTTATGTATTTGTATACACCTGGTATATATTTTAACTGTTTGGCATCAAAGAACCATCCAAGTTATCAATTCATACCTCTTGAAGGGTTCTTTTGGTGTTGAGGCTTGTGACAATTAGGTGTTTCTAACTGTGTTGCATAATGCCACTGTCATAATACTTCCGTAGCTGGTCTATGTGCTTTTAGGGCAAATATGGTAGTCAAGTGGAGAAACAAAGACAGAACAAAAAGTAAAATCCAAGTTAAACCTGTGTTTCTCTGTTAGTTTCCTTTTGGGTCTTCTGCTTCCCTACATCTTAGCCCATTAAATTGAGTGGAGATTTTCAACCTGACAAACTCCAAAACGAACAGCTTCAGCAGCTTCTGATTGATTTATATTTGGATTATATTTCTGGTTTGGACTTTGGAGCCACCTAAAATAGGCAAGATTAGCTTCCAGAGAAGTACAGATAAGGAAAAACATTATTCATGATCACTAGTGATTGAAATATGCCAAGCGACCTCTGCCCATGAAAGGAAAAGCGATCTAGCATAGGAAAGGTATGGTTGTTTGGATTCCAATCACCGAAGATTCACCTACCTCAGTAATGTCATTAATGAAAGTAATAAGCCTATATGGTTGCCATCTGTTTGATTACCATTTTGTGTGTTGCAAGGGAATTCCTTTACTTAGAAATTTCCCTTTGCTTTTTCATTTGAGATTGCTTTGGGATTTTGAAATAAGAAGGTAGCCTATGTGTACATGCGCTCTGCTTACACTTACCTTGGGGCTTGGGGCTTGCCTCCTGATGTAAATAAATGAAAGCCTATTTCTACATTGGTGGCACTAAAGGCAAAGATACTATCCACTTCATACTTGATCTGATTATATTAGGCGTTTTCTCTTGATTTTGATTAACTTTGTTAATGGTTGCTTATCGTTGTTAGCTCCTATTTTTTTTGGAGTTGAGTCAATTGTTTATCATGTCTCTGAATTGAGATGTATTGAAAAAATGGGATATATCTACAAAATTTCCTGCAACTTTGATATGCTAATATCTGTTGTGAATATTTATTAATTAATTGCAGATTTTCTTTAAAATTAATTCAGATTTTTGTTAATGTAGGCTACGGCAATTACCAAAATTAAGCAAAGCAAGCCAAATACGGCGGCAAAATAATGCACGACACTATAGAGGAACACCAATATAAGGTGGTCATGATAATTAAGCTTCACCAAACGACTTTGAATTGCCATTTCAATTGTATATGGTCCTCGTGAACTCAAAAACAACCAACAACCTTGCACAATCGGCTTTGAGGCATTCCAAAAATATCTCTCCTATCAATCAATTACCTGGATTCAACTTCATTTCCTTCCTTCGTTTCTCAATGCCAGTTACCTCAACCTTACGCACTTTCTTAGCGATTTCTGATTTCCTTTTCACATACTTTTCATAGGTTACTTGGAATGCTTCATTGATTTGGCATTTTTTTTTATCTTAGCTGTCTTCAGATTGGGAACCTCTAAATAGAGGGAGATTCTTCATCTCCTTGGGACCCGACTTTCCTGTAGAAGAGGCCATGATTTCCACCCAACCACCGAGGTGATCCGAGAGCAAATCAAATTTGAAGCAATTCTAGAAATAATGTGAATGTGCCGTGGCTGCACTATAGTTTGTATATTTACAAGTGTTGAGGGATGGAAATTTCACAAAGAGATAAAAACATCAGACTTACCCAAACTTCCTGCCAATAAACCCTGTAAATCCTTACCATGCGCGCTCTGCAACTTTTCCTACATGTCAATTTGCACAACCTCATTTTGTTACCCCCGTGTTAGAAGTCCATTCCCATTCCCCGAGTCCCCATCACATCACTCCCCAAAACAATTGAAATGAATGCGACGACATGCCTCCCTCAGGCCCCATCCTAAAAATCATTATAGGCGGTTGTATTGAATGACTGAATTGAGAGATGCCCCAAAATATTAACTTTCAGGATAAATGAAAATTCGTATTGAATGACTGAATTGACAGATGACCAACTTTTTTTTTAAAATATTGCATATTGTTTACACATATTTTGTTCATACGAGTATCAACATGAGACCAATACAAGTTCTTTACGAGCAAACACACTAGAAATCACCTATAGAAGACCAAGAGTCACTACTTAGAAATCCACTTAGAAACCACATCCACATTAGAAGCCAACTATGGAAGACCAAGAGTCACAACTTAGAATTCCATGTTAGATGTCCCTATGGGGGTTTGAACTTGGGTTTCTACAATGAGAACCCAACATTTTAACCAATTAAGCCCCAACCCCTTGGACTTGCCCCAAAATTAACTTTCACGAGAAATGAAAATTAGAGGAGATTGGGGGTTTTATGGAGTGGTGATTAGAATAGAGATCCTAGGGATAGGGAGGGGTTACAAGAATAAGATGGAGGGAGGAATTTTGGAAGGGTAAAGTTGAAGGGCTGCAGTTATAGGGGATGGAAGAAAGAGGGAATTAGGGGGAGGGGATGCATCCAAGGTAATGGTGCATTATTGGGAATGGAGCTATCCAAATTGCATAAGAGCTTTAGAAGAAGTTTTTACACTAATGGCTAAATTTGTAGCAAGGTTGGCTACTTAGTTTTTGTTTCTTGTGATATCATTAATGATAATAAAATCAATATATGGTTAAAGTCAACAAATTCAAGCTTTCTTTTTGTAAGGGTGAAATTTACACACCTTGCACTTTTCCCCTTTGTTTTTGACTCTTTGACTAGGTTGTCCCTAATGGAATGACTAGTGTACAAGTGGTGTGTTTCTAGTAAAAGATGGTAAATACTTTGAACCTAACAAGATCATACTTTCACACATCTCGAGGGGATTGGTTTTGATCTTCAACTTACCCATTCATTTTCTCAAGTCAAATCTATGGGTGTGAAAATGACCCCAAAACTTCCAAATTCAAATTTAATAATAGGTCCAAGTTGATTCCTTTCTTAGTAGCCATTACTTAATGACTTGAATGCGAAATGTGTTAATTTGTGTGCTAGGGTGTTGTAGAAAAGGACAAACCGTAATTCACTATTAAGCATATAATAACAAGCAAAATCTATTTGATTAATTCCAATTGCATCACATTGCGTCATTAGCTTACATTAGCTTTTGCATCATTAGTGATGGGCTAGGCATATTGCATGGTTGCTCATCATTTCTCTAGTCATTGTTCAAATTGTTAATTTGGATCTAGGGGTTTGACATAAGGACATAGCTAACTCCCAAATGTGTTCATCAACATTGTCTACTCTTTAGACACAAGTTCTAGACACTAAATTGAGGATATTCTAGGCATCTAGAAGCACATAATTCATGTCCACAAACATAATTGGAATTCACAAGACATTCATTTTTATAACCGTGCAGAATAGTTTCATAGGCATGAATTTGACATAGAATAGAGAGCAAGATAGTCGGCCATTTGTTAGAACGAACTATCATTCATAGAGTTGATCACTTCTAGTAGAGTTTTGGATCATAGAGCACCATTTGCAACAAAAAAGTCTCAAAATCACACACAAAGCTAAGTACTAGTCCCTTTGTCATCTTGAAAAGTGTGCTTGTATGTTAGTTCTTGTCTCAACTCTTTAATTTAGGGCATTTATTAAGTATTGCTTTATTGCTTTTATCTTTCTCTAGATTATTTGAAAGGTTGTTTTTGTTTCCTTTCATTTTGGTGACCCTGTCTAATTTGACACCTCCTTAGGTCTTAGCCTTTAGAGTTTATACGTGTATTTGATTTCTAGATTGGATCTTATTTTTGGGTTTTATATAAACCCACCCTTATTTCATCCTATTATCCTTTTAGGGTTTATGTTACGTGAATTTGATTTCTAGATTGGAGCATTTTCTTATTTTTGAGTTTTATATAAACCCCACCCTTATTTCATCCTATTATCCTTTTAGGGTTTATGTTACGTGAATTTGATTTCTAGATTGGAGCGTTCTCTTATTTTTGAGTTCTATATAAACCCACCCTTATTTCATCCTATTATCCTTTTAGGGTTTATGTTACGTGAATTTGATTTCTAGATTGGAGCATTTTCTTATTTGAGTTTTATATAAACCCCACCCTTATTTCATCCTATTATCCTTCTAGGGTTTATGTTACGTGAATTTGATTTCTAGATCGGAGCATTATCTTATTTTTGAGTTTTATATAAACCCCACTCTTATTTCATCCTATTATCCTTTTAGGGTTTATGTGTTGTGTTTATGCCAAAGTCTCACCATCCTCATCTCACTTTGGAAGTCTTTGCTTGAAATTCTATGATGGCTGTGAGTTAAGTTGCATCTGATGTGACTTAATATATGTATAATAGTTCTCACACTAATGAAGAGGACACATTTGATTATGATACCCATGTTGATTTTACGGATATACAAGATATTGCTTTGATTGCACACATGTTATATTTTGATCTTGCACAATTGGGTAATGATGCAAATATTACATGGCCAAGGTTCTTCACAAGTTGATTAACAAGCCATATGGTGTGGAGGTGCTTAAAGGCATGAATGAAATGATTAAATTTTCAAGTCCTTTGAGTGGTGTTACCACCTCCTTCATCCCAAGCCTCTATCCCATTTGTCACTCCTAACTTTAACCCCTTAGGTCTCCACTTTCAATATTAAGCCTCTCCGAATTCCTACTTTCTCCCCTTAAGACTACTAGATATGTCCAACCCTGTTCATTTGCTCCTTCCCATCCCACAAGTGTGGTGCCTTCCTTCCATCCTACTAGTGTTATGCTTTTATACTACCCTACATACCTCTCCTAATGTGGTCACCACCCATTATTCTCATCCTACTAGTGCTTTGACCATGCCTTATGTTCATTTCATAACACCCTCTTTGTTCATGTCTTATCCTATTTATACCCACCCCTTATTTCTAATGGTTCCACCCCTAGTATGTCACTTTATTTCCTTGACACACTCATTAAAATGGTTGATAGAATAGAGCATGAAGTCAATATCTTATCTCATGGGACTAAAGATGACAATTCTATTGAGACACCACATACTCAACTTGCTTTTGAGATAATTTATCCATTTCTAGTTAGGTTTGTGGCACCTTAGTTTGAGATGTACAATGGAAAAGGTGATCCTAATAGACATTTGAGATCTTTTGCAATTGTTTGTTTGGACTTTGTACATGAGGATATGAGCTTGGCCAAGTTGCTTCCATGCACATTAAGAGACTATGCTACTGAATGGTTCTTTTCTCTTCCTATGGGTTTATTTATACATTTTCTATGTTGGCCAATGTTTTTGTGCATCATTTCAAAGTAAAAATGGGGTTAAAAAATATAGTTTTAGATTTATTTGCTTCTTGCACAAGGGTCTAATGAGCATATTTTCGGAGTATGTTATCAAATTTCAATCCTTGTGTTCTAAGGTGCAACACCAACTCCTTGATGATGAGCTCCAAAGTATTTCTATTAAGGGATCGTTATCTCCTAATTGGGACAATGAGCATTTGAATAGTTAGGCTTCATTTGTAGATTTGTGTGCTCAAGTGAAAAATGTTGAATTGAAATTGTTGGCTTCAAATGCACTTAAGTATGGTTTTTCTCATGTTTCTTCCATGCCTTTCTACCCTTCAAAGTTTCAAAAGAAAAATAGTTTTCAAAAGAGTAGCAATAAACAAAAGAAAAATCCTAAGCCATGTGATTTCATAAAGTTCACAAAATTGAGTGAGCTTTAAGATAATGTGCTTCAAAGTCTACTTCCTTCTAATATGATGACACTTCCTCCTATTCATCCATTGGATACTTCTAGAGGAGAACTCAGGTTATGGTGAGAGCACATTTTGTCTTTATCATAGAGTTTGGGGCCATACTACACAACATTGCAGAGTTTAAAGCATAAGATCCAAGATTTAATTGATAATAATATGATAAATGTTGAGGGCGTTAATGATAGGGGCAATCATTCAATGGCTCTTCCTAGCCAAAAAATTTATAGAAATCCTTTTCCTTCTTATTACCAATCTAATTTACATTTTCATGAGGATAAGATCATGAGTGATATGAGCACGTGCCGATAGTGATGAGGTATATGAGCATCAATGTAATGAGTTCGATATGGGTTTACATTCACATAAAGATCATTTTGTTGGTATGCTTCATAGTATAGAGGTGTTGCTTATTTTCATGCTCCAACATTAATTTCACTTTATGATAAGATTCCTCATAATATCTATTATGGCCCATTATGTGTATGGTAGAGTCCATGGTTATTCATGTGATGTATTCCCATCGATCTAGCTAATTAGTTTAATGTATGCACCAAAGAATTTTTGGGTAATAATCTTTGTCAGTGCTCTTATGCAAATTCCAAAGTTTCCTTGAAGATGACTAATGGCATTCTAGTTGATATTTTGTGTTGCATTATTTTACTTTTAGAGGTGGGTCTCAAGGAGGTACTTCTTGTGTCATATCATTCTTAGATAGATTTTCTATTTCATTCGGTTGGCCTTGGCTTGAACAATTAAAAGCAATTCTTTCTATGATACATCAATGTGTAAAATATGTTCATGAGTGTATAGTGGTTAAGGTTAAAAGAGATCCATATGAGTGAGTATTAGAAATGAGTAATTTTCCATTACATACATATATAAACACCCCTATGGAATCACCATATCAACACATTATTTGATTCATGAGTTTTATCACATACATGTAGATGAAGAAATAAGAGAAAAATAAAGATGGATGAAGGCACAAGTCTATAAAGGAACACACAAAGAATACTTCTTTTCCATCATCTTCAAAAAACATTTCAAGAGACCAAAGACGTAATTCTTCCCACAATATTGGTTACGACATTGAGCCTTTGAGATTTATTAATATATTTATATTGCCTTTTATATTTTACTTCCATGTTTTTGATTAAGGTAAGTAGCTAACAAGGGGTTGAACCCCTTACAAACAAAAGCCCCCAGGGCCAGGCAAAACAGGCCAGAAATAACACAGAAACAATACAGAAACAACGGAGAAATAGCAGCCAAGTTGCAAATAATGGATCTAAACAACCTTAGATCCAGAGGGTAAAAATCTAACTCCCTTAATCCTCGGTCGCGAAGCAGTGATAGATTTGGGGAGTCCCTTCTTTCTCTAAACAATAGACCAAGAAGACTCATGAGTCAAAATCCTCAAAGCGAGGTGAGAGGAGGGGATCCTCAACAGACACCGCAGGCAAAGAGCAATCACGTGCTGAGAGAGAAGCTGGCAGTGCAGAAGATGAAGCAGGGATCGACAAGTTAGTAATCCGACTCTCGACGGATGGGGCCAATAAGGGAGCCAAAGGACCAACAAAGGCATTAAGAGACAACAAGGGTTGGGTAGACTCGACAAGATCATCAACAACAGTCCGAGGCACCATAGGCTCTGTTGGAGGAGTGGTTGCTAAAGAATCTTGGGGAAGCACGATCTCCTGGAAAGAGTCACCCACCAAGGAAGGCCTGTCCTCCTGGGAGGACTCATCCGACAAGGAAGCTCCAACCGCCAATGATTAGTGAGTGCATTCTTCTACCAGGTTGTTGCACCCTTGCGACGAGAATGAGGGCAACAAGAGGCTAAGTGACCAATAGAGAAACATCTCTTGCATCGAAAAGGGAGACCTTCATAGTCCAACAACTGCGTCCATGGTCTGTCCTCAACCATCAAAACAACATCTCCATGGAGGGGTTTGGAGATGTCGATATCCACTAAAATGCGAGCCATCGTAGTATGACCTAAATTTGAGGTCGTAGAGTCAACCTTCAAGATGCACCCTATAACGTTGCCAATGGCTTCATAGTAGGAATCTTTTCAAAATTGGAGAGGGAGATTTGGTAGTTGAACCCATACTGACTTGGTATTCAACGGCTCAGTGAGAGGATTGAAAGAGGAAGCCCATGGCTTAATGGACAAAAAATGATCAACCCACATCCAAACCCTGTCTAACACTAAGTCTCGCTCCTTAGAGGAAGCAAAAGTCGCTATGAAGAACCCCCTTGCACTGGGAAAAAGCTCAATTTGCCTAGCAAAAAGAGGCTTCCAGGAATCCATGACCCAGCTATGTAGATTGGGGAGAGAGGGCCATAAGCCATTAAACCTGCAGATCACTCCACGTTTCAAATAGAAACCCTCATTTTTTGTGACCTCAGGGCCATAAACCACCACAGGGGAGGAATGGGCACAAGGCATAGGCCTAACCCTAGCTTGTGGAGGATGTGTCTGAGCTTTAGAATTGGTAACAATATCGGAAATTGACTTCAAAGGGCGGCTTGAAGCAACCTTAGCATTGTCATGCCTAGCATTTTCAATAGGCAAAGAACCTACAACAGGCACCGCCGACTAAAACTGTGAAGCCCCGTTTGAATTTTCCTGCTCAAAGGGGAAACTCCCCTCGCATCTAGGGTTTTCCTTAGCGCACAGAACCCTCCTAGACACAATCAAAATGCTCACAGGGTTTGTCTTTACACCCTGTCCGCACACAGAAAGCTATTGGAGCTCACATACAGGCGCAACCACAATGCATAGAATGCACACAGTAGCAGCCGCTAACTCGGAAGTCGCCATCTAGACCAAATCATATTTTACTGTCATGTTGTGTACTTTCATTGTTCTTAATTTGCATGTGGATGATGCAAAGACACCTTTAGTGGTGCATGTTGACACAAGTGACTTTGAACGTGTGTGGTTCATGTAACTTTTTTTTCTTATGTTTTGTATGTTTTCCTTTGTATTTTCACTATGCGTTGGGGATGATGCAAAGGATTGAGTGCTTGGTAAACACTATCATCCTATTGACCAAAAACATAATTTCTTTTGCTTCGAGTTTTGTGTCTTTAGCCTTTTAGATTGAGCCATGTTTGGTGTGCTCCTCTTTCATCATATACTCTATTATGTTATGTCTTCTTTTGCTTTGGCCTTTTTGGTTAAACCTTGTTTGCAAAAGGAAACTAGACTAGATCCACATTAATCCAATGAGAAACAATGAAAGTAGAAATATATCTATATGAATTTCATCAGAGTCACAATATAAATAACACAAGATATATCACGAGAAAACTATTATGGGAAAAACTTAGCAATAGAGTACACTCAATGTATTAATTTCAAATAAATAGTTACAATACAATCAAAGCATTTGTGCTTCAATGGAGGTTTTCAAAGTATGTATCTAGAGTCATTTCGACAACATTACCTTCTAGTAAAATTACCATATGATCTCCATCTAATGATTTTTCAAAAGATTCTAGAAACCACAAATGATTTTTTAAAACCATGGGCTCAAAATGGAGCTAACACAATTAAAATGGTCCAACTTGGATACATGCACCCCCCTCCAATAGTAACTCCTCATAGAATAGTAAATAACTCCTCTACGGATACCTTTGACCCTTGTGATTGAGGGGTCAAATGTAACTCCCAAACTCTCCATGTAGAGACCATAGTTACACTTATACACCTCTTTTAAATGGTTATTTTTAGTTAGTGAAAGACGCCTTTACCAGTCCACTAAACCATTATTTTCAATGACCTCTAACATCTGTCATAAGACACATGACAAGTGTCATAACATGCCAACCAAGGAATATAGAGATTCCCTTCATGTGTGGCACCCCATTCCATAAGCGCCCAACATTTACAATGCATTATACATAATTAAATAAATACAAAAGTAAGATTTGCAAGGGGTACAACACCTAGTCATAACATTCTCCCACTTATTATATATTGCAAATGATCATAAGGGGGCTCCAAAAAAGTGAAGTAACTACTAGGGGTTGTAATATCTATAGCCATTTTACCCATCTATACTTCTCCCCACTCGTTGGTTTTGTCAATGTTTTTACAACATTGATAGAAATATCCAACTTCTTGATCATAGCCCTCTTATCCTCCATGTCATGAAAAAAAATGGTACTACACATTAATGTGATTTGCCCATACATGGAAAGTAGGTTTCTTTACTAGGTTGATGGCAATTTAACTGTCATGGTGTATCTACAATTGTATCCTAAATCAACCTAATATCTGAAGCCAAATTGCCTCTTTACAAGCATGAATAGTTGCCATATGCTATGCCTATGTAGTTGAAATAGAAACATGTCTCTTTCTCATCCAACTCACCACACCATCAAACACGTTAAAGACAATCATTGGTAGACTTACTTCTATCCACATCTATTACCCACCACACCATTAAATAAGTTAAAGACAATAATTGGTAGACCTCCTCGTATCCACATCTCTTGCCAAATTTGAATTAGTGAATCCTTGCATATGTATTGTCTTTCTTAAATCAAGTCCTCCTTTGTAGAAAATATAATAATTTCAAGTGCCACGAAGGTATCTAAAGACCCTCTTTATTGTAGCCCAATGCTTGAGACTCCCACTACATGGACAATGTTTGGTTTGGTGTAAATAGTAACATACATCAAGCTATCAATTGCAATCGCATAAGGGACATGACTCGTGTTCTTAATCTCATTAGGTATTGAGAGACATATTTCAATTGAAACCCTTGTTCCTACAAGAATGAGAACATTCATTAGATTGCAATCCCACATCTTGAATCGCTACAAAATAAAGTCGACATGCTTTTTTTCATTTTAATAAAAAGTTATGTTAGCTATAACCCTCTTGATCTCCATTCTAAAGATAAATTTGGTAGCCCCTAAATTCTTCATATCAAACTGTAATGAAAATTGAGATCTTAAAACCCTAGAAATATCCTTTACTGTTGTTGATCAACATGTCACCAATATAAAGGATGATAACAATAAACTAATCACCTATTTATTTATAATAAATAGAGTGATCTGAATTTGCTCTAGCAAATCCTAACTTCAAAACATATGAGTCAAATTTTTGATACCACATCTTGAGGTACCATTTTAGACTATAAAGGAACTTCTTCAATTTGCAAACTATGTCCTCTTTACCATTTTATCGTGAAGTGCTTTGGTTGTGTCATGTAGATCTCTTTTTGTTCAAATCCCCATGCAAGAAGGTTGTTTTAACATCTATTTTCTCAACCTCAATGTCAAATGCAACAACAACAAATAAAATAATTTTAATGGATATAAGCTTTGCAACTAGAGAGAAAACTCAACAAAATCAATTCCCTTTACTTGGGAATAACCCTTAGCCACCAACCTCTAAAGTGATGCATAGGTCTGTGATGACTCTGGCAGTGCTGCAGGACATTGAGCTCACCAGGCATGGCATGAAGGATAAAGAGCTGAATGAGTACGAGGACATGTACCAATTTCTCACTGAGGATTGGGAACAAACCTTCAATTAGCTCGGGGCTTTTCTATGTTTTTATTTTTCTGTTTGCTGTTAAACTGTTGTTTCTATGTTTTGTGTTGTTGGTGGTTCTTTTTTTTGTGATGGTCTCTTTTTGTTGACTCTCTGGCGCGCCCTTCGGGCTATTTTGCAATGGGCTCGGCACCCTTATTTTGCTGCTTATCTTATCAAAAACCCTTAGCCACTAACCTTGTTTTGTACTTCTTAACCTTGTTGTTAGTATAGAACTTCTTGAAAACCCATTTGAAGCCAACAAGGCTCCCATCCTTAAATATTTTCACCAAGACATATGTACTATTTATCTCCAATGCAACCATCTCATTCATGGCCTTCTTCCAATACTTTTTATCTTTTTATCTCTATTATCTCATTCATAGCTCTAAGCTCATCATTATTAGTATACAAAGGGAATTGCAATGAAAATTAGATGGGCTATACTATTTTTGTTGCTTCCTTTAGTAAGTGGACCGCCTCAAGAGTGGTTTCTTATTTCTTTGATTCCTTTTGTCAACAAATGTTGATGTAGGATATTTGTTAATCAAATAACAAGTTGTGCTCATAGTTGTTGCGTAGAATTTTTTTACCATAGCTAGCTCCACTAAGCATACTTGTATCCCCCTCCATCAATGTCATATATTCATCCTCTTCATAACTCCATTTTGTTGAGGGAAGTGCAAAATTTTCTTATAGCTCATAATGTTATTGACCCAACAAAAACTACCAAACTTTGCTAAACATAATTCTTCACCATTGTTTGTCCTCAATACTTTGATCTTCTTTTATGTTTGGTTCTCCACAAGAGCTTTGAACTCTTTAAAATTTGAGAAAACATTAAATTTCTACTTTGAGAAAAATGACTTTGTTCATCTAAAAAAATTATCAATAAAAGGAACATAATACATGGATTTTTTCAAGTGAAGGTACATCAACATGACCAAATACATCACTATGAATGAAACCTAAAATTTCTATAGATTTGGTAGAGATTAAACAAAACCTAAACATAATTTTTCTTTCCATAAATATAATGCTCACAAAAATCAAAATCTAAGGAATAATTGATTAGCCCCTCTACAATGTTTTTAGATTTCAAGGTCCTAAGACATTTCTCACCAATGTGGCCTATTTGGTCATGTCACAACATAGTCTTCTCAATAGCACTTTTATGGTTGTCAAAATAAAGAACTTTAGAACTATTACATTTAATAATAGTGACTGCTTTAAGATGAAATAGAGTTCTTGAGCAAACTCTTTTAGCTAACACCATGGATTCATATGCACCATCTTGCATCATTCCTTGATAAAGACCCCCTTCACACCCACATCATTCATTTTACTTACAAGATAACAAATTCGTCACCAAACTAGAAATGTGCAAAACACTAGAAAGAGACTTGGTCCTTCCATCTCTAAACACAAGTTTGACTCTTCCACAACAAATAATCTCGAGAGGTGTATTGTCTCCCAAATAGATCTTTCTACCATCAATTCTCTCATACTAAAAACACACTCACTATGGGGAGTCATGTGGAATGAAGCTCCAATGTCAATACTCCATGCATCTTCACATGTGTAGCAAAAGTTGCTACATAGACATCTCTAGTGTATTTACTCAAGCCCTTCAAATTTGAATCATCATCAAACTCCTTCTTGGTCTTATTTTCCATGTAGTTATTCTTGATGTGACTAGTTTTTCCATATTTTCCAACATTTAACCTTTGATTTACTAGAATACTTGGATCTACCTTTTGACTTAGATATTTTGTTTCCTTTTTGTTCTTCCCCTTCTTTGAACAACCTTTGACAACAAGAACATGTTGGCAAGAGACACTATATGGATTCATGGTTGTTGTCATTGATGGCAACAAAGGTCATCCCACATATCCGCAAGTCATGATGTGTCTCTACCGGAAGTCAGAATAAAGAATGTTGTGGTCTGGTGAAGAAGAACAGAGCATGTGGCAAGGTCCGACAGATTGGTCCGGATCTCTCAGAGGAAGTGTCTTGGTGCAGTGCGGATTTGGGGAAGTCAAGAGGACTACCTTGAGTGGTATATTCCAAGGATTTAGCCTCCGGTGATGGACAAGGAAAAAGATATGAATGGTTGAGTACCGGATTCCTGAGAGACAGTGAAAACAGAGGAAGAACTGACTGGCAGAGTATCAGACTGCTTTCCGGATGTGTTACTGTTGATGACAGAGGTTGTGAAGGCATGAATCATGTTTGGCCGACATGATTAATGATATCTACAAGTATATGCTTGATCCGCATAGCTTGGTGAGGAAGGATTCAGCCGACAGAACAAAAGTTTGTAAGAAACTAGACTGTTCCGGATGCCGACTAGAAAGGTGATGAAATTACTTGTGCGGATATATATAGAGGATGGATTTAGTTGTGAAGGGGGAAATGGTGTGGAGATATATGCGAATAAGTCCAGATAAGAGCAGAGGTAGCAAAAAGGGATCCGGTATGTGAAAGATAGCAGAATAAAGAACAGAGGAAAGATGAAGTGCAGCAGATCAGTGTACTGAGCCTAACCGGAACTGAACTCCAGCATATGCAGATGCTTCCAATCAGTTCAAGACTGTGATTCTCATCACTTTGTAGACAGTGTGTCTTCTTGTAGGCAGTGGGCCTCTTGTGAGCAGTATGCTCGGGCAGTGAGCCCTAATTGGCAAGTGCCATTTTTGTAATTTCCTATTCTTCTAACAGAGAATAATTTTGGGTTAATCACCCCGTGGTTTTCTCCCTTAACAGGGTTTCCACGTCAAAAATACTGTGTCATGTGTTTCTTATTTCATGATTAATGTTTTTGTGTTTGATTCTATGCTGCATCAATTAAAAGGAAAGTTCAATAAGGGAAAGAATTAGGATAACTGATTCACCCCCCCCTCTCAGTTATCAACAATTGGTATCAGAGCTAAGTTCCTCCTAATAGAGCCTAACAGCTTGAGGAAGATCTGGGATTTCAAATGGATGCATATGGTTTAAGGGAGCAACTCAAGACTGCTCTTGAGGATCTTGAACAGTCAAATTCTGAAGTCAGTGAATTAAAGGAAAGACTCAAACAGGCTGATGAATTCATGAGAGAATTAAAAGACAAATTAAGTCTCTCTATGAAAAAGAGAAAGGAGCTGCTTCAACAGTTGGCAAGACAAAGTGAAGAAAGCAATACAAATGAAGAATTGACTGAGCAAACCAAGTTATGTGAAAAGTTATCAAAAGAAGTCATTATGTTAAGACATGAAATGGAATCAGGAACTATAAAGTTTACTCAAGAGATTGAAGAAAAAAGAAAGGCTGAAGACAATCTAAGACAATCTCTTAAAGAAAAATCAGAAGAATGCCACCAGATGGACAGGATTATCAGACATCTTGAATCTGATCTTGAAGATGCCAAAGATAATGAAGGAAAACTTGAGGATCAAATTGCCTCTCTCAAAAGAGACCTTCAAACAGCAAATGAATATAAAGAGAAATTCAAGATAAGTTCTGCTCAACTTGAAGTTCTTCTTGGAAGTCAAAAGAGGACAGATGACAAGTATGGTTTGGGATATGAGAAAGGAGAAAGCTCCGGATCCGGTCAGAAGAATCTTGGATCAGAAAATCTAAGGAGCAGGCCTAGAAGACCTCCGGTAAGACAGCCAAATGCTCAAAGATATCCATCCTTCAATGGATACTGCCACAGCTGCAACCACTTTGGTCACAAAGCTAATCAGTGCAGAATGAGAATGAATCAGATTAATTCATCCTTCTCCGGACAGTGCTTCAACTGCAAAAGGTATGGACACAAATCCCATGAATGCAGAATTATGCAAGTAAACAAATCATTCAAAGGTAGATGCTTCACATGCAATAGAGTAGGTCATATGGCTGATCAATGCAGATCAAGAGGATATCAGTCAAATATGCAAAGAAATGTTATTTGCCAAATCTGCAATAGGTCCGGTCATAATGCTAAAGTCTGCAGAAACAAGAATCAGGACAAAAGAGGTCCGGTGTATAATCAGAATCAAGACAAGGGTAAACAAAAGATGAATGCGGATGAGGTTAGGAATCAGATGAGCAAGATTTGGGTGAAGAAAAGTTCAGAGAATGTAGAGGTTGGATCCGCACCAGACTCTGGTGCTGATATTTCTTCCGGAAATTAAAAAGTGAGCTCAGGCTCAGGGGGAGACTCAAAGAAAATCTTGTTCCCCCAGCCAAACAAGTGGTGCCGGATGTGGCACAAGATGCGGATCAAAGGGTTTGTAGATATGAGTCTTGAGATACTTCAGTCAAGTTTTCAGAGGTCCGCATGGAGTTATGAAGAAGCTGTGATCGATCAAATAAGACCTGTTCAAGGAGATGCTCCGGTATGATAAAGGATTACAAAAAGGTCCGGAAAGATCCGGAAATGCACTATCTTGTTCTGCGGATTGGACAGAGTGTTTGGGATGTTCTTGTAATATGTTACCTCGATTTATTCATGATTGAAAGATCCGGATGATATCCACAGATCAGGACTAATCCGGGATACTCCAAGCTATCCAGACAAGGCAAACCGGAATGATGTAGGTGAAGCATTTATTGCAGACAGATATTAGGGTTCGCGGAGCAATTTAAGGGATTTCTCAAAGGTCATTTGCTCATTCTGCACTCGAGAAGAAGCGAAAAGTGGAGCTCTGCAACAAGGTTCATCAAGCACACCAAGGATCTCCTGCCGAAGTTATTGCATAAAGAAATCAATCCAACCACTCCGTGCAAACCGAAGGCGCATAAGGTATTCTCCGTTTTTCATTACCTCACTGCAAATCTTTGAAGAATGGCTACTCCAAACATAGTTAAGATCTTTGATAGACCTCGCCCCTCATTCAAGAAACATCCCTACAAATCATTGGAGGTAGATCCACTAGGAGCCTTCTCTAGTGTTCCTCACGGAGTTTTACATACCGAAGACATTAGGGTTTACATACATGCAAGCATTGAGGAATTTGGGGAATTCAAATTAAGAGACCTCTATCACAAGCAGCTGATAGACAATGCTTTTGAGCTTAAACCAGAGTATAAGGATATCCAGAAGAAACAATTTGAGCAATTTATTCATTTCCCCTGCTTTGAAGAAGATGAATGGGTCCGGTATGTACTGAGCAGGATGCATGACAACTTTCTATGGCTAGATAGACCCTGCAAGATCACAAAAGAGGCAATTAGAGCAGTAACTGGTCTATACTCTTCCGGAGGGGTACCTATCCTCAAATCTGTCAAGAACAACATTGTAACTGAGGCCACCGGATCAAAATTTGATAAGAGGGCAATGACCATTGAAGATATTTCGGATCCGGATATCAAATATGCATCAATGATAATAGGATACAAGATCTATCACTCCAGCAGGGAGAATTCTGTATCCGGAACTGCAGTATACACTGCCTATGAAATGCTAAGAAAGAATGCAGAATATGATCTCTGCGAACTACTGCTAAGCCAATTAATGGAAAATATACAGAAAATCAAGAAGGATAAGAAGAATTCCTTTAAGTATGGTACTCTTATTGTATGTCTATTCTTCTACTTCATGAATGAGCTACCCGGAACAAGTGGATGGGTATGGCAGAATGACAAACCTGTTGCAGTCCAGATAAGAGACTATTTGCATGGACTTGGGGATGCAAAAGCGAGAAATACAGCTCTATGGGGATACTTCAAAAACTTTCAGAGCATGATGCAAGCAAGAGAGAATTCCCCAGTCTCTTGTTGAAAAATACAAAGACTCAGTGTGCTTTATGGTTGACACTGATCAGTGCCTAATGGAGGCAGTAGAGCCAAGGACTGTCTGGATCATGCCCATGGGGTATGAAGTGGATGAACAGATAGTGGAGCTGCATGTTCAACACATGCTAAGTCAGCCCAAAGATCCTAAGGCAGAAAGGTTTGGAACCTTTGAGGAGCTGAGTGTAAAAATACATGTAGAACTCAGGGAACCTGAGATTAAAAGAAAGGTGAGAAAAGAAGTAGAGCACATTGCTCAAGGCCTAGGCATCTCAAAGGAGGCACTTGATGCCAGCCGGGAAAAGAGGAGGAAGGCCGAGGAAGAAGAGAAAAGTAAAGAAAGTGCTCCGGTTGAAGCTCCCACCCGGACCAGATCATCAAAGAGATCTGCACCTCCCACAACCAAAAGTTCAAAACCGGAAGTCCAGGCATCCGGTAAGAGATCCAAGACAAAAGCCACAAGGGCTTATGGAAGCCAAAAGGATGAAGAGGAAACAGAGTCAGATGAGGGAGTAAAAGAAATAAAGAAACAGAAGAAGAAAGGATCCGGTAAGCCCTCCACAGGCCAAGACAAGGATGAAATGGCAGAGGTATCTGTTGAAAAGCCCACTCTGTCTCTAGAGAGCATAATCAAGTCGGTCACGGTGGATGGAAACCTTCAACCAATGACTGAATCATATGATGACTTCAGTGAGGCCGACCAAAAGACTCTGCAGGAGGCCACAGTCAAATATCTTAACATATATAATAAGGCTTTCATTGAAATCATATCTCTTATTCCTAAAAGCCTAGAAAAGGAATTGGAAGTAAGAAAGAATAATGCTCATGCTAAAGATCTTGAGATCCGGGAGCAGATAGCTATTCAGCTATATCCTCAAATTGATCCCAAGACAATGAACATTATCTTCAAGGACTGCAAAGATGAGTTCAGAAGCAAAGCCAGGATGAATCAACTCATGCTTGGTGAGACTGACAAAGTGGCCCAAGAAACAGAAGAGATCCTCCGGAAGGCCTTCAAAAGGTTCAATCTTCCTGTTGTAGAGGACTTAGGTACAGAAACAGCTGAGGACTTGGGACCCTCTGCTCCAGAAGAAGTGGCCCATGAACAAGCTAGCATCTCTCCTCCGGTTTCCCCTACAGTCTCCGGATCCAAAGAAGAAGAGCAATTACAGGAGAAGGAAGCAGTGGTGAAAGACAAAGAGGTTGACAGCTCCAAGACTGCAGAAGAAAAGAAACATCTGTCTCCGGCAAGAGACACTGCACAAACTGTTCAACAATTTTTGAGCAAAGAAACTTTAGAGATTGATGAACCGGAGCTTCTAAAAGGCCCATTCGACTTTGACTCTCTCTCTCCGGTACAAACAATGAAGATAGCTTCATTTGCAAATGCCAAGGCAAATGAAAAGCTCCTGAAGTCTCATATGGAAGACTGTGAGTTGATAGAGGCTGCTTCCGGAGTACTTGTAAAGATTATGCCATCAATCCAAATAGATCCGACAGCCTCCACTTCCGGTAATCTAAAAACCTTAGTCAGCAGTGTTGATACACATTTTGATTCTCTAGAAAAATCAGCTGAAGAAAAGGTCCGGAAGGAATTTTTGGATAAGAGATTTTCAGAAATATTAGAATTAATCTCTAAAGATAGGAAGATTGTAAGCATTGGAATAAAGAGCTTAGAGAATGCTCTTAAGGATGGCGGTGACATCTATAAATTTTGTATATCCTGGTCAAAAGCAACAGCAGCATTTGACAAGAAAATAAAAGAGGAACAGGATAAGCTACAAAGCTTATCTCAAAGTTTTGATCCTCTCTCTTCCTCTATAATAAATCAAGAATGTCAGACTATTGCAGTCTTGAATGAAATAAAGAATCTTGAGAAGGAAAGAAAGAACATCACTAACCGGATGGGAGAACTTAGAAGGATTATAATCCCTAAGTTGGAAACTATGCATGAGGCCATCAGTGATGCTCAGACCACCGCCCAAACAAAAGATCCGACAGATCTCAAGCGGGCAGAAGCTTTTGCATTTTTGTTAAGTGGTCACATTTCAATTTTGGATAGAATGAAGCAAAGTTGGGCTACAGAAATGATCCAATTGCAGACATCCTTTGCAGACATTCTTCAGTACATGTGAGTATGTAAATATGCGGCTATATATAGAAAATTTTTGAAAATTTTGGTGTGCGGACCCTACCCTTTGCCATTGATGTCAAAGGGGGAGTGAGGAGCAGTGAAAAATGAGGAATCCAACTAAGGGGGAGTTCCGGAAATTGTATATAAAGACAGAGCATCAGCAAAGGGGGAGCATAGTGAAAACACTTAGTCATTTTTCACTAAGTGTTGCCATCAATGCCAAAGGGGGAGATTGTTGGCAAGAGACACTATATGGATTCATGGTTGTTGTCATTGATGGCAACAAAGGTCATCCCACATATCCGCAAGTCATGATGTGTCTCTACCGGAAGTCAGAATAAAGAATGTTGTGGTCCGGTGAAGAAGAACAGAGCATGTGGCAAGGTCCGACAGATTGGTCCGGATCTCTCAGAGGAAGTGTCTTGGTGCAGTGCGGATTTGGGGAAGTCAAGAGGACTACCTTGAGTGGTATATTCCAAGGATTTAGCCTCCGGTGATGGACAAGGAAAAAGATATGAATGGTTGAGTACCGGATTCCTGAGAGACAGTGAAAACAGAGGAAGAACTGACTGGCAGAGTATCAGACTGCTTTCCGGATGTGTTACTGTTGATGACAGAGGTTGTGAAGGCATGAATCATGTTTGGCCGACATGATTAATGATATTTACAAGTATATGCTTGATCCGCATAGCTTGGTGAGGAAGGATTCAGCCGACAGAACAAAAGTTTGTAAGAAACTAGACTGTTCCGGATGCCGACTAGAAAGGTGATGAAATTACTTGTGCGGATATATATAGAGGATGGATTTAGTTGTGAAGGGGGAAATGGTGTGGAGATATATGCGAATAAGTCCAGATAAGAGCAGAGGTAGCAAAAAGGGATCTGGTATGTGAAAGATAGCAGAATAAAGAACAGAGGAAAGATGAAGTGTAGCAGATCAGTGTACTGAGCCTAACCGGAACTGAACTCCAGCATATGCAGATGCTTCCAATTAGTTCAAGACTGTGATTCTCATCACTTTGTAGACAGTGTGTCTTCTTGTAGGCAGTGGGCCTCTTGTGAGCAGTATGCTCGGGCAGTGAGCCCTAATTGGCAAGTGCCATTTTTGTAATTTCCTATTCTTCTAACAGAGAATAATTTTGGGTTAATCACCCCGTGGTTTTCTCCCTTAACAGGGTTTCCACGTCAAAAATACTGTGTCATGTGTTTCTTATTTCATGATTAATGTTTTTGTGTTTGATTCTATGCTGCATCAATTAAAAGGAAAGTTCAATAAGGGAAAGAATTAGGATAACTGATTCACCCCCCCCTCTCAGTTATCAACAGAACATCCTTAGAATCAACTTGGATCTACCTTTTGACTTAGAGTCCACAGATTTTTCCCCCATCTCTTCTGATAACAAGGATTTGACTACTCCCTCAGGGGCTAGCCTAGAGGTGGTGTTGATTTGTAAACATGGAGGATATGCCTCTCACCCTTTCACTAGAAATAGGTATCACTATGGAAAAACCTTGAAACAACCTTCAAACACTATCTTCACCCCTAGTAATGGTTAAACATATAATGTCTCTAGTTCAACCAAACTTGCAACATTCATAAAAGAGCATAATAGTACTAAAGAAAGATACAATGAGGCACATCACAACTAAAACACATAAATTGTAGCTAGAGAAACCCTTAAGTAGAGAGAAAACTCTAGTAAGAGTAAGAGTCTTTTACAAGTGATACAATGCCCATAGGGCATATACAAAGCTCAATGATGATATATACCAATTCCCAACACCTACTTTTAGTGTCAACAACTCCAAACCCTAATCTTTCACTATAGAGTCATAGAAGAATGATCTCAAGAAGGTTTATAATAAGGTTTTGAAACTCTCCAATGCTCCATCAAGCATTCCCCTACCTTTTCAAGAGGCATATGGACCTTTCATATTAAAAATATGCCATCTTGCACCACAAGACAAACATCACCCAAAACTTGGCATATTTCTATCTACAATTACGCTGATGCATTGGCTTCCCTCTTTTCTACTTCGTCTGAGATTGAACCCTCTTTTTACTCCCAACCTCATCTTCCTTTCAAAGGACAACCCTTCCATTTACATTGATCCATTTCTTATATTTAGGAGTACTTGCCAATGCAACCTTGAATTTTCCAACATAAGGGTGCAAAATAAACATCTTCCCATTCAAGATGAGCTTATAATGATTCTTCCTTGTATAGCAGACATCACCTCTCTCATAGATATATGGGCTACCAAATATGATGACATACATCTAATTGAATGACATCTACCAATATTACATCCTTAAACTCAAGAGTAAGTCCAAAAGATAACTTACACTACTTGGTCACAATTCTTTCTACTCCTTGTTGTAGCCACCCTAAAGCATATGGACATGGATTGTCGATTGTCCCCAAGCCAAGTTCACTAACCATCCTATGAGAGACAAGGTTTGCTTGCAAACATGTATCAAAGATGGCATGGACTGTCTAACCTCTCACTTGAAGCTTGATGTTGAAAAGTTGAGTGAGCTCTTCTCCATCATGTGAGCTATCATCAAAATTGTAAACACCCTTGCAAAGAGTAGCACAAGGCAACTTATTGTCCACTTCAAAGTTGTATTCAATCTTTTTTTTTTTTTGCTTCCATAAGAAGTGCTCTTGTATTTACCCCTCTTAGCCCTCGCTAACATCCCCATCCTTCTCACCCCCTTCTTGTTCCTCACCTTGTTGCTTATGCTTGTAGGAAGAGATACCCTTGTAATTTAACTCAAGATAATGGGATTAGGCACATGCTTCATTAATATCTTGGGGTTTTTCCATAAGGACATTTCCCCTGAGGTCTCCAAACAACCCTCCTATGTTCTTCATCAAGACCTTGTGATCTACTACATCCTCCACGAGGTGTACTATTCTCATCCTAAATTCACTCGTTTAAGTTTGGACATTTTTACCTTCCATAACCCTTTATTCTTCATAGAAAATAGGGTAGAATTGCATATGTAGCAACCTCTTAAAATCCTCCCTCTAGGAGATTGGTGGCACTTTTTGAATTTCCAAAGAGTATGCTTAACTCTCATACCATGTAAGAGTTATGTCTAGAGAATTTCAACATTGGAAAAGAAATTTGTTGATTTGAAGACATTTGGCAAAGGTTGATGTAAACCTCCATTTGAAAGACCCCTTGACAAAACTTCTTTACGCTAATTAATCACACCATAATAGGGCTAGATATCAATTTTGATTTTGCCTTGAAGAAATTACTAGATGTGGAATCTGCTTGATTAAATCAATCTTCTTAGGTTCACTTCCTTTTTAATTCTTTTTTGTAATTCTTATCATTCTGATCAAGCCTAGCATCCTGCTCTCAATCCTATCAATCTTCTCCTCAATGTTGGAAATCCTTGCGACATCCACTTCCAACCTTGTAAAATGTACATCTCGATCGTCCTCAAATTTTCTTGCCATCATAACTACCCTGAACCACTCTCTTGTTCCACTTGGTCTCAAAAATAAATATACCTCCACTTCCAATCACTCTACTAGAGGACATACAATAAGTTAATCAACAAACAATTGATAAATCCCACAAACACGGGCTATACAAACATGCTCTAATACAACTTGATCTATAAACAAGCAAGATTCTCACATGCTCTCACTAGTAACAAGTATCACCTGATAAAAACATTGAAACAACCTTTAAACATTCTCTTCACCACTAGCAATGGTTAAACCTACAATCTCTCTAGTTCAGTTAGACTTGCAACATTTATAAAAGAGCAGAACAATATTAAAAATATGCAATTAGACACAACATAATTGAAACACACAAATTATAGCTAGAGAAACTATTAAACAAGGAGAAACCTCTAGTAAGAGTGAGCAAAGATCTACATGACACAATATCTAAGTCTTTTAAAAGTGATACAATGTCCATAGGGCATATGTAAAGCTCAAGGATGGACTATACCAATTCCTACCATCTCATTTGTCTCAAAAACTCCAAACCCTTCTCTTTCACTACATAGTAATGGAAGAATGAACTCAAGAAGGTTTCCAAAATATCTTCTAGCTTGTCAAGATGCATATGGATCTCAATAACCCCCATGTATCAAGAATTGGAGATCAAATGCTAAAAATAGGATTTGAAACACTTAAATCCTTCATTAGGCATGTTTTGTTTAAATAGTGACGTTTTCATTGATCATGCCACACTAGTGATTGCATTTTCATTGGGTTGATCTTACATTCACTATGATAGTTAGTGAATTGACTATGATAGTTATGTTTTTCCTACTCAAACTGACGATTTTGCCAAAACAATTTTTTTGGGTTGTTTTGAGGTCTACAACTATGTTTTGGAGATCCTTGGAGATGTCCTCTATCATCCCAGACATTGTTTAGACATCATCACATCCCCTCTTACAACTTAACCCATCACAACTGATGAAATCCAAAAATTTCTAAACACGGTTAATGGTAAATAATACCCTAATGGTCCTTCAAGTTGACTTAAGTTTTTGAATTAGGTGGTATTGATTGCCATCACTAGGTTGTCCCACAAATTTGTTAAGGAGTATAATGAGGTTATGCAATGATCTTCATCCATCTTCACATCAATGGATTCCAACTAACTAATAAGAGTGTTGAATGCATGAACAAAGTTTGATTATTGAATCTACATCTACCATTCTTAAGGAATATGACTTCTTTTGTACAAACTTGTTCATTAGGGACTTAGTTTGGTACAAGTTCTTGAGTTTGTCCCACAACTTCTTAGTGGTATTCTTTAAAGCAACATTCAAGAGAACTTAGTTCGAAAGGCACAAGATGATGGTAGATTAGGTGTTTCTATCAAGCTTGTCAAAGTCATCTTCTTGGATACCTAAAGGAATGAAATTGTTCATTGCAACCCATTGATCATAGTCTTCAAGTAGGGTTCCATCTTCAACATCCAAAGCTCAAATTTTGTGTCGTTAAACTTCTCAAGCTCCATTTTACTTGTGCTAGCCATCTAAGTACCTAAAATAAGACCATCTATACAAAACTCCCACTCAAACAAGGATTAATAACAAGCCCTCCCCTCCCATGGATCTAACAAGCTATGCCAACTCTGATACCAAATGAAAGGAAACTACACTAGATACACACTAATCCAATAAGAGAAACAATGTAAGTAGAAACAAATCTATACAAATTTCTGTAGAGTAATAACCTAAAGGACACAAGATACACCTTGGGAAAACCCTTATAGGAAAATCCCAACAATAAAACACATTCAATGTGTTAATCTACAAGAAATAGTTACAATACAATCAAAGTATCTATGCTTCAATGGAAGTCTTCAAACTCTATATTTGGGGTTAATGCAAGAACATAACCTTGCAATAAAATTATCATAAAATCTCCATCCCAAGCCCTCAATTTATAAGCTAAGGAGATCTTGAAAACTACAAATGATTTTCCAAAACCGGGGTTTAGAAACCATGAGCCGACACAGTTAAAATACTCCAATTTGGACCCATGCACCCCCTCCAAAGAGCAACTCATGGAATAATAAAGAACTCCTCCATGAAGACCTTTGAACCCTATGACCAGGGGGTCAAGTGTAACTCTAAATCATTCCATTTAGAGACAATAATTGCACTTGCACACTTCTTACAAATAACTATTTTTAGTTAGTCAAAGATGTCTTTCCTAGTCCACCAGTAACCCCCCCTTTTCATTGACCTTTTCACCCATCATAAAACACATGAAAAGCCTTATACTGTGCCAACTAAGGAATTTTGAGATTCCTTTCATGTGTGGTGCCCTTTTCCTTGATGACCCAACATTTAAAGTGCATTACAAATAATCAAATAATAAACATTGGGATTTGCAAGGTTTACAACACCTAGTCCTAACAATTTGTTGTCAATCTCCTTGTTCTTTCATTCTTATTTCACCTTCTATATTATGTCTTGTATCTTGTTTCATTTTTTCTAATATCTTGTGTTATGTTTCCCTATTTAAAAGCATCTATGTATTAGCCATCTTTCCTATGTGTGGAATGACCTAAGGCTACACACTATGTGTATACACTAGAAAATGAGGAGAGGAGAATAAACCAAAACAATATTAGCCTATTCTACTCAAATCCTAATATACCTCCGATTGATCAAATAAGGCATGCAAATATGAAAGGAAACTAAACAATGCAAGTTACCATGCAAGCCTTGTTGTGTGGATGTGCTCTTTGATGTGTTGATGTGTAGGTGGCTCCTCAAAATAGCAGCATAACTTTACACTTTATGGAGTCTTGAAAATGGCTTGCGTGATAGGCCATTTATAATTATTTTTGGATAGTGGATGAAGGGCTAGGATTGAATTGAAAGATCAATGGATGAGATTTGATGAGAGGATTGGATTCATGAGCGTTTGCCAAGTGGCAAGCATTAGTTGGATGAGAAGGGATGTCCTTGGATTGAAAGGAAATTAAGGGTGGAAAAGCAAGTTGGAAAAAGTGAAGGGTGAGGATCAAAAGAGGACAATAAGGACCTTTGTACAAAGGACTTGCCCATAAACTTTGTAAGAGGTCCATGTGGGCTTGTACAAAGGGCCATGCCTTTGTACACATGGGGAGATGGGGAAGATTTGACTATGGTAGGTTTAGGATAATCGAATGTGCAAGTAGAAGGTTAGCTAATTAATTAGGTTTAGGTCACCTAATCAAAAGTGTAGAAAATAGGGGAATTAAATAAATATGAAAATATTTATTTGATTCATGGCATACGAAAAGGGGATTAGATAAATATAAATTTATCTAATGTTTGGACTATATAGAGGAAGTGGATAAATGATTAATAAATTAATTTGGCTAGGGATAGGTACAGATGCAAGTACAGATGAATAGTGAATAGTACATGAGTAGTAATTTCGACAATAAAATATTGTTAAATCATGGATTGAAGGGGAAATGATCAATTAATTGTCTAAACATGTGTTTATTTGGTTAATTGTGAAGAAAAGGTGGTTAAGGGGTGTCTAGAGATGGTTAGTGATGGTTTAGGGATGAATAGGGATGAATTAGGGATGTTTAGGGATGAGACAAAGAGTGGACAATTTTAGGTGTCTACACTATGAATTCAAACATACTAGCATCTCACACAATCTCACCTGAAGCATATTGAGTTGTTCACCCTCTACTATGAGCTACACACTACAACTTGCAAACAAAACTTAGAACTATCTCATACACAAGTTGTACTCATGGGGTATATATAGGTTCTTGTCCCTTAGCGATGATTTAGTTATTCGTTCATATTACAATATTATCATGTTCATACTATTAGTTAACTACAATAGATTAAAAGTCCAAATATATATGCATGCATCATACATTCCTAGATTCATTATAAACTCATGCATTAAATGCATCCCTATCTATGTGCACAGTGCTAACCCTGTGCTTCATATTCTATAGCTAAGTGTTATAGCTGGTGCATTTTACAATATGAATTACAATATGATGCCAACATTCTTTCAACTCAAATAATGTGTTTTGTCCTCAAAACAATGTATATAAAACAATATGGGAGAATAGCGAGCAAAACTAACTAATATGGACAAGAATTAAAAACCCCATTCCATAATACTTAGATATAAATTGTATGTTCTTGTACCAATTTAGTTGTGTCATTCAAAAAGTCTTGCTATTGTGCAAGGCTAGCTACCAAGTGCCTGTAAGGTTTCTTTGTTGTGTCTTGAATCTTTTGCAAAGTATCCTTAGCTTGTAACATGAAATGTTAGAATTGTAGTTTCAAACTTCAAACTTAAGCTATATATGTATCAATGGTTCCAACCATTGATTTCACTTGATTGTGCATCTTGGAATTAAGCTATTGTTGAGTCTTTGCATATGCTACTCTTTCTTGAGAAAGTTGGAGGAGAAGAGTAGCAATGCACATGATAATAATATTGGAATACAAACTAGAAAGATCTTATAAGAGCTCTTCTTAAGATGCACACAATTTAGAATCTAATTTTGCAAGTCATTCAGGCCAACCAACTTATGCAACATAGATTTTGCATGTGACTACAAATTCCTATGCAAACAAATCAAACTGGCAACTAACATTTGACATTGTATCATTGATCGTTTGCCTTTGCTTCTCAAATTTTTCTTTTTCCTCCTCAACCTTTTGAAGCAAATTTTCTTCTTGTTTATTTTTCACCTCCTCTACAACCTTCATCTTTGCCTTTGTTGTGTGGCATTATCGCTCTTTGACCTTCTTCCTAAGTTGTGCTTCAAAATCCTAAAGTGTGAGCATTTGAGTTAGGAGAAGATCAACCAATGCTTTGAAGTGTTAATTTGGTATTCCATTTTTGTGTTTGGGCCTATAATTTATTGATTATGAGTGACCACATCTATTCATGGCATGATAATTATGTCTTGTAACTTGTGCAACCCAATACTCACACCCACTATGTGTTGTGTCGATTGTTCCTTAGATATGGTGAGTGCTTCTGTTTTCTTCACATATGTAGTTGCATGCATATCCTTCTTAGTAATCTATCTCAAGAGAGAGTTTGATATATCCACAATATCCTTGTGCTTCTCTTTAACTAACTCATCCTTCAATCCACACAGTTCATTCGTATCTCATTTTGCTTGTGCCTTGACATTGTCAATACGCATGTGCAATTTGGTGGTGTTCTTTAGCTGCCTGAGAAAACTATGAAGTTGTAGCAATGTTGCATCACCATTAGACATTATATCAATAACCAAAGTGAGAATTTGAGATCCATCTTACTATCCAAGGTTTCTCTATTGTTTGACACATGCAATTATAATGCATCATATACATAAAGATCTACAAATAAGAGTTATTGAAACGCCTTCTCAATATGTGTCACATGATGCATGCATTGGCAATTGTCTCTTGACTGGAATGTATAGAACTATATGAAGTTGATGCTGCTCCATGGGCTAGTTTAGGCACTTCAGTGATCTTCATAGGATCCTCTTTTTGTGCTCGATCCTTTGGTGGCGTGGAAGGAGTGGACTTGGTGGTATCGACCATTTCTTGCCTTGAAGTCAATACAAATGACATTGAGTAGCTATGGAACTTGAGAGGTTACTATGGTGATTGGCGATGATGTTGTATGTGTACTCATTTAAATCAAAGGTACTATCTGATGCAAGAGCATCTAGGGGTACTAGTAACCCTGTATCAACCAAAAATATTTTTATTTTGCTTGTATGTTTTCAATAAGGTTTATGGGCTTGAGAAAAAAATATTTTAATTTGCAACAAATGTAGTTTTCCTTGGGCATATTGGTAAATGTAATTTTGGTGGAAAAATGCCCCGGTAATTTATAAATGCCTCAAATAGTGGGGAATATCTTTCCTAGGCACCCACCTAGAAAAAGGCATTAAATTATATTTTAGTGGGCGCTGATTTTGTCATAAGTGGGGTTGATTCCGTCATAAGTGGGCTACCAAATTCTATTTTTAGTGGGACTGATTTTTGTCATAAGTGGGGCTGCCAAGAATTGTAGAATTAATGACACTTATTATTGTAACCGTCATAGTGTAAGGAATCTGTAAGTGGTCATTCCAGGTGCCCACGTGAAGATGGATTGCACGTGATTTTATTTTATTTATTTTCAGATTTGTAACTCCCAAGAGGGCGTTTGAATTTTTAATTAGCACTTTTTTCACATGTCGGTGCCTTGAAAGTTGAAATATTAGTTGTCAAAAGAGGCCCACATGATAGTATATCATGGAAGGACTATTTTTAGAGGTATTATGACAGATTCTATGACAACTGCAAGGGTCAAAAATAGGGGAGAATACTTTGGACGTGTGAGCCTAATTTTAGACTAGAATCTTGACTGAGAAGTTAAGCACATGGTTTTATAAAACCACAAATGGTTTCTTGTATAGCCGGAAGTCTACAAATTGGAGGCTTGAGGAGAAGTATGGGGTAGACCTTTTGGAAAATAAAATTTAGCATTCTCAGATGCTGCCGGAGTGAGTCTAGGATGCTGTGAAAGTATTTTGTTGCAAATGTTATATGTATGAATCAAGGAAGCTCATAAGCTTCAGGTGGATGTAATAAATTTTTAGATTTAATAAAATCAATGTTGCATATTTCTCTTCTATTTTCGGTTGTTTACTTTATTTGCAGCCTTCTTGCATAGGCTATTGTGTAGGTTTGTGTTGCATATTTGAAAGGGAGAGTATCCCATTTCATCACTATCCCATGCATAATCGTGATCGTCGACGCAAGTAATTCATGTGTATGCACTATGGTCTGAACACATGTGGGCACATCCACTGATAAGAGTGGTGGAGCTTGTGTAGAAAGAATATGTGGCTTATGTTATCCCCACTCTCTAATGAGTATGCCACTCATTTTGTTTGTCTTGCATGATTGAGGACTTGGTGAAGTGTCCACAAACTTTCCCTCATCAACTAAGGTTGACATGAATACTTCCTCTCCCATGTCAAGTGGAGCATCTCTTGGGCCATCATCATCTATGCCTTTCAGTCAAATGTTGCACAATGGAAGAATAAAAAATGATGTGCATGTGATGGGGAGATATGCTTATGTGAATATACTATTGTTCTACCTCAAAATATTCTATCATAATTACATATGGTAAATCATTAGGCTCTAATGTAGATGTGATGTCTATAAAATTTACTTAAGTAAACCGATGGAAGATATCAAATTGCACATTTAGGAAGGCTTGAATGACTTTAAGCCCGCATCTCCATTATTTTGCATATTGCAGCTTGAACACCGTGGTACATTCCTTCATTTGTTAGTGTGCACAAAGATGTCACAAGGTGTTGGAGAGGTAAGCATTAGGTCTCTAAAATGTAACATTAGATTTTTCTCCACATTGTCTACCTCCTATTTGCTTATAACCCCATAATAGGCCATTACATTTAGGATAAACATGGAGTCAAAGTAGAAATCCTTTCCTTCATCCCATAATAGGCACACATTCTAAATCATTTCATTTGGTAAAATGCACAATAGTTATATTAAACTTTTTGCTCTCCAACCTTGTATCTTACATGTGGCCCCAATTGGGATTTGGTCATTCCAAGCCTTGCACAATATTTTCATACTAATCCATGCTCATTCCACTCTGATGTAGGTGTTTAGCATTTACTCTACTACTAAGTTGCACATGCCTCTATAACTTCCTACCAAATGGTGAATTTTATTATCACAGAGAGTGCATTTCTTGACCTTCTCCAAAACTTCTCATACCTTTGTATCTTCTTTCATCTTGTTACAAGGCATGGAAGTGAGTTCATATACCATCTTTGGATTCACTAGTTTTTGCATGTCATCATATAGGTATATGGTCCCATTGTGAAATTGACTCATGAGAAATTGGATGTAAGAGTATTTGCATTGTTGAAATTCTACAACTTTCACAACTTGAGAACACTAGTAGAGACAAGGTCTCACATATTTTCATTCCATTAGTGCATCACATTGCCATCCACATTTTTCACCATCTATGATTTCATTTGTTGTTCACTTGTCATTTACTTTCGAAAAGTGATTATGCTTACTTATGTTAGGGTTCAGGGATATTGGAGCAATAAACACTAACAATTATATGCAGACTAAATAACCCAAATATAACAATGAAGAATAACACAAAATAGATCAACACAAAATTTTAACGTGGTTCACCCAAAATGGGCTACATCCACATAAACTCAGTCATCCAATGGTTTTATTATCTACTGCAAAACAAATTACAATCTCGCCAATTCCATCCTGTAACATACATCACAACCGCTTATAACAAGATTTTTGGAAGCTTCTAGAATTAGGGTTTTACAATGTTGTTTTTCATTTGTCGGTTAACAAAAATTAACTACTGACCCCGAATGTGTAGAAAAAGGGGGAAAAAATTTGGGGGCTGCGCCCCCAAACCATTGCTCGGGGCTCGGCCCTGAACCCCGACAAGGATACGTTATGAGTGTACAGTATTTGCATGATCAGTCACTACATACCAACAATCTCTGTAACATCCACATCCGAATAGACAAGAAAAACTAGGGTTTCACAAAGGTAATTTTTTTTTTTAATAAGGTAATCAAATACAAAATAAACTTATCTATAATTTAATACAACATTTTTCATTTTATCATAATCATGATCTCATTTATATAAAACTGAAAGAAATGATATACATTAAACATTTTATTTTCTAACAAATGAAATTTTCTTGAAACAACAAATATTGGAAACATACCACTAACATGCATCTCGATTGTCGACCCATCACATTCAAGACTCGGCATTCCTCAGTATTTGGAAGAGAAAATATCTTCAAAGAGCTTAACCTCCAACCACAGACCATCGGTCTCCCGCACTCCTTCCTAACCGGAAGTGGCCCTACCCTACTCAAGAGGATAGACTTAGGATAACCATCGGTGTTTGCCATCTGAGCTCTGGTGTTGTAACCTACGTGTCTTGTTATCGTGCAGATCCCTAGATACCCTCTAGTCATGCACGACACTCCACAAGAAACGCCATCCAGTTACGGTGAACGTTCGATGCACTTGAGGATAGTACACCACCTTGGCCAAAGGATTTGTTTGTAATTAGCGTTCTAAGAACGCATGAACTTGGTTCACCCACCCTACTCGACTTGAACTGATCGAAATCCCACAGTTTCCTATTTGTATAGTTTGAACTAATTGACGACCTTGATGACCTCAAGGGTTTAGGATTTCCTCCTGTAATAGCGCATGGCACAACATTTACTCTAATCCCGAGTTCATAGTTTCATAAACTCATATTCATGTAAATACATTGTTTATAAGCGCCCACTCCTAAGTGGTTTCATATTCGTTTACTTGGTTCCCATGTTTGCACAACACACTCAAGTATCTAAAACATATTCCTGTTATCCCAGAATTCAAGGGTTCTAGACTCTTAAGGTCTACAAAACGATACTAGAGTCGTCGCATGCAATGTAATCTATACTCATATGTGGATTTTTCCACTCTAATTGTTCATTTCAGAACCATGACGGTTTTCGACCATTACTAATACTTTAACTTCCTACTCCTCTTTCCATGTTATTAAGTTTCACATGATTCCTAAAGATAAGACTTCGTAAATAAGAAATAAATGGTTTTGGAATCTTTCTTATGACAATGGAGGTGACCAACCGCAAGGTCGTCCTCTAACTAAAAATATAAGACGAAAAGGTCACTAGCTGGTTACAACGACCTCTCCGGTTGCCAAACACACTAAAGTTTACGTCCCAAACAGGCTTTGAATCGGAGGTTTTTAAACTCCTTCACTACATGCATGTGGAGCAATATGTTTCCTTGCTGTGGAGCTATCCTTTTCGAGTGCTCCATGGGCAATTTTGAGTTAATAAAACAGTCCTAATGGAAAACCTTTGATCATACCTTATTGCCAAACATTCAGAGAATGTAATTTACATTTTGCATCAAGTGGTGTTCATTCCTAGATGTACGCAAAATAGAAACTGTGTTCCATCATCACACGGTGTCTTTTATGTCAAGCAAGAATACAATTTTCGCCTTCTAACAAACAACAATCTTACCATTTCTGAGGTTTCCAATTATCAATACACAGCAATGATACCTTTTCATGGATAGACCGCACATAGAAATCATAATAGAATTACGTTGTCATTCTATTTTACTCATTTTAAACGTATTTATCTTTCGCAAACATGAGACTTACTTAGTTATGGGTCTAAACTGTGAGAAGAAAACAAAGGAAATGAACCTGTGGATGAAGATGGAGGTTGCTGTGGCAAATTCTACTTCTCTTGGCTAGTCGTCCTCCTCTCTGCTCGATAACTTCACAGAAGCTTCCACCCGTACCTTTCTGCCGTTTCTCCTCAAGACAACGGTGGACTCCCACAGTTATCTTCTCTGCCGATCACTACACAGAAGCTTCCGTTGTTCTCTCTCTGCTGTTTCTCTCCTCAAGACAACAACAAACTCCCTTCAATTTCCGTCTCTCCCACTTCTTACTATCTCCGACTCCTCTCTCACTCATGCTTGCCAACTTCTACAAAAACTCTCACCCTTTCCATGATGCAGAAGTAAAAACAATTCCGTTTCTCTGCTGTTTTTCCTTCTCTCCACACCACGACAGTCTCCTTACTATTTGTTCTCCTTACCCCCGATTTTCTCCCTCTCTCTACCTCACAATCTCCACATTCCAAGGCATACCTCGCCTATCTTCCTACCCGACGGGAGTATCTCACTTACTCGCCCACTTCTCCTTCTAACTACCTTCTCCCTCTCCAATGAAGGCCTCCAACAAACAACAACTGCCGTTTATTTCTTCTTACTTCGTAGCCTCTGCACTCTCCGTCGATATCTCCCTCTCCATAATCCCACGACGACCTCTAACTAAAACTCCTCTCTCACTCACCTCGCGAAGGAATCTTCCATTAAAGTTTCCCTCTCATTTGTAACTACCACTCCGCATATCTCCCAAACCGCGCAGGTGCAACTCCCTAACATTCTGCGGTTTCTCGCAACTCAACCGCCCATCCTCCTCTCTCTCGCGCTATGGTGAGAGTGGTTTAAAACATTAAAAGGCCATCGAAACATGGCTAAACTCAGGGAAATTGTTTAACTGAGTATAATCGACTTCAAAAACTTACTACGACCACAAGAAGTTAAACCGACTTCAATACTTACTAGAACAAAAGGCATCAACCTTCCAAGACCAACTTAAAGATTGAATTGAGGAGTTAAAGCTCGACACGGCGGTGGTTACGAAATGGTTTGAGCATCGTTGGGGTCGAGGAGGAAAGAGAGACAAAGACTATCTAATTAAGAAAACTCAAGGTTAGATTGACAACAAATCGCGGTCAAAGCTAGAAGAAAAGACTCACGCTAAACGACGTCCATAAAAAAATATTTCACGCTATGGCTTCAAATCGACATTCGTCGATCTACAAGAAAAGAATAAATTCACAACACAAGTTCGACGCGTTTTACAACAATCTCGACGGATTGATCGTAACGCAAACGAGTTTCTTACAACGTTAGACGCACAAAGCCGACTTCTCGCATCTTTCGACTACGAGACATGATTTACAATTTCGCCACAAGATGGTTCATTAAATACTTATAAACGAAAATAATAAACGTCTAAATAAGTCGACTTGCTATGATGGACTTACGATGATATCGACGACTCCAAGATTCTATATGATGACTTTCGACTAGGATGCTATACTTTATCCTCTGACGTCGACATCTAGTTAACTAACCCAACTGACAACCAAGACTAAAATGATGGTTCCAAGGTTTATCTACCTGGTTGGCGTTCTCATTAACAAACACCTATGGTTAATTTCCAGAGTCTATACTCTCTCTCAAAGATACTTTCTCTTCTCGTTGAACACGGTCCACCTGTTCCTGCAACGACAGTCTCACATACAATTTTGTGGTCAAAACACCTATGTTCCAAATCAAAGCATAATATATCCAAAACATCATTGCATTTATCAAAAAGACATTTAGTCTACAATATTACATTGATCATAATCAATAGACTTCTATAATTTCATAGAACTAACTTTGTAAAATAAATCATTAGTTTCCATGTCGTCCACAACATAATATATCACTGAAATTTGCAAGAAATTGAATAGCATAATTGTTTCCAAAAAGAGGGATGTAACAATCTCCCACTTGGAGACTGATCAGGTTCCACACCAAACAATCTCCTACTTGGAAACTAATTCCGGATGACACCGTTGCGCTTGCAGCTCCCATTGGATTACAGGTCTGGCCGATTTCTTGTGTCCACTATTATCAATCATGAAGGCCAATGGAAGCCGATGAGAAAATCAGTTTCTCCCATGTAACTACCTTTGTGAACATATATGCAGGATTCTCAATTGTGTGAATTTTCTCCAGCTTCAACTGTCCATCCTCCAAAATTGATTAGATGAAGTGGTATCTGAGTTGTATGTGCTTAGTTTTTGAATGCAGAGATGAATTCTTAGTAAGATGAATGGCACTCTAGCTATTAGTGTACAAAGGGCTATCTTCTTGTCATTGTCCCAATTCCTTCAGAAAACATTGTAACCAAATCATCTCCTTGCTAGCTTCCGTAGCAACAACATACTCAGCTTTAGTGGTTGAAAGCACAACCACCTTTTGTAGCCTTAAAATCTAACTGACTGCAGTACTTCCTACATGGATATCACCCGCCAGATCAGAGTCAACATATCCTTTTAGAGTAGAATTTGTTCTTCGAAAACATAGTTTCTTTGAAGTAGTACCTCTCAAATATCAGAGAATCCATTTTACCGCATTCCATTGTTCCATTCCCGGATTGCTCATATATCTGCTCACAACTCTCACTGCATGTACAATATTTGGCCTTGTGCATACCATTGCATACATCAAGCTACCAACTGTTGATGCATATGTTATCTTAGACATTTTGTCTTCCTCCTCTTATGTCTTTGGACACATAGGCAAAGGTGTACTAACTGCTTTTGCATTCTGCATGTTAAACCTTTTCAACACCTCTACATACTCACTTTGAGACAAAAAATTATTTTTTGTTTGTCCTCTCCCGTGTGATCCTCATACCAAGGATTTGTTTTGCTAAACCCAAATCCTTCATAGCAAATGAATTTGCTAATTTCTACTTAAGTTCATTAATATGTTGCATGTTAGACCCGACAACAAACATGTCATCAACATAAAGCAATAGGATAATATAGATGCCATTACCCAATTTCTTAAAATAAACATAATAATTAGAGTGACATCTTTTGTAACCTTGTTCAGCCATAAAACTATTAAATTTCAAATACCATTGTCGAGGTGCTTGCTTCAAGCCATACAAAATCTTCTTTAACCTGCACACAAATTCTTCCTTACTCTTGACCTCATATCCATGTGGTTGTTGCATGTATATTTCCTTTTACAAATCTCCATGGAGAAATGTTGTTTTCACATCTAGCTATTCAAGATGCAAGTCTTCCGCAGCCATAAGACTTATAATAGTTCTAATAGAAGTCATCTTTACAACCGGAGAAAATATTTTATCAAAATCTATACCTTTTTTCTGTGCAAAACCTTTTACCACGAGTCTGGCCCTATATCTTTTCTTGCCTCCATCTTCTTCCTTCAACCTGTAAACCTATTTATTTGGCAATGCTCTTTTACATGCAGGTAATTGGACTAAGTCCCAAGTCTGATTCTGCAACAAGAAATCCATTTCCTCTTTCATGCCTAGCTCCCACTGCTTTTTGGTATCTACCTACATTGCTTCTTCATAACCTTCAGGTTCACCAAAATCAGTTAATAATATAGAATATAATGATGGAGAAAATCTTTCTGGAGGTCTAGTTATCCTTGTAGAATGTCTAACACTTGCAGGAGTCTGTGGGATAACTTGTTGCTGAGCATCATGTACCACTGGCATTTTATTTTTTGGAATCTCATCTAGCACCACATATTCTTTTTTGGCCTATTCATGCTTATTTTCCTGCAGTTAATCCTTATACATGACCTTCTCATTGAATATAACATCTCTGCTTCTAATGATTTTATGATTTTTATAATCCCATAACCGATAATCAAATTCATCTACTCCATATCCAATGAAGGTACATTTTTTAGACTTAGCCTCAAGCTTGGTTCTATTTTCAATATCAACATGGATAAGATTCACAACCAAAGGTTTTTAGAAATGAATAGTTTACCTTTTTACCTGTCCATGCCTCCTCTGGAATGCCACCATCCAAAGGATTTGAAGGTCCTATGTTTATTAAATAAACAACGGTGTGTACAACATCTACCCAAAAGTGTAAAGGTAGTCTAGCATGCAATTTCATGCTCCTTGCACGCTCCATAATGGTCATATCCATCTTCTCAGGCACACCATTTTCTTGTGGGGTTCCAGGAACCGTTTTCTGCCTACGGATTCCATTATATTAATAGTAATTTTCAAATTATCTGTTGCAATACTCGCCTCCATTATCAGATCTGAGACACTTCAACTTTTTTCATGTCTCATTCTCAACCAAAGCTTTTCATCTTTTAAAAGTTTCAAATACTTATGATTTTTGTTTTAGGAAATACACCTATGTTTTCTTAGTTGCATCATCAATAAAAATAACATAATAGCAAAAGCCACCAAGAGAAGATATTTGAGCTGGTCCCCATACATCTGAATGCACAAGCTCTAATTTCTCATTCTTCTTCTCTTTCCCAACTTTGAGAAATCAAACTCTTTTCTATTTTCTATAAACACAATTTTCGCAGAACTCCAAGTCAATCTGCTTCAGACCTGGTAGCAACTTTCTAGAGTGAAGGATCTTCATCCCTTTCTCACTCATGTGCTCAAGTTTATGGTGCCACAATTCTGTTTCTGTCCCTGTAGCAAGTTCTATAATTGTCTCAGTAGCAATTGTTTCTGTAGCAGCTAAGGTAGAATAAGTATTATCAGTACACAAATACAATGTGCCTACCTTTTCACCTTTAACTACTACTAATGCACCTTTAGTAACCTTCCAGACTTTGTCTGAAAATGTAACTATGCAACCTTCACTACCTAGTTGTCTTGCAGAAATTAAATTCCTTGTCAAATTTAGAATATGCCTTACCTCCTGTAGCAACCATTCATTTCCATTTTGCAACTTGATTTTTATCTTTCATTTTACAACAATCTGATAGGGTTCATCATCACCCAAATATACCTGTCCAAAATCACCTTGAACATAATCTACAAAATATATCCTATGTGGTGGCATGAAATGAAGCCCCTAAATCTATTACCTAGGAATCATTAGCATTATCTAAACACAGAATTAAAGCATCCTATAATTTATTACTTGCAACATTAACTTCCTTACTGTCATCACGTTGTCTGTCTCCTTGTTTGCCCTTTCGAGACCAACAATCCTTCTTCAAGTGTCTTGGCTTCCATAGTGCCAGCAATCCATTCTTCCTCTGGATTTAGATTTGCCTTTCTTTGACTTGCCAGGATTTGTTGGGCTTTTTCCTCTTTCCTCTATTCTTTCCCTGTTCTCTAGAGTCAAAGCATTACCCGATGTTGAACTCTCACCTGTGCTTTTCCATCACATTTCCTCGCTAAGGATAATATAGATGCCATTACCCAATTTCTTAAAAAAAACACAATAATCAGAATGACATCTTTTGTAACCTTGTTCAGCCATAAAACTATCAAATTTCAAATACCATTGTCGAGGTGTTTGTTTCAGGCCATACAAACTCTTCTTTAACCTGCACACAAATTCCTCCTTACTCTTGATCTCATATCCATGTGGTTGTTGCATGTATATTTCCTCTTCCAAATCTCCATGCAGAAATGTTGTTTTCACATCTAGCTGTTCAAGATGCAAGTCTTCCGCAGCTATAAGACTTATAATAGTTCTAATAGAAGTCATCTTTACAACCGGAGAAAATATTTCATCAAAATCTATACCTTTTTTCTGTGCAAAACCTTTTACCACGAGTTTGGCCCTATATCTTTTCTTGCCTCCATCTTCTTCCTTCAACCTGTAAACCTATTTATTTGGCAATGCTCTTTTACATGCAGGTAATTGGACTAAGTCCCAAGTCTAATTCTGCAACAAGAAATCTATTTCCTCTTTCATGCCTAGCTCCCACTACTTTTTGGTATCTACCTGCATTGCTTCTTCATAACCTTCAGGTTCACCAGAATCAGTTAATAATATAGAATATAATGATGGAGAAAATCTTTCTAGAGGTCTAGTTATCCTTGTAGAATGTCTAACACTTGCAGGAGTCTGTGGGATAACTTGTTGCTGAGCATCAGGTACCACTGGCATTTTATTTTTTAGAATCTCATCTAGCACCACATATTCCTTTTTGGCCTATTCATGCTTATTTTCTTGCAGTTAATCCTTATACATGACCTTCTCATTGAATATAACATCTCTGCTTCTAATGATTTTATGATTTTCATAATCCCATAACCGATAATCAAATTCATCTACTCCATATCCAATGAAGGTACATTTTTTAGACTTAGCCTCAAGCTTGGTTCTATTTTCAATATCAACATGGATAAGATTCACAACCAAAGGTTTTTAGAAATGAATAGTTTACCTTTTTACCCGTCCATGCCTCCTCTGGAATGCCACCATCCAAAGGATTTGAAGGTCCAATGTTTATTAAATAAACAACGGTGTGTACAACATCTACCCAAAAGTGTAAAGGTAGTCTAGCATGCAATCTCATGCTCCTTGCACGCTCCATAATGGTCATATCCATCTTCTTAGACACACCATTTTATTGTGGGGTTCCAAGAACCGTTTTCTGCCTACGGATTCCATTATATTAATAGTAATTTTCAAATTATCTGTTGCAATACTCGCCTCCATTATCAGATCTGAGACACTTCAACTTTTTTCATGTCTCATTCTCAACCAAAGCTTTTCACCTTTTAAAAGTTTCAAATACTTATGATTTTTGTTTTAGGAAATACACCTATGTTTTCTTAGTTGCATCATCAATAAAAATAACATAATAGCAAAAGCCACCAAGAGAAGATACCTGAGCTGGTCCCCATACATCTGAATGCACAAGCTCTAATTTCTCATTCTTCTTCTCTTTCCCAACTTTGAGAAATCAAACTCTTTTCTGTTTTCCATAAACACAATTTTCGCAGAAATCCAAGTCAATCTGCTTCAGACCTGGTAGCAACTTTCTAGAGTGAAGGATCTTCATCCCTTTCTCACTCATGTGCTCAAGTCTATGGTGCCATAATTCTGTTTCTGTCCCTATAGCAAGTGCTATAATTGTCTCAATAGCAACTGTTTCTGTAGCAGCTAAGGTAGAATAAGTATTATCAGTACACAAATACAATGTGCCTACCTTTTCACCTTTAACTACTACTAATGCACCTTTAGTAATCTTCCAGACTTTGTCTGAAAATGTAACTATGCAACCTTCACTACCTAGTTGTCTTGCAGAAATTAAATTCCTTGTCAAATTTGGAATATGCCTTACCTCTTGTAGCAACCATTCATTTCCATTTTGCAACTTGATTTTTATTTTTCATTTTACAACAATCTAACAGGGTTCATCATCACCTAAATATACCTATCCAAAATCACCTTGAACATAATCTACAAAATATTTCCTATGGGGTGGCATGAAATGAAGCCCCTAAATCTATTACCTAGGAATCATTAGCATTATCTAAACACAGAATTAAAGCATCCTATAATCTATTACTTGCAACATTAACTTCCTTACTGTCATCATGTTGTCTGTCTCCTTGTTTGCCCTTTCGAGACCAACAATCCTTCTTCAAGTGTCTTGGCTTCCATAATGCCAGCAATCCATTCTTCCTCTGGATTTAGATTTGCCTTTCTTTGACTTGCTAGGATTTGTTGGGCTTTTTCCTCTTTCCTCTATTCTTCCCCTGTTCTCTAGAGTCAAAGCATTACCCGATGTTGAACTCTCACATGTGCTTTTCCATCACATTTTCTCGCTAAGGATAACACTAACAACACCATCAAATTTCAAAGTATTTGAACCAGAGATATAGATACTTACATCCATTACCAAGCTATTCCAGCTTTCTAGCAAATAACATAAAACCAAGAGAGCCCTCACCTCTTCATCAAACTTCACTTTTATAGAAGTTAACTGATTGGTAATCGTATTAAACTTATTTAAATGATCTGTCAAAGATACACTTTCAATCATTTTCAGATTAAACAAACGCTTCATGAGAAATACCTTATTTGAGGCTGAGGGTTTTTCATACAATTTAGCCAAAGCTTTCATCAGTTCATCTGTTGTCTTCGCTTCTGTTATATTGAACGCCACAAATGGTGTCAGGCACAAATGAATGCTTCCCAGTGCCTTTATGTCCAGAAGTTCCTAATCTTCATCAGTCATTGCTGTCAGTTTCTTGGGTTTTCCTTCCAAGGGTCTCCATAAATCCTTCTAATAGAAATAATCCTCCATTTGCATCTTCCATAACTGATAGTTCTGCCCATTGAATTTATCTACCTTCAATTTACTCTCGTCCGCCATTGCTCCCACTTAACTGTGAGACTCCCATTCAACATGAGACCTTCTTACAGACAATAAGCAAACACAACCCGCTTTGATACCAATTGTTAGGGTTTAGGGAGATCGGAGCAATAAACACTAACAATTATATGCAGAATAAATAACCCAAATATAACAATGAAGAATAACACAAAAGAGATCAACACATAATTTTAACGTGGTTCACCCAAAATGGGCTACATCCACAAAAACTTAGCCATCCAATGATTTTATTATCCAGTGTAAAACATATTACAATCTCTCGAATTCCATCCCACAACATACATCCCAACCGCTTATAACAAGATTTTTGGAAGCTTCTAGCATTAGGGTTTTACGATGTTGTTTTTCATTTGTCGGTTAACAAAAATTAACTACCGACCTGCTCTCAGGGGCTCCCGCCCCCGAACCCCGGCAAGGATACGTTACGAGTGTACAATATTTGCATGATTAGTTGCCACAACCGACAACTTATGTTGTAGGTGAATAGATACCCTAGTTTCTCCAAAAAAGATCATCATTCAATAGGTCTTCTCATCAATTCCATGTTTTGTAGAGCTAGCTTAGTGCTCCTCCACTATCTATTATATCAATTTCACCTTATTTTGACTTCATGGGCTTACTACTACCTTGGTCTATCATGCATGTGTTCTATTATTGAGGTGTCATTGCTCTCTACACATGACCTTGGAAATTCATGAAATATGAAATGCATTGCTAGCTCAAACAAAAAATTAACTTTTGTGATAAGCTTTTTTTTTGTGAATTTACAAAGGAAAGTAGTCCATTTTATAAATATTTCTAGCACCTCATGATTGTAATTGGGCATTCATCCATATTAATTACATACCAAACCCAAATTTTCTCATAAATTTTGCTCTACATTGCATGGTTTTTGGCATGTACATTGTCCCATCATACCTACTTTTTCTCAATTTTTGATGTACTTCCTTGTCACTTTTCCATCACTTCACTATCCAGTTGTCATATGTCATTCAGTCTATATCATCAATGATACTTCTTTTTCATGCTAGTCATTCAAAACTTGTTGAGTTTTCATGCGATGAGCATCTACATGCACCCAATCCAACTTTCACTGTGGAATCCTACCACATCTTCCTATTTCCTTCCTTTTCCCTTATTCATGTGTCTTGTGTGTGTTCAAATGTGTGCTTTGAACTTGTGCTTTCTACTTCCTCTATTCTAAATATTTAGCATAGTCCATTGTGGGTCTTGTATGCCTACCTATGTATGCTACAAAATTGTTAAACCGGTCTTGCATAACTTGTGGATCTATCATGCTACTTGACAATGAAGTCTAGAGATGACTATCACCATAGAAAGATGACTTCTAGCTTCCTGAATGAGTGCACAACAAAACAAACTTGCACTTCTTCTTTATTGGTACCCAATTGATTGTATAATGGTGTTATTAACTATACATGACAATTCTAGGCATTTATATCTCTTATGCATCTATACTTGCTACATCAATATTCAAAACCCACACTCCTACCTTGAAATCTTGTGTAAACTCAATGACCTTGTTTTCATAATAAAATACTCTCCCTTTTTCTATAATTATGGGTTGTAGAGTGAAAGTTGATGCATATCAAACTCTTGCACTAAACATTGTTATATTGCATAATTGTGCTTTTATATACATGTATATCTATGTGTGCATATCCATATTTACAATAGATTTTAGTGCTCAAAATAAATTAATATTGTGCAAAAGAAATTAGTAAAAGAAAATCCTAATACATTATAATGGTTACAATAACCTTAAAAATAATTTAAACTAAAAACATAACTAATCATAATATAGTTTGAGATGATTACTAATGACCATACTTGATAGTAGTGTTCCATTGAGCATCTCTAGATTGACTATGTCATGCATCATTATCTTCTTGATGATGTAAGAGCTTCACCAATGAACAATATGAATCAATAAAGCTTTATATATCAAGCAACTTGCACACATCATCAGTCCCATGATAGAAAATACAATAATCATAAGTCCCTCACAAATATTTGAAAATCCTTTTTAGATAATTCCAATTTTCTCTACTAGATTTAGACATAAACTTACTAAGAACTCCCACTACTTGGGCAATATCTAGTCTTGTACAAACCATTGCATACATTAGGCTACCTGTGACACTAGCATAATGAACATTATAAATATCCACTAAATCATCATTTGACTTAGGACATTGATGCAAAGATAACTTAGTACTAACAAGTAAAGGAATACTCACTGGGTTATAATCATGCATGGCAAACCATTGCAAAATATTTTGAACATACTTTAACTAAGGCAAATCTTTCTACCAATTTGACTCCTTTTGATCTCCATACCCAACTTTGTAAACCCCAAGTCCTTCATGTTAAAAGCATCAGAAAGCTGACTTTTGAGTTCCCTAATCATACACTTGCTGTTTCCAATGAACATTATGTTATCAATATATATGGCAATGATTATTAACTAATCATCAATCAATTTATAATAAACATAATGATCATAGTCACTCTTAAAAAACCTAAGTTCTAATGTGAAAGCCTCAAACTTATTATATCACATCAGAGTCAACTGCTTTAGATAATACGATGACCAATTCAACTTTAAAATTATGTTTTCCTTCCCTTTTACTACAAAACCATTAGGTTATTTCATATAAATTTCTTCCTCAAGATCTCCACACAAAAATGTAGTTTTAACATTCATTTTTTGTACCTCTAAATCATAAGCAATAACAATAGGAAGTAGGAATTTAATAAAGTTAGTTTTTCAATATGAGAGAAAATTCACTGAAATCAGCTCCATTAACCTAGGAGTAACCTTTTACCATCAATCTTACCTTGTACCTTTCCAACTATCCATCTACTATGGATTTCTTCTTAAACACCCACTTGCAACCAATGGATTTTCTTCCCTTGTGCAACTCAATTAGATCCAAAGTCTCACATCTATCCAAAACTATCATCTCATCCTCCATGGCCTTCGTCCAAGGCTCATTATCCTTTGAAGAAAAAATTCCTCCATATATCTAGGTTCATCATTAATACATGATAAAATAAATACACAAGGGAAATATGGTAGGCTGTACCTATCAATTGGTTTTCGTTGCCTTGTGGACCTTCTTAAGGTGTAGTAAGAGGTTGATGATATTATTCTTCTAAACTCCAAATTTGAACCTTCTTCTTTCTCTACATCCTTTTGCCCAACCTGTTGTTATTCTACTTGTCCATCTTTCTGCTTCTTTGTTTTGTTTTCCAAAAAGCATGATCCTCTTTTCATTTTCTTTTAGTTGTGCTTGATCAAACTTAACTCCAAGGTCCCTAAAAACCACATCTCTAAAATATGCCATTTTCAAAGTTAGAGGATTCCAAAACTTATATCCCTTAACATTATTGCCACAACCAACGAAAATACATTTGTTATACTTGAAATCCAACATGGACCATTTTTCTTTAGACATGTGAACAAAATCCTCACAACCAAAACCTCTGATTTCTTATCTGTCCACACCTCATATGGTGTTTTATCAACCAAAACAAAAGGCATAGATCTAGTAATCAAATAACAAACAATACTTACAACCTCAACCTAAAAATAATGATCTGATTGAGCACTACTCAAGATACTTCTAACTTTGCCTATTAATGTCTCGCTCATCCTCTCTATGGTGCCATTTTATCGTGGCATATATGAAGTTGTTTTCATTTTCACAATTCTCATATGTCTATAGAAGTTATCAAATTCTCTACAATAATATTCTCCCCCATTATTTGACCTTTATACTTTTATTTTTTTATCCATATGATTTTCAACAAGGACTTTAAAATCTTTGGATTTATACCCCAAAAAACAAATCCAAGTATAACATGAGTAGTCATTGATAAATGAAACATAATAACAAGATTTACCAATTGAAGCAACATCCACATGATCCAAAACATCACTATGAATAAGCTCCACTAATCTCTTTGCTTTAGTGCTACTAGAATTAAACTTAATTGTACTCTATTTTCCAAAAATAGAATGCTCAAAAAAATCAAAATTCATAGAATAAGTAGATAAATCATCCACCATTATTTTGTTAAGTAGGGTGTTAAGCCTCTTTTCACCAATGTGTCCCAACTTGTGGTGCCACAACATTCATGAACTAAAGTTCTTAATTACATAGGAAAAATTACAATACATAGATGCATCAAGATTAAATAGAGTACCACATCGAGATCCCTTGGTTAGCACTAGATTCCCTCTAGTCAACCTACAACCGCTCTTGTCAAATGTGACATGCACTCCAAAATCATTCATCTTAGAAATCAAAAGTAAATATTTTACTTCTTGGAATGTGCAACACATCTATAAGAGATTTTACTCTCCCATCACAAAACATAAGTTTTACCTTCTCTTTGACAACAATTTGATGTGAATTGTTGTCACTTAGAAACACCTCACCACCATCATATGTTTTATAAGAAGAGAACTATTCCCTATGAGGATTCATGTGATATGAGACACTTGAATTTATCAACCATGAGTCATCACTATCAATATTAGTAGAAATGAAAAAATCATCATTTTCATCATTAGAGGATTTTTAATTAGAGGAATCTTCAGAAGACTTGTTATTTCTACATTCATTTTTACATGGCCCTACTTCCCAATGTTTCAATATTTCACTCTACTCTTACTAGGAGTTTTAGATTGTCTTTTTGACTTGGATTCCTCTTTAACCCCCATTGTCTTACCACTTTTTTCTTTGGGTTTACCCCAAACATGTAGTGCATCCTTGGAACCCTCACCATGTATTTCCTGCTCATTTCTTAACTGAGCAAAGTAGCAACGAGGGCATCCATCTTGGGCTCTATAGTACCACTATTGATCGCAACAATTGGATTCTCTCAAGATTTAGGGAAAAAACAAAATACATTTATCCTCATCATCAAACTTAACATCTATACTTCTTAGCTGACTCAAAATAAAATTAAAAGACTTTAAATGCTTGGCTACAGAGCCTCCATTTTTTTTTAATGCGCCTGGTAAACTTTTTAACGTGATCGGCGATGCTGGTGCGACACGCCTTCTGGCTCCACGCGAATGCTTTTGCTCGGAGCAATGAATTGGTGAGGCCACAACACGGGGGACCTCATCTCCTAGCAAGAACACTTCAAACCCGTGAGCTCGTTGGCCCAGTGAAGGCATAAAGCCTACGAGCTTGTTGGCCCAATGGGGGTTTGAACTCTGGTGGTTGCCACTAAAACCGAGCAACTTAACCACCGAACCACACCCTTATCGGCGACAGAGCCTCCTCCATTTTAAAGGAATACATTTTTCTTGTTAAATATAAATTATTGATCAAACTCTGTTTGAAATATTTCACCTATCCTTCTCCAAAAGTTGTATGTAAAAGTCGCCTTAGAAACATTTAGAGGCTAGAATTAGAGAGACGGCCATATTTTTCTTCAAGCCCTCCTATTGAAAGCTTCTTACAATCTTCATTTGATACATTAGTAGGCTTCTCTTTATCTATTACAAGTCTCCATTGATCTCTTTCCTCCAAGAGATCCTCCATTTTAGTTTCCACAACTTGTACCTAGAGCAATTGAACTTCACAATCTCTAAACAAGATGTCATTGCTATGGATTCTTTAATCACACTAGAATCTACAAAACCTCCAAACAAAATACTCACATTGTGACCATAAAAAACTCAAAACACTGCAAGAAAGGTATCTCTCTAAAATCAAGCCATAACTCTAATACCAAATGTTGAATATAGAGTGAATGACATAAAGAGAATATTAATAATTAAGTGTTTCAATTTAGTTAAACATGTGATAAACCATAAAATATTAATGAAACAATGGAGAAGTAAACATAAATACACAAACCATATGAACACCAAATATATGTGGAGAAACCTTTGTGGTAAAAACTTTACCACTAAAGTGATCTAAGCTTGTATTAATATTTGAAAATAGAGTACACCAATACAATCCACTTATCCCTTTGATTTCCAATAATTCAACATAAGAGTAGCTACAAAAGAACCTTACAAACCTCTATCCCATGCCTCCAATAGATAGAAAAGTCAGAAACAAGAAATGACCAAGTGGTATCCCAAAACTATGAGTCAAAACCATGAGCCATAGAAAAAGTCCAACACCCCTATAGTCATGGTCAAACAACTTGGAATAGTAACTCTTCTTACACCTCTTACACATGTTACACCTCTTTTATGTGCTATAGATTTTGTCATATTAGTCAAATTGATCATTTTCCCAAATGTAAGTACTCCATGAGGGTATTCAATACAACTATAATAACTCCAAATTGGGAATATGCTCTAGAACTCTTAGTTTTGACCTTTTCAATGTAACCTCCCTATTCACTGCCTTATTACACAATATTCTAAGAATCTTGAACAATAAATAATAAATGAATAATGTGCATGTTCTCACATGGGCATCCCATTTTGCCCATTCCATGATGTTTGGAGAGCATGCATTATTTATCACTACATAATTAAATATAATTTACAAGATAGGATTTGTGAGGTGAATGACACACCTATTCCCAACAAAACTCTTAGTTCTTAATTTGTCAATTGTGCCAAACCTTCTATCAATTCTTCTCTATCTTCAACCTTTATTGTGTAAGTACGTAAACCTCGTATTAGGTTTACGTACTTGGTGGCAAATATCATACTTGCATACATAGTACTGCACATCCTCCTTCAACATAGACCACCAAAGACCTACTTGAAGAACTCTTTGAATACTCGTGCATCCCTAATAATGCACTAACTTGGACTTCATGACTCTCTCAAAGGATTTTCTCTTGTTCATGCACTAGTACACATCTATACAACACTTCACCCAACCCCATGTTACACAACTAGCCATGAATGAGCTAGTATGGTGTTGTGTATACCACTAATTGTTTCTTCTACGTAAATGTCTAATATGGTGGTGTCTAGTTTGATGTAGTATATGTAGCTATATCTTCCATCTCATAGGGAACAACTTCTATTTGAAATAACTATGCATCCAACAATCCATCTTTAATTGGTGTACTCATCTTGCCCATTTCTATGAGTAATAGGTGATCTATCCCAACATGATGCTTACATAGGCACAACACTCTTTTAAGTTCAAAATCCTAAAAACAATCAACCACTTGCAAACCAGCCCATGAAGGATTGGTTTGTTTGCCAAATATTTTAATATTTGGTGATCTATGAAGAATATGAAAGGTGTTGCCAACAAATATTGATGAAACTTTTGTAATACATCTACCAAATTGCCAATGCTTTGCATTCTATAGTTGTATAGTTTCTCTTTATAGATTTAAGATTCTTTTTAGCAAAGTAGATCATATGATCCACATTACCCTTGCCATGTTGTGTGAGTATTGTGCTAATGGTTGTACTTGAGGCATCTACATGAACATGGTAAAAGGTGTTCTACTTTGGAAATTGTAAGACAAACATAGAAGCTAATTTCTATTTCAAAGTTTCAAAATCCTATTGGTGCTTCTTAAGACAATAAAAAGGTTTATCCTTATATAAATGATCTTATAAAGGTGTTGAGGTGCACACATATTTTTTAATAAGCTTTTTGTAGTACCCATTGTGACCTAAGAATGCACACAGTTTGTGTAGTGTCTCTAGCACCTCCATTTTCAAGGTGAATGAAACCTTGTCTAGATAAACCAACATGTCATATTTATAAATTATATGACCCAAGAGCTTACCAAATGGGGCCATGACTATACACTTGATTAAGTTAAGGACAATGTTATCTACTTTCACCTCTCGAACATCATGCACAAAGAGTATGTGTGATCTACAATCCCATAGACTGTCGAATCATCTATACTTGAAACATTGTATATGAAGCTACCCCACTTTGTAGAAAACATATTTTTTGCCTTATCCTCTTCTTGTAATAGGACTTGACAATATCCAATTAATCCATCAGTTGTGTATACACTTCGTGCCTTACAACCCTCTCTATATTTTCATTTATGAAAGGTTTTGTTAGTTGATCTATAACACATACTTCATTCAACATGTGGTAGTCAATGCATATATAAATCTTGTCATCTTTCTTAATGGAAATGACCATATGACTAAACCACCTTAACTCATTGACTAGAAAGATTACACTTGCCTCAAGCATCTTGTCAATTTACTCTTTTTAGGAAAGGTGTCTCAACCTTGCACATAATGTTAAGTTTAAAATAGTGTTATTTTTAGGATAAAAAATAGAAAAACTCAATTTCTGTGCTATAGAATTGGTTTTTGGCCAAAATAAAAATTCTGGGTTGTTTGACATAAATTCCGAGGTGCCTATCACATGGACCTCTTCAAGCTCTACAATTTAAAAAAATGGGCACAATCGGTCTCCCATATCAAAATTTATGGCCTCCAAAAGTTGGGCCTCCTGCATTAGAAATGTAAAAATATCTAGGACACGTAAAAGAGTTGGAAAGGGGAGTTACACTTGTTGACCAACTTATGATGTGTGTTGTGACATGTCATAAGAAATATTTGGATGGAGATAATGGAGCCAAAATGGAATGCCCAATCTAGTGAGTTGATTATAACAAGGTTATGACAGGTGGAAGGAACATACTATTTTTAGTGTATGGACTCATCTTGTAATTTGAGTGTTGGATTTCTAACTAAGGATTTGGGCATCACTATTTTGGGTGGTTTTAGCTCATGGTTTTCTAATTACCATTTGATGGTTTCATGTATTGTGTCTCCTATTTATTGGATGCTTGAGATGTAGGTTTTGATAGTAAGTTTTGTAGGTATTGTTATGTTTCTAGAATTCGTCCAGATCTCTAATTAGTGATACTCCTGTGAAGGCTTGCTCTCCAAGTGTATTGTAACTATGTTGTTTATTGAATAATACATTGGATTGCTTTGGACTATGGGGTTTTTCTCCTAAAAGGGTTTTCCCATGTACACATTTGTTATGGTATATTGTTTATTTTATGTTTATATGTATTTCTACTTTCTGTAATTATTAAAAGATTAAAATTTGCACAAAACTCTCCTCAGAAGTTTAGTGTAGGAAGCATTTCCATATACCTTGCTTCGTTTCATTTGATATCAAATCCTAACCACCTTAGATTTTAAGTGTTGGGTAGAAGGTTTTTTGTATTAATCCTCATTTGCGTGGGAGCTTGCATAGAGAGGAATTTTGATCTTATTATAGAAGAGATGGTAAGCACATCAAGGATAGAGATGGAGTTCTCAAGCACCAGCTTTGAGTTGTAGAAGCTCAATATGGAGATGTGCTCTTGAACCAAGATCTATGGGTTGTAGTATCCATATCCAAACCTACACCTACATCACAAGAAGACTGGAACAAGATGGATAGAAAAGCAAAGGGCAATTTGGTTGATTCAATCTTGTTGAATGTGCATGAAGTGACTATTGAAGTGAATCTTTGGAAGAAGCTTGGAGAATTTTATCAGGCCAAATCCTTAGTGAATAAACATTTCTTGAGAAAGAAGCTATATACCCTCAAGAGGAAGGATGTTGGGTCTATGGATGAACATCAAAATGCCTTTAATATGCTAGTTACCCAATCACACTTCATGGGGGTGAAGACGGAAGAGGAGGATCATTGTATGCCTTTTCTATGTTCTTTGCTAGATTCACGAGACCACTTGGTTATTTCCATTGGGAGCACTACCACCAATTTCAAGATGGACTAAGTGCTTGCATATTTTCTTTCTAAAGAAATGAGAAGGAAGACTTCTAAGTCATCCAAGGAGGCCCTAGTGATTTGTGGAAGATCCAAAGAAAAAGGCAAGAAGAAGGACAAGAAGCAAGATATAGATCCAAATCTCCTAGTAAGTTCAAGGTGAAATGTTGGAATTGCGACAAAGTTGGACACCTTAGAAGAGATTGTAAGGAGGAGGAGGAGAAGAAGAAAAAGGTTGACTCTGATGACCAGTTTGAGAGGTCCTCCTAGGATGATGATGATTCTTTCATCATTGCCTTGGCTACTCATGCATTGGAAGATGTGTGGTTGATAAACTTTGGTGCCTCTTTCCATATGACCTCACATTGGGATTGGTTTACAAAATATGAATAATATGATGGTGGGAAGGTGTACCTTGGAGATGATTCTCATCTAAAGAGTGTTGGCCATAGAAGAGTCCTAATTTGATTCCTTGATGGATGAGTGAAGGGGATAAATGGTGTATTGCATATCCCTAGTTTGGCACATAATCTACTTTTTGTAAGTAAACTTAATGATGTAGGTGTGCAAGTTGTATTCTTGAGTGCAGGGCATAAGATGGTTAGAGGAGATATGGTGCTTGCTAGGGGTGTACAGATTGGCACTATATTTTAGCTAGATGCATGCATGGTTTAGTGCAATAGTTCTATTCCTATAGTGAAGAGATCTATAGAATCTTCACCTTCACTATTGGAACCATCAACAAAGAGGTGTGTTGTGTCAACTTCCAATGGTCGTGCTTCTTGGGTACCTAAGGGTGCTCATGCTTTGGACACTAAGCTACCAACAAAGAAAACAATGTCATGGCACTAGAGGATGGACCACATAAGTGAGAAGGGTTTAAGGGCCCTGAAAAATAAAAACGTTGTCGAGGAGTTAGATGATTGTGATCTTAAATTTGTTTTTTGTTCACAAGCATTGTGTATGGAAAATAAAATTGTATTTAGTTTTATTCTATTTCTCATAAATCTTCTAGGGTATTGGACTTGGTACATTAGATGTTTTTAGTCCTGTTAATGTTCCTTCAATTTTAAAATCTGTATATTATGTTTCTTTTATTGATAATTATAGTAGAACATGGCTATAGTTCCTTAGAAGTAAATCTAAAGTCTTCTATCATTTTAAATATTTTAAGGCTCTTGTAGTGAATCATACTACTAGGAAGATTATGGTTTTGAGGATTGATAATAGTGGTGAATATTGTTTAGTAGATTTTGATAGATTTTGTAAGGATCGTGGGATGGAAAGGCATAAGACAACTCCATACACCCCTCAATAGAATGGAGTTGCAAAAAGAATGAATAGGATGTTTATGGAGAGGGCTAGGAGTATTCTTAGTGGGATTGGACTAGAGGATTTTTTTTGGGTAGAAGCAATTGCCATAATTTTTTACCTAGTTAACAAGTCTCCTATGTCAACTCTTGTTGATAAGACACATATGAAGATGTGGTTACTAAAAAAACCCTCATTGAGATATATTCAAGTCTTTGGTTGTGAGGCATATGGACATGTGCCTAGGGAGAAGTGGTAAAAGTTAGAGAACAAGGATGTAAAATATATCTTCATTAACTATGGTGTTGGTGTGAAAGGGTACAATCTTTGGGATCCTGTGGCTGAGAGAATTTTGTATAGAAGAAGTGTTATCTTTAGAAAAGTCAAGCCTTCTTACATTATTGCAACTAGAGAAGGATGAAAAGAAAGACATGGTTCAACTAACCCCAAAGACTAAGAAGGTTGAACCAAAATCCCACGAAGGACTTGAATAGGAAGAGAGATCAGAGAGTTCAGAGAGTTCCAAAGAAGAGATAAAACCTCCACCTCAGTCATTGAGAAGGTCCACTCAACAAAGAAAACAACCAAACAGGTATAATCCTCTTGATTGGAGATGTATGTTTGGTTTGATTACTAACACCGATGAACCTAGGATTGTAAAGGAGGCTATGGGTATGAATGATGTAGAGTCCTAGAAGGTGGCCATGGATGAAGAGATGTCCACTTTGAATAAAAATGACACATGGGACCTAGTACATTTGCCTAATGAATGAAAACCCCTTGGATGCAAATGGGTGTTCAAAAGAAAAATAGGTTCAAATGGTAGTTTTGAGAAGTACAAGGCGAGACTTGTTGCAAAGGGTTATTCCTAGCTTGAGGGAATAGATTACGGTGAGATTTTCTTCCCAATAGAAAATTTGACATCCATTTCATTTCTATTATCTATTGCTACGACATATGATCTTTAGGTTGAGAAAATGGATATGAAGACAACATTCCTTCATAGTGATTTAGAGGAAGAGATTTATATGACTCAACCAGAGAACTACATTGGGAAAGGTAAAGAACATTTGGTTTGTAAGTTGAAATTTTTATATGGTCTTAAGCAACCTCCTAGGATGTGGTACCAAAAGTTTGATTCTTTGTGTTAAGTTTGGGATTTCTAAGATCCAAATAAGATGATTACATCTACTATAAGATGGATGGTGATCATATTCTCATTATTACATTAAATCATGGTGATATACTATTTTTTGGTAATGGGAAGGGTTTGATTTGTGAATTGATGTCTCAACTTTCAACACATTTTGAGATGGACGTAGGGGTGACTAAGTACATCTTGGGGATAAGATCAAAAGAGATAAAATGAACAAAAAACTTTGGTTGGTCTAGGGTAAGTATATGAACTCTATGTTGGAGAGGTTCAGGGTGTCATCTTGTAGTCTATTGTGTGTTCTTGTTATGATGGGGACAAAGTTGTCTATTGAGCAATGCCTGACTTCTCCTAGTGAGATGGAGGATATGCGCAGAGTACCTTATGTTAGTGTAGTTGGGAGTTTGATGTATGTTATGGTCTACACAAGACTAGACATTACCCAAGCAATGGGAGGCCTTAGCTAATTTATGGCTAATCCTGAACAGGTACATTAGAATGTAGTGAAGAGGGTCTTCAAGTATTTGTGGGGTACTTCCAAGTATTCCTTATGCTATCATGGTTATCCTATATGGGACCAATGTTCAGTTTATATTTTTGGATTTGTTGATTTAGACCGGATTGGGTTATGTCGACAATAGGATATCCACTAGTGGATACATTTTCACTATGTTTGGTGGTGCAATCAGTTGGATGAGTAAGCAATAAGATGTGGTCAATTTTTCCACTAAAAAAGTAGAGTACATGGAAGCTACTCATGTTTGTAAGGAAGTCATCTAGCTTAAGAGATTGTGTTTAGATGTTGGGCTAGATGCAAAAGCCATTACGATTCATTGTGATAGTGAAAGTGTTATATGTCTAGAAGAGAACTTGACCTTTAATGCAAGGATGAAGCACAATGATACATTCCAATACCATCTTGTTCATGATATGGTAGAGGATGGAAGGGTGATGATGGATAAGGTTGATACTTTGATAAATGTTGTAGATTCATTGACAAAGGCCATGAGCATAGACAAGTTCAGGTGGTGTAGTGAGTCTATGGGGCTCTTAACCCCTAGCAATTAGATATTTAGTGTTGGTGAGTATCACCTTTTCTCTTGCAAGGTTTTTGATTGTGGGAGAATTTTAGGAAAGGTGTCTCAACCTTGTACCTAATGTTATGTTTACAAATAGTGCAATTTTTAGGATAAAAAAAAGAGAAAGTCAATTTCTAGGTTATAGAGTTGGTTTTTGGTCAAAATAATTTTTTTGAGTTGTTTAGCACCAATTCCCTAGTGCCTATCATGTGGATCTCTTCAAGATCTACAATTAAAAAAATGGACCTCTCAAATCAAAGGTTATGGCCTTCAAAACTTGGGCCTCTTGCATTGGAAGTGTGAAAACATCTAGGACACATAAAAGAGCTTAAAGGGGAGTTATACTTATTGACCAACTTATTCAATGTGTGTTCTAGCATGCCATAAGGCATCTTTGGATGGGAATAATGGAGACAAAATGTAATGCCTAATTTAGTGAGTGGATTATAACGAGGTTATGACAAGTGGAAGGAATGTCCTATTTTTAGCTTGTGGACTCATCTTGGAATTTGGGTGGCACTATTTTGGGTGGTTTTAGCTCATGGTTTTCTAATTACCATTTGGTGGTTTCATGTATTGTATCTCCTATTTATTGGGTGTTTGAGATGGAGGTTTTGATACTGAGTTTCTTAGGTATTGTTATTTGCTAGAATTCCTCCAGATCTCTAGTTGGTGATACTCTTGTGAAGGCTTGCGTTGTAAGTGTATTGTAACTGTGTTGTTTACTAAATAATACATTGGGCTACTTTGGAGTGTGGGTTTTTCTCTTGAAAGGGTTTTCCCCACGTACACCTATGTTATGGGATACTATTTATTTTATGTTTATATGTGTTTCTGCATTTTGTAATGTTAAACGATTGAAATTTGCACAACACTCTCCTCAAAATTTTAGTGTAGGATGCATTTCCATATACCTTGCTTCCTTTCACCTCTTTGACCTTCATTTGTAGATTATGATTCAACCTATAGGGATGTTTCTTAATAGGCTTAAAGCTTAGTTTCAATTTGATTTGCATCTTCCCAAGGGAGGGATGCAGTTCTTTCATCTCTAGGTATTCGTAAAGAAATAAATCGTGATACTCATGTAGTAGCTCAACAATGCACACAAGATTTTCTTCTCCCTACTAGTCCCCTATAGTGGTTGTTTTAGGTGCATCCTCTATTCTAATGTTAAACTAAATTGTTTTGACTGGTTTAGAGTAATTTACCCTTTCTTATTTTTTTCTTTTCTATAATGCACTCTCCTTCATTGATCTACACTTCAATATTGTACGATAAAAGTTCTTTTGTCCCCATTCTTGCATAATGATTTCCTCCTCCTTTTGTATGTCTAGACTAGTGAATCTCCTAACGCAAATTTCTAACTTTGTCCCCAAGTCTAGATCCCCAAACATATTTAGCATTTCCAAAACTACCTTGGATAATGTGTACAAATTGTTAAGCACCTAGCCTACCCTTGGAGTTGGGTCACAAAACCCAAAAGTGTTGAAAATCCATTGATAGTTGTTTCCATTTACAAATTTCTTAGCACGACTATTTTTGAAGATTCTATATTGGCACAAACCCTAACAACATTTGTACAAACTTGTGTACCCACATATCGTTATAATAGTTTTCTACTAAAGTAACACAAATGGCTTTGCACGCTAAAGCATTTGAGGGCATGGATGTCCATTTCTCCGGTATAGTCTAACACATAGAGTGTGCCTAGCTTTGAGAATCTACACAGAATATTTCTTGAAATCCTCCCAACTCCATAACATAGGTTAGTGAGCAATCCACCTTCTCATTGGTACTGTACTCAAGATGAATGTAATTATAGTTAGGCACTCCTATGCATCTAGAAACACACACTCCACAATTATGCATAAATCCTTAGGGCTAGACTCCCCATCAAAATATGACCCATAATCCTTTAGCAATGACACATAAGAATAAGTTTAGAACAAGGAACCATCTTTGAATAACCCAGTTGGTTCAACAAATTCATTAGGAGTGTGCATTACTTTTGTGTTGGTGATGCCTTATGCATCCATCTTGATGACTCTATGCTAGGAGACTTTTTATGTTCGGGTACTTCCTTACTACCTATGCACTTTTGTGCGTTGTGTATGTTAGTGCAAGTATTTATTGTAAGTTCATAGTCGCAAACTAACCAAGTTTCCATAATAATGTATTAATCAACCTCGAATGTACTCCTAGTTTAGAATCTTGTCTTGTAAGGGTTCAATCTTGACTTATTTGTCGATAGTGATCTAGTAGATTTCCTCTAAATCCTTCTCTTCAATGTAGACCAATTCCACATATGTCGACCCCTTAGAACCAATGGTGAAATCACATGCTTGTCACCATTCTTAAAGCTCATGGTGCAGTGCTTAAAGTGCATGTTTGCACCTACTTAGGAACAAAAGTCTAACCTAACCAAGTTGAATTTCTTTTTGGGTTTGCCATATCAATTACTTCAAAATAATTTTTTTTATCAAATAGTTCCATTTATATTTAACTGTATAAAATTTCTAAAATGACACTATATCATAAAAAAGGTGGGTGTAAATAGTCACCCCATAGTCTATGCAATGTGTATCCTTAAACAACATATTAAGAGAGAAAAGGAACAAACTACTAAGCAACAAGATCTATTGATATAGCATTAAGAGGTGATTCATGGTCATTTGGTTTCCACACATCAAGATTATCTTGGCCATCTAGTATGGGCTCCTAGCTTGTAAGCTAGCACCATCATTAAACTATTCATCCTACACTTGCTTGGGAGGTTGACTAGTAACACCATAGGAGAAATGGCCAAAGCAAGATGAGAAAACTTGTCAATATTTGGCCAACTTAAGGAACCGCTATCGTTGTGAGGAAGTTAAAGGTGATAGGAAACTAGAGACCATCCATGGGCACTACAACCACAAGATTTGTGCTATGAAGCATGAGAATCATGCCCATGAGAATTATGCTCCTACTATTTTGATGCCTTATAGGAGGGGATTGGCCCCTATTGGAAGGATAGGTTGGTGGAACTCTAGCAATCATACAAGGTGCATTACCCCAATGACTTGTAGGTGGTCCATTTCAAGTGCAACTTTATTAGCTTGCACTTGTATCTACATTGACACATTTGAACAAATCATAGATTTAGAATACATGGAGAAATTGTTTCCAATAGCATATCTAGAAAATAGAGCATAATTCCTAACTTTCCAAATGCTAAATAGGATTTCCACTTTGAAAGCATGCCATATCTAGGTAAACTTACCGTGAATTTTGGTCCAATCTCCTACAAGCATCATGTGTTAGGAAAAAGGCTCAGGTTTTAAAGGATTAAAAAATAATGAATCCAATTCCATGCTATCTAGGCTATAGAACAAGGTCAAATGAGGTACTCAATAGTTTCCTAATGCCGACAGAAAGGGCAACAAGGATTTATAACTCCCAAATGAATCAATCTAGAACCAAAAGATGTACCTCGATATAAAATGCACCAAGGAAAGTGAGCAATCTCTAGCCCAATGATGGCCAGCCAAACTTTCCAATCTTTCCACCATAGCTTGAAACTTCTTACCCCAATTTTATGTAGCATCTCCATAAGGATAGAGTCAATAATAATATAAAAGGATCAAAATTTTGAAGAGTGAGTCTATACTTCACTCTGCCTTCTAGCTAGAAAAGAAGATTCTTGGTGGTTCTTTAAAATGATTTGAAAGGTCATTAATGCCTCTGTTGAACTTTTTTAAAGAATGAACCCAAGGAACCTTAGCTAGAGGTCTATCCTAGCAAGTGATGATAGGAGACCATGATATAGACTAATTATTAATAGATATCATGGTACACAATTCATTTCCAGTCCAAATAAGTAATGGCTTAATAGCATCCCAAGCTTTCCATACGCTTTTTATAATAAACGTACCCTAGATTTTAACAAGCTCCTTCTTGGTGAGGATTGAATGGAGACTAGGGTCTCTTCAGGATTTACACCCATTAGGCACTTCGGTAGAGATATCATGTCAAACCAAAATCACCAAATCTTTGTTACCCTCTAGGGCTCTAATTATCCATTTAGCACACAAGGTTGCACCTTGCCATTATGTGCCAATGAGACCAAGCCCTCCAGAATTACAAGGAAGGCAAAAAATTCCCAAGCAACTTTTTGAAAGTCTTTGCCTTGTTATGATGAATCCCATATTAAATCTCTTAGTATTTTTTCTATCTTTTAATAAGGAGCTTCGGAAGGAACCTAACATGAAGAATAATTAACATGGGTGGTAGCTACAACCTTAGAACAAAACTAGAACTTTATTGCAAGGGTGAGTGGCTTAGTAATCCAATAAGCCACTTGTTTTCCACTCGGCTAACAACATCTTGCCATAATATTGAGGAAAAGCTTGAAATGCAAATGTAATACCAAGGAATATGAAAACCTCTCCATGATCAATCCTTTTCTAGTCAAAAGTATTGAGCCAAGCAGGTTTAGAAAAAAACACTATCTATAGCATTAGGTTTTTTTCCATTGAATACTTGAACTTGAAGCTAAGCAAAAAACATCCACACATTTAAGAGCTTGTCTATGCTAACTTTCACAACCCTCTGCATACCCATAGGTTATTGTCATATGTTATTATTGAAAATGAAGGTAGAAATGCTGCTATAAGCTTTAAAATTTTGTGTATGCAAAGCTTAAATAAAGATTAATCTGTAACAATTAATGAACAATTGATTTGCACATTCAATCCAATGTAGAAGAGAAGAGAATAGAAGGGAAGAAGCTTGCAAAGTATTTACGTGGAGAAACCCTTTTGGGAAAAAAACTCCACATCCAAAGATGTTTCATGCTTGTATTAAATCTCTTTAAAAAAGATTACATTCAATACTAAAATTTCTCTACATCCTTGATACACTTCACAATAAAGCTTCTTGCTTTTTTCTCTAAGTCTTTACCAAAAACTTTTGCTTTTTTCTTCTAAGTCTTTTTCCTTCAAATCAACTCTGTGGAAAATGTATGGGTTTTGCAATTAAATCAAAAGCTTCTTAATTAAAAAGCTTGAAACTTAAATTATAATCAATTACAATTGATAACATAACTTCCAAAGCTCATGCAAAAATCAAGCTCACTTAAATTGAGAAGACTGAACTCAAACAAAGTCCAAACTTTGAGTTAACTGCCCCTTCATGATGTGGGCATCCAAGGTGGCTAAATATCGTTGTCCCAACATCAAACTTATCACCAAATAAAAGCGACATCATAAACTCTTCCATTTGGGCGTCGATATTTGCCCAATGAGTTTTTGATAACTAAAGTGATCAAATACACATCAAAATCATGTAAACAACATGCAAGATTGATGTCCCCAAGATTATTCTAAAATATCTTGTTTTGTACATGCAAGTGACATGCAAACACCGGATCCAACATGCAACTGATACCCATTACCTGAAATACTGAGATGTACCATCCTGCAACTTTCAGGAGTTGGAGTGTCTTGCAAGTAATATCTTAAAACTGACATGCAAGCATTTCCAACAACATGCAATTGATACCTATTTCCTGAATCACTAAGATGTACCATCCTACAAGTTTTTGGAGTTGGAGTGTTCTGCAAGTAATCTCACAAAACTGACATGCAACTACATGCAAGGTCATATAACTTACATGCAAGAACATGCAAGGTCATACAAGTCCGTAGGAATGACATGCAACAACATGCAAGCACATGCAAGTAACATGCAACAACATGCAAGGTCATACAAGTCCATAGGAGTGACACGCAACAATATGCAAGCACATGCAAATGACATGCAACAACATGCAAGTCTATATGAGCAACATGCAATAACATGCATCAACATGCAACAACATGCAAGTACATGCAAAAACATGCAAGTCCATGCAAGCTATTCTGACCACATGCAAGCAATATCCAATTCATGCATCTCTTATACTATAGTTAACTCCAACATTATATCCATGCAAGGTGTCTCAACATTATCTACTCATGTACATAAAAAAAACACAACTCCAAGTCTAAAATAAGACCCAAGTCTAACTCCCACTCACTAGGAGTTGTCAAACTCTATTTTAAGACTTAGGAGAAGTCAACAAGGTCTTCATGGCTCCCATCTCAAAGTGGGCATCCAAGTTTGACATTATCCATTTAGAACTTAATTGCAAAAGTCAAAGTGATGTAATTAATAAATAATTAATCTCTCAAAGTCTTAATGTGTTGGGGAACATATTCCAAGAACTTTGGAGACACATGAATTGGTTGGGATTGCAAGTTAATGGCAACTTATCCCAATAGTTATTTCTATATAATTAATATGCATAGTAAGGGACTTAGTGTAAGTTGGCCTATAGCCACCAATGCATCAAGGGTAAGCACATTTACCTCTAACCCTATATCAATGATCATGTTGCAAATAAAATAACCATTCATTTCAAGTGTTAGCAATTGGTTCATTTGTGCACAACACCTTTCTAGGATGTAGGTGATTTGCATTTCTCCCAAGTTGGATGTCACAAGTCTTTTTAAAAACTATTTTAAGTCAGGTAAAACCCCACCTTTGTGCATTAGGTGCAAGATAGTGTATCTAATATCTATCACATTTTTATGTCATTCGATGAGCTACAACATCTTCTTTAGCTAAGAACTGGAGCTTAAAAAACATGGGATTGGGATCGACTACATGGGGTGGTATGAGGAAATGTATAAATCTTTTACTGATGACTGGGCAGAGATTTGCCAGTAGTTTCTTGTGTTTTGTTTTAGTCTATTGGTTTTTTATTAAGTATGTTTTGAACTCTATTTTGTTGTTAGTCTGTTGTTGAAGCATTGTTTATGGCCTATTGTGGCCTTTTTTGTTGTGCCCTTGGGGCAATTTTTGTAAAGGGATTAGGACCCTCTTTTCCTGCTTGCTTAATCAAAAACATCCTCTTTATTTTCCTTAAACATATGCACAACATCCTAGAACAACTTTCACTTTTGTATAGGGTCGATAGGATTTACGTGGTCTTCTATTTGCACAACTATGTGATGTGAAGGGCTTTTCTTTGCACACATACCTTTTGATGGCTTGACTATTTCTTCTACTTGTGTGCGCACACCACTATATGTAAGTATGTGTACATGCTTATGTATTTGATTAGGTGAACCATCTAGTGACTTCCTAGTGTGAATGATTTGTGTTGCTTTCTTGTGTGACTCAAATGAATATGAGAAACTTGGGCATCTTCTATCTTTTGATCCACATTATAGTAGCCACATGTTAGAAACTTTGTATACTTGCATGTGGTATGACCTGATTATCAACACTTGTAACAATAAAATCCCCAAGCTTGGCCATCTCTACCTCCACCTCATCTTGACCCTCCACCTTCACATCCTTTCCACATTGGGGTACATACTATTGTTTTGGTGCATACTACTATTGTGGGGTATACTACTATTGTGACATATACAATTGTTGTGGGGGTAGAGCTTGAATGCTTGTACTCATCACCTACTTCCCACAAGCATCACATAGAGCTTGAACAACATTGTAAGTATTGGTGTTGTGAGTTGCATTTATAAACTTCACACTAGTAATTAACTGACTCCCTTTAACTTCTTTAGCAATGCACATGATGAAGTAACATAATGCTCATGCCATATCGTAGACTCTAGAATGTGATGGGACTATGTTGTGCTCCTTATTTTAACTTTAATGGTTAGCTTTGTGCAATATAAATTTTAAGCTACTTTTTCCTAATTATACTACATTTATTCATCAGACAAAAATACTAAGTTGGGAAATAGAAAATTGGAAAAACTAGAAATAGAAAGACAAGATGTAGAAATAAACGACAAAAATGAAAATTTGAGGTTGTGGGGAACCAAGACAATGAATTTAGAAGTGATTTAGTATAGACACTAGCACACTTGCACTGTCATCTGGAAGTTGCATTGTCATCTATATTCCACATTATCATCCAACAATATCATAAAACTAAAATGCTTGTATGGAACCTATAACATGCACACAAATAAAATAGAAACAAAGAACAAAGAACACTGGAAATACATAGAATAATACAAAATGATAGTAATATGCTCTCAACTTAAATTAAATGAAATGAAAAAATGACAAGGAAGGATAAGTGAATGTAAAACTATATGTGATGAAAATATTTTAGATACCTATGTCTAGACAAAGAAGAATGGGGTGATTGCTTGGGAGCTTGCCAAAATGGTCAAGCCCCTACTTTGGTCTTTCAATTTCCCATTAGAAATACACAGAACAATACAAAATGATAGTAATATGCTCTGATATGATTTAAATTAAATGAAATTATGAAATGACAACGAAGTTTAAGTGAATGTAAACATCCATGTGATTGGAACCTTTTGGATACCTGTGTTTAGATAGAGAAGAATGGGGTGACTGCTTGGGAGCTTGCCAAAATGGTCAAGCCCCCTAGTTTGGTGTTTCAACTTCCATAGGCAATCAAATGAAATAAGGTGGTTGGATTTTATGTGTTCTCCTAAATCCTAAGTGCATCTAGAATATAAGATCAATAAAAAATAAATGTCTATAAGTGTTATAATCCCAAGTCTATAAATATTTTTAACGTTTCAGTGTGTGTATGGAAAGAAAATGGGAAATGGAGTCCCAAGATGCCAATACGAGACAATATACCAAAAACCAAGATCAAAACCAATATTTGCAAATCCCTTTGAAGGAGAGAGTGAGAATGTTACCAAAATCAATAGAAATGATAATAGACATCAAATTTCCATAGTCCAAAATATTATAAATGCGTGCTTTAGGATTAAACTGTGTGTTAGTTTTTCCTTCAACATTTCGGATCACACTCCATGATCCATCATTAGGAGAAAAGAAAGCAAGAGAGGAGAAATAGAATAAATAATTTGCAAATCAAGTAGGTTAAATAAAAAGGAAGAGGGGGAAAGATGTAGCATGAGAACCAAGAGACCACCCAGGGAATAGAAATGATGTTAAGAAACTCAAACAAGTAGTGAAATATTAGAAATTTTAGAATGGAGGTGCAAGGTTAGAAGCCATTGAAGGATTAAATAAAATAACTACACGTGTTACCTATTGGGATTAGCCAAGATCAACAAGAAAGAACACTGCCACAAGCTACGAGCACATAATAAGCCAAAATAATATTGCCAAAAGATGAATAGAATGTACATAGAAGTGTACAAATAGGTGAAGTGTTTGTGTCGAATTAGAAGTCGATTTCAACACTCAATGAGTGGTGGCAAGTTTGCTCCACCAAGTGGCAAGAAAGAGGTGACACATACCTTGGAAGAGTTTTGAACAACTCTCCAAGTTGCCACATACCTACCTCAGGTGGCTTAACGCCATGTGTAGTTTACATGTATAATTACTTGTTAAATAATAAGTAATAACATTAATATTCTACACTAACACCCCCCCTTAAGCATAGCTTAGGTGAGCACAAATAAGGATGGGTCCTGAAAACTAGGCTTGATGAGGTACCCATGTACAAAGCAATCTCTCATAAAGCAAAGAAAGAAAGAAAACCTAATTGGAAAAAACTTTCCTCCAAAAGAGAGAAGAAATAAGAAGTGTGCAAGTGATCTTCCCATTCCAAATAGGAATATGCGGGAAGAACTATGAATGTCTCTGAATTCTGTACATGATTCAAAGACCTAGATGATGCCCATGATGTCTTCAAAGGCTTCTCAAGTATATCCAAGACAATGCTATCAATTGATAAGTGTTGATATGATGATTGAGTCGAAGATGTGGACTCATGAATATCTACAGAATTTGTCAATATAGAAGTTGATGTAGGAAAAATAAGAGCAATAATGTCTAAATAACTTATGTGTAGAATGTCAATGCATGCCATGTGGCTACAATCTAAATCCCACATGAAGTCCTACTATGAAGTAACTTTGAACTTTGTAGAATCAAAGGAACTAATATCAATGTTTTGTTGCAAGGAATCTCTGGAAGTTCTCAAGGAAGCAACTTAGAATTCTGATGTAGTAACAGGTGATGGTGGAGGTGATATGGAAGTGTTTTGGACACAACTCAATATGCAAAATAAAAAAATTGTTGAAGGAGCAGTAGAAGTTCTCTTTACACAACTCCATGGAAGTTCTCTTGACACAACTTGGAAGTGTTCTTGAAACAACTCAATAGACCCCCCATAATTCAATATTTTTATCCCCTCTTGAATTTTGGCACTTTATAACTGTAGTGCATAAGCAAGTCTAATTAGAATGAAAAATACACTTTATACTGATAGTGTAAAATCATTTCCAATAGATCAGGCTTGAAAAATTATTCACTTTCTAAAAGAACGACACTCAATTTTGAGTTGCCAATCAAAAGATACAATAATTTTAGTAGTTGCCTATCTTTCTTTACAAGGAAGGGTAAAAAATGTGTTAAAATGACATAATTTCCAAATCATCTCTACCTTGTTTTGTTGGTGCCAAAACCAGCTTCCCATTGACTATAAATTTGTTGATCTTGGCTAATCCCAACATGGTATGAAATCATACAATAAGACAAAATATATTTCCAAAAGATGAATAGAATGTGCATAGAACAGTGTACAAATAGGTGAAGTGTTTGATTCAAATCAAAAGTCGACTTCAACACTCAAAGAGTGGTGGCGAGTTTTCTCCACCAAGTGGCAAGAAAGAGGCGACACATACCTTGGAATAGTTTTGAACTCTCCAAGTTGCCACATACCTGCCTAAGATGGCTTAACACCACATGTAGTTTACATGTACAATTACTTATTAAATAATAAGTAATAACATTAATATTCTACACTAACATTACCTTCCTCAAGGAGGCTATGAAGAAGTTGCCTTACTTGCAGGTAGAAGAAGTTGCACTTGTAGATGGTGAGAAATCATCTTCTAATGTGGAAAACTCCCAATAGTGAACAAGGAAGTTGTTACAGAAATGGAGAAGAATGGAATGCTTAACTCTTAATGTCAATAAATCCAAGAATAAGATACAAGATCAGGAAATGTAGTAGAATACCATTGCCAAACTCATGAAATGTTGTTCACAAAGATTTTCCCAAGAATCCAAGAATGTTCTAGGTTGCTTAGAAAAATTCAAAATTACATGATAGAGATCAATAGGAGGGAAGGTCAAGAGTCACCAAAAGGCTTAGGTGACTATTGGGATTCATTCCAATGGGTCATGCAATGGTTACAACAAATGTTTTGGAAGTTGAAAGATCACTGGCTTGGCAAGAAATGAACACTACATGACTATACTATCATAGGATGTTAATGTGTTTGCACAGACATATGTGCACCTACATTAGTGTCTAAGTACAACATGGCCAGAAACTTCATATAATGGAATACAACATTAGGAAAACAAAAGGAATACACACAATCATATAAAAGGGACTAGGACTTACAAAGATACAAAACCATGTTGGCATTAAGAGTGGGGTAGAGGCCAAGGTTGGGCTAAAAGAATCCTAAAAACACACTACAAGAAATGGATGCTAAAACAATCTCAATTTTGTAATGTCAAAATTGTAGGGTATGCAATTTTAAACTTACACTTTGAGCAATTGAAATCCAACTCAAGCTTATCTTGATGAGAAACCTAAATAAATTCAACAATACCTTGTCAATCTAAGAAGGTAACCCTATGATAATGTCATTAATTTTATGCACAAGAGTTGCACCTATTAAGTTTACTAGCTATATGAATGCATTCTATTCTATTATAAACTCATAGAAAATAACCAAATGAACATGGAGAGTAAATCTATCAAATTTAAGGTAAAAGTCTAAAGTAAAATAAAGACCAGCGAATATGAGGGAGCAAAGTAGGGAGAAAAAGTATGTGGCGACAACAAATCTGAGTGAACATCACAATGAGGAAGTGCGCGGGAGAAGCGATCACCAAATTCCAATTTTTTCTGCAAGGAAGAACAAAGGGAGTGCTCCATCGAAAAACCTTATACACATTGATATCTCAGTGGAGAGCAAAAAAAAAGTGAAACCCTTGCGAAGACAACATTAATTTGCCGCTTCATTCGACCAAAGCTTAGCAGAAGCCAGATTAAGGCATGGGCGGAAGAGATATTGCAAGTTCAATGTATTCTCAAATTCCTTCCCAAAGGATTTTTTGTCACTGCCTTCGTAACACCCGCTGATACAGATTTGATCCTCAGAGGGAAGAATCGGACAATAATTTGTTAACCTCTATACATGAGGAAATGGGTGCCAAATTTTGATCCGACATTATGCGATCCATATGAGGAACCAAAGTGGATTCGACTTTACAATCTTCCATAGGAATGCTAGACGGAGGATTGCCTGCTTAAAATTGGGCGGTCTCTAGGCACAGTGCTAGCTATTGATATAGATCTATTGAACATTGATTCGTTTCTATTCGCCAGAATTCAAGTGGGCGATTTATAAAATCCTAGTCAAAATTATTCTACACACCCAAGAATATCAAGGGGTTCGAAATTAGAGATTGAGGAAAGGCACTTATTCTACTTAAATTGCCAGTCACAGACATTCTCAAGACATTTGCCCCAGGATAAGGGACGCAGGTGTAAATCCTGGACAGAATATAGAAGGGATGATCGGGCCGCAACATGGTACTCCCACGAACATTGAAGGTTGAGGTTCCCAAGGTCAAGAGGATCATCCATCTCAAGAAGAAGCAGCAAAATATGGTACCCACGCCTTGGATCTAGTAGGCATATCAAACACGAAAGCCCCTTCCCAAACACAGAATAACGTTCTTGATCTGGTCATGTCACTTGCTAAACCCCAGGCCAACATATCCAATCTAAAATCCAACAAGAATCTAGAATAATCAGAGGATAGGGCTCCAAAGTGATCGATGGAGGGTCTTGGCATGAAAAATCTACCTACGAAAACAGGGAAAATGCCATAGATAGGTAATCGCATAATACACATGAAATTATCGGACTTCCTCAGGGCACCTCAAGTGGTGTGCCGAAAGCATCCTCGACACTAAAGAGTTAAGGGGCTATTAGTCTTGTCTTTGGTGTCCCAGCACGCCAAAGATACTGATGGGACTCAACTCCTCCGTGTTCCAGCTGATATTTTACCATGACTTATCTTAAGCAAGAACAGCCACATATACTGGACTAATTCATCCCACGGAAGATCTAGCTTAGAAGGAAAGCTTGATGCTCTCATGTATGAAAACAGAGAGTCACATGCATTATTCGAGATCTAAGTTTCTTGGAAAATCTAAAAAGAAGGAACTCTAGGACTGTCAGTTCTTGCAAATGCTGACATACATTATGACAATCAAGCATGCCATAGCTAGAGGAAACAAGTAAGCTTCCAATTTAGATATAAGGAATCAAAGATAAGATTTAGTGTGAGGGTTGAATCGATTGAACTTCATTTCCAGCCAAAATATTGCTAGGGCTTCTCTTGATAACTGATCATCCTAAATATGTAACTCATTCCCAAAGGCATATTTATATCCTAATAAGATCACGTGCTAGAACCTCACATGGGAGCAATCGTATCAATACCTCCCTCCTCTCTGTTTATTTATAGCAGAAGCTTTCAATTAAGCAAAGCAAACTTGGAAGCAATGGTGACTAGGATGAGTACCGAGTGTGTGTGTAAATGTCAAGGTGAGGAGGAAAGAAATGATTCAGAGGAAGAATTGGACCCAGAGGTTAAAGAAGAGGAAGGCGATGAGGGGAGTGAGGCTGAGGATGAAGAGGAATCTCCAATTGATCAGATAAAACAATTATTCAAGGTCGATTTAGAAGAAATTGCTAAAGCCATCTTTAAAGTCATCGGGTCTAAAATATTCACCGGAGGACATATTCATGACGGGGTTCTTTATGAAGAATTCCTGATGAATTTTGTTCTTATCCTTGGGAGGAAGAATAGCAGAAAGTTGATGTCAAACAACTACGTTAAGGATCACATGTACCAAGTTGCGTCCACTGCTATCTCAAATTTTAGCAAGCATCCTAAATACGGGCTCATGGCAAGAGTTTTTGATGCGGCAGCGGTCAATAAGAAGAATAGCGTGATGGGCCAGGCACTAGTAGTCTTCAACAAAGGCATCCGTAATAACATGGAGACATTCGTTTACATAATTGGCCAATACAGAGACCTTTCTCCCACCCAGCTGGAACGAGCAATGGAACTAGCAGAAGGGTTGAGGACCCTCTTGCACAGTAACTGAAATTCCTCCTCTCTATATGTAACTACTATGTAGCATGATATGTACTTGTTTCCCTTTATATTATAATATATTAGCTGTCATACATGTAGCTGCTTATCCATACAAAAAATCTATCAATCTAATTATTGTAATCAAATAAACATCCACAAACAAAAGTAAATCTAATTGTTGTAAGAATCATGTTAAAAGATCTCAAACTATCTTTTCTAAAGTTGCAGATTAAACTTAGAAGTGAATGAATATTGCACACACACAACAATTATTTCAAATGTTGAACTAAAATAGACCACACCAAAATAAACACAAATCAAAGGATGATCTCTAGTAGGTTGACTCAATGAACATTCCTTATCTCACTAATTGTGCCAGAAGTACAACTCCTCTATTACACAGATATAGTAGAACAACAACTATTTATATTTAATTGAATAAATATGCACAAAAAGTATCTCATTGTTGTCTAAATCACTTACTTCTCTATTCTTCACATTATATTTTATATCGTTGTCTTTACTATAAGTCATATATAGGAGATAATGTAGAAAAACATATTTACAATAATAGTTTTGTTGTCCCTTATTTCCAAGGTAGCCACAAGGAAAAACATAACATTCCCCTACTTAATAGGATCAATTAACATCCCTACTTAATCCCTAAGATTAGACTTTTAGGGTCATTTAAATAGGTTAGAGGTGGTTACAAATATGATATGTACCTAGGGATATGATATTATAATGCATACAGGTGGATGGATATGCTACAATGTGACATACATCCCTTAAGTTGGTTATATTGGGTCATAAATTATATTAGGTAATTAGGAGGGCTACATGGGTTTAGTGATTTACCCCTCCATTATGTAATTAGGAGGAGGTCTATAAAAAGAAGATGAATATAACTGTAAGGAGGTTTGATGAGTATGATATTGTGTTTGGGATCTCTTGGATATATACCATGGAGTGGCTTCTTCCATAAGGATTATCATATGATGTTGCTCTACCTCAAGGGTTTATTCTGTTTTTGCATATATTGAATATTATGACATTTTGGCCCATGAACATCTCTTGTGGCATGTGTGATCCATCTTCTACATTTTATTATTACCACTATTATATATGTGGATTTTATCAAGTGTTATCAAAGCTACGATTTGGGCAAAGGTGAGGACAAAACCCCAATTTTTGAAAATCTGCCTATATCTTCTAAATGGTTGTGAATTTGTTGCACTTTTTTACTAAAGTTTTATGATCAGATAAGGAAGCTACAATACAGGATTCAGCGTTTTATCATCAATATTGAGTGAGTTATTGCAATTTTAGTTTTTTCCACAAATTTTCTCTCCAAGCTGCAAATCACAAAAAAAAATATTTTTTACATTTTTGGAAAGCTCGTCAAAATTCATTTGGGGTTTGTTATTAGTAATTTTGGTTTTGAGGCCAACAACTTTATGAAATAATTTGATCAAAGTTGGGCCAACAGTATGGATAGAAAGGTGTTCTATTCATTTAAGAAATGTTTTAGATGTCTTAGTTTCAATGGAGGTTCCTATGTTTAAAAAAGTGGTAATGCATTAGAATGGTGGGTTTAATTCAAAAGGGCTTATGGTAGAAATGAATCCTAGAAATTAAAATTATGTTTGTGTAGACACTTAAAATTCACCAACGCCTTCTACATGTCACTTTACCACATTCACATCATTTCCCACTTAATTATCCAATTTATGTCCCTCAACACTAATTAATTAATTCATTCATCTTCATCATATTCCTCCATATTATTTAAATAATTCAAATTATTTAATTAAATCAACTTCCCTCCACTTAAAATAAATAAATTCAAATTATTTATTTAAATATTCTATTTCCCTCCAAATAAATAAAATTTAAATATTTTATTTAATTATCTATTTGCACATGAAAGTAAATAATTTATTTATTTAATTTCCCTATTTTCCCCTCACCATGATTTCCTCTCATCACTATGATCACTCTTAATCAGAACAGTTAATAGATCAATCAATTGAGTTGACTCATCAATCAAATCAGTTAACAAATCAGTCAATTTTGTTAACAAACCAATCAATTCAGTTAACGAACTAATCAATTCAGTCAACTCCTCAATCAAATCTGTTAGCCTCCATAATTTGTGAGAGGACAAGGACACTTGTCTCTCTCCCATTTTCTCTCATCCTCTCAATCAATTTCAACCATTGATCTTTCTAATCATTCTCTACCATTGATCTTCATTTTTTAAAGTCTATAAATAGAACATCTTCCAAGCCATCTGATCATCTCTCATTCATGTAAACTTATGTTGTAATTCCTTCATCCACTTTGGGAGGTCAAGGTTATGTTGCTTGAGTTTTGAGCAATCCACATACTAATATAGCAAGGAGCAATCTATTGGAGTTATGGTGCAATTTCAATATGCTCAATCCGTGTGGTTGATTTGTGTGCAAAAGAAGGTATACTTGTATTGATTTTTGGTTTCTTTCATTTGTATTTGAATTTAATTTTTCATCCATCACATTTTGGCATGCCCGGTCAGACCCACGCCCCTTAAATCTAACATTTTTTGGAAGAAATTTCACGTTTTTTATGTAACATGAATAGAAACTCACTTCTAATTGCAACTGCGTGCTTGCGCTATAGGTTGGCGTGCCTTTGGTCTCGGTCAACATGCCTTTTGTTTATAATTGTGTGCCTATGGTTTCTGAGTTAACATTCCTGTTTGTGATGTTTCATGGTTGACTTCTCAAGTTTTGCTCCTGGATTTGCTTGTTGTATCTTCCTAATACCTAGTTCTACATGTCCATTCATCCGACTTCTATTTTTTGCAGGGTATAACATCATTTTCATGCAGGTTTCAGGTTCTGTTCTAGATGCGTGCCTTTGGTTTACAAAAGTGCGCCTTTGTTTCTTCTGACAATTGGTGATTTTAACCTGATTAGATTTGACCCTTCAGACCTCTGGATCACCCCCTATCAGTCAAATCTTACTTTATGTCAGAGCTAACTCTCTATTTTTTTGGCAAGTTTCTTAACATAGTGATGGAAGTGTGCCTTTGTTTTGCAAAAGTGTGCCTTTATGCTTTGTCAACGTGACCTTGGCTCATATCGATGTGCCTGTGGCTTTTAACTGTGCCTTTAAAAATACGCTTTCAGTCATTGTCTGCGCGTCCTCGGTCTTTGTCGATGTGCTTTTGGCTTATGTTGACATGCCTGTGGTAAAAGGTAAAAACAGGTATAACTTCTCTATTTTTTGTTTTATGTTTTCTTTATTTTCTCGCTTGTGACTATCTTTGTGCGCTTTTGTTCTACTTTGTGTTTAAAGCTAACATTTTGTTGGGTTTTGGAGCTAATATTTGGTGCAACATTTCTCGATTGGCCAAGATTATCTTTTGAAACTACTAATGAGTTTGTTGCAGCTATGTTTGTCCAAGACTCTTATTTCTCACTAATTTAGGCACTAAATTAGTTAGTGGGTTAATTAACTTGTTTGTCATGCTTGTGGGAAGTTGTAAGACGTATGCTCCCTCCATGCACTTCGTGTGATTTTGGAGATAAAAAATCTTACACTTTCTTTTGTTTTAGCTTAAATCCTAAGGTGAGACTAATTTGCGTATGTTCTCTCCTTGTGCCTAGTGCGACCCTAGAGATCAAAAGCAATTAGTATCTATCTTTCCTTTTAGGGGGTCTGCTAGGGGTTTTCATCACCCCTAGGGATGACCTCAACTGCATGTTTTGGCGTGGGATATAAACAATGCAAGAATTGAAAGACTCACTTCAAAGGAAGGACTCTCCCCCCTTGCAAAAATCCCAAGGCCCTTGGTCCGCCAAGACTTGTGTTGGTCGGCACTTGGGTAGACAAGGACACCCCCATTCATAGAGCATCCCCCGTACCTCGCGTATATTGGGACATCCCTTAGAATATTGTAAATCCTAGATAGGACAATCAACCATTTTCTAGTGTGGTGCAAGGGACGCGGATCGCCCCCTGAAGTTACTCACCATTGTACCTCCTTGAAGGCGAGATAGAAGTTTTCTTTGGGCAAGCTGTAAAAGCCTCTAATGAAAGGGGTATTGGGTGTAATGCCCTTATCCCTAGCTATCTACTTAGGGTGAAGTGTTCTTAGTTGGGTAAGAACATGGATAGGTATTCAATCGTGTGGGCCCACATTACGGAATCACTCCTACTTGAATAAAGTTCTAAGTTTGTGATCAAAGTGTTTGGTGTGTCTTTTCTTGTACAATACCAGTAATATCCATTTGTTATCCACAAAGGCTCCAACCTTGCGCATCTTATTCCAAAGAGTCAAGTAGCTATCGTGTCTTCTTTGTTTGTTCTCTTGCTAAAGAAACTCAAAAACCATCTTCCAAAGCAAACAAAATAGTCACAAATCATTCATTGTTAGTCCTTTCATTGGTATTAGTCCTTTTCTCGCATAGTCATCCATCCTCACACCATTATTTAGACTTTAGAACATCTATCTTCTTGAGACTATAGGATTTTGCCACAATCATTTAGCAAACATATCTTAAACATCATACAACATTTTCCATCATTTTGGTTATTAGTCTAGAATCTAGATTAATATCTACTAGCTTGTCTTTGATTTAAGAAGTTACCTCTCTTAGATTCATAGATAAGTTGGAATCCATCAAATGCGTGAACTAACTAGCAAAAGAGAGTGGCTCCTTTTGAGTTGGTGAAGTTCACTACCCTCATCTTGTCTTACTTTGAGATCAATAGTCTATCTCTTGGGAAGATAATCACAATCTCCAATCCCATAACAATTGATCTAGATTTTATATTTTGACCAAGCAAACAACCATCAAAATTATCCTAGAGTCTCAACTTTATCGCAAAAGTATAAACATATCTTCATCCATCATCCATCCTTGTCATATCAAGTCTTGAAATATCGCATGCCTTTAACTAGGTCCTAACATAAGAAAGTCATGGAAGATACTCACAACAAACCTCAAGATAATCCTGAAATACCAATTGATGCTACCCAATTCACCATGGGTATGAACCCACATATCTTTCTCCTAAAGGGGTACACAATAGGACCTTCCTCTTCTAATGACATAGGTCAAACATCACAAGAAGTGTCCCAAGACTGCACCAAAGAGTTGCAAAATCTTGAAATCTTAGACACTATAGATAGGCTCTTAGCTTCTAATCATAATCGATTCTTTCTTTTACTTGCCAAACAAGGAGCCAAGTTTCCTAATGCTTTTGACATGTCAAATATCAAAGAGCAAGACCAAATCAATATCACCATTGCTGGTATGTTGGGATCCCATCCTACTTCCATTCCAACAATATCTACCCTAGCACCCACAATTACAACAACACCCACACATAACATTCCTCTATCACCCTTCACCAATCAATTTGTCAATCCACTACACCAACCCCCCACTTCACTTGGTCTACTTCTTTCTAATGTTCCCACATCTATTCCTCTAATCACACTATCTATGTCATCTATGACTCAAACAAATCCCTTACTCACCTCATACACACCTTAACCATCTCATACCCCAACATCCATAGCATCTCAACCACAATCTTCTATTCCTCATGTCTCTTGTAACAATCCACCACAAGTGTCACAAGTCCAATCTTCTATTCCTCATGTCTCTTATGTCAATCCCCCACAAGTGTCACAAGTGCAATCCTCTATTCCTTTTACATCATATATCATTCCACCACAAACGTCACAACCTCCAACCTCATACACAATACCTAATACTCCCCCACAAGTCCACTCATACATAGCAAAACAATCACCTTCATATTCCACTTATCAAGGTCTTGCTCCACAACAATCACCATCATCTACTATTTAGCAATTTTTTGTGCAACAACAACCAACATCTGAAATTGATCTTAAATTTTTCAATCTTCAAAAATAAATTTCAGATCTTACACTTGGAAATACCAAGAAAACTTTCCCATTTGAAGAAGTTTGTCTTATCAATTTGATAGGTCAATTCCCATGATGCCTTTTCCTCAAAACTTCAAAATACCAAATTTTGATAAATATAAAGGAAAAGGTGATCCCAAAGAACATCTCAGAGAATTTTATATGGCTTGCTTAGAGGTTGCCAATAATGATTCATATCTCTTATGCCTCTTCCCTCGCAGTCTTGGAGGGCAAGCAATGGATTGGTTTTCTCATCTATCTTCTGGTATTAAAACTTTTCACGAGTTGGCTGAAAAGTTTGTTACACACTTTTCTTTCATCGTAGAACATAAGATCTCTATGATAGACCTCTATAACAACAAACAACATAATGGGGAAACCTTCATCTCATTCCTACAACGATGGAGGAACATGGCTAGCAAATTTCCATGGCCCATACCTAAAAAGCAGTTAGTGAACATATTTGTTCAGAATCTGAACCCTGAACTTGGATTCCATTTGCAAATCCAATGTGCTTACTCTTTCAACGAGATCATCTCCAAAGGGACAAACATTGAAAAAGCCCTCATTGCTAAAGGGCTTGTAAAAATCTTTAAGGAAACAAAAGACAACCCCCAAACTTCTAATGAAAAGCCCCGTTTCTGGGCCAAAAACAAGAATGTTGTCAATGATGGTGTGGTGGACACCAAACATGTTCAAACTATCCAAACACTAGTGTAATGTACCTTTTTTGGTGCATAGATTTTTGTGCCTATTTTGTTTGTTCTTAGTCTCTCAGAGACTATCCGACGTGTTTGGGAGGACTCCAATGTTCTTAGAGTAGTCGTGGTTCAGTCAGCAGATCAGTTATATGGGTTTCCCTTGTGTTAATGGATTATTTTCCTTGGCTTTGAGCTTAGTGGATGTCCAGGGTTACAGTGATGCTTTCAAAAGTTTGATCGGGCTTCCGGATTGCTCTCCAAGATTCTTGGAGGAGTTGTCTATTTTTGGAAAGTCACTCGGAAGGCATCATTTTGCATCCCAAACCTTACAGAGCATAATGGTTCAGTTTATTTGGCACTTGCATGAAGTTTGAGATTTTTTGCAAAAAGTAATATTTAATGAGCTATTTTAATTATTATTTTCACTTAAGTTCCTAAAGGTGAAAATAATTAAAAAGTTATTAAGTGTTATAGCTCATTAGAAAGGGGAAAACATATTGTTTTATTTAGGCACATAAAAGTGAGCACTTAAGTGGAGGAAAAAATAAATAATTTAAGTTGGAAGGAAAATGTTATTATTTTCAAGAAATAATTCATTTCCTTTGTAACTCCTCAAGTGCCTTATAAAAGAGAATGAGCTCTCATTTGGACGGGATGCTTTTGGATTTGTTTTGTTTGCAAATGGATTGAACCTGTGAGTTCTTCCATATTCTCTTGAGGATGAAAACCCTGTTGTAGAATGCTCTTGAGGATGAAAACCCTCTTGAGGTTGGTTGATTTCACTCAGAAAATCACATGGAGTTGAAAGGAGTTGTTGGATTTTTGTGAAGTTCTTTTGTATTTCAGATTTGCATTATCATGCTATATTTTGATGAATTTTGGGAGTGGTGTGAAGTTTATTTTTTCTGAGTTTGAGTTAATGTCCTGCCTGGCTGTACATTCTAGTTGTACCATGTTAGAGTTGATTATGAATAAAAATTATTATTGATGTATTTGAGGCAAAGATTGTTTGGGATGCTATGTGTGATCTTGGTGCTTCTTTTCATACCAATTTTAGTGGGTTTTAGGCTGTGGTTTAAATGCAGTGAGGAATCCATACAAACCTAGCCGTATTATGCAGTTTGGGAGTGAATTGAATAATAAATATCATTGATGTTTCTGATTGCAAAGACTAGTTGGAATACATTTGAGATGTCTAGGCACCACCTTTCAGATTGAATTATGTTGGTTTTAATGCAGATTTGTGGTATTAAGAGGATGTTCATACATTTCAGGCCGTACGATCTTGTTTGAGGAGTTTGGTGATATTGAAATTGAATCTTTGATGCTTTGGGTATGTTTTGGAATGCATCTGGAAGGTTATATAGTGTAGATGAATTTCATAAGAGTTTGTTCTAAGATCTTTGGTATTGTGCTCTCAATATTCTATGACTGGCTTTCTTAGGCCGCACAACTCTGTATGTGGGTGACTGAGATTTTTGAGCTGATTTTAGGGGTTTTAGATTAGTTGTCTTTTCATAGTAATGTGATATTGCAGGCCTTAAGACAATTTACTATTCAGTTTGAAGGGGATCCTTGTGTTTGTGATCATGTGTGAAAGATTTAGCAGGTCCAGGGTGCCGTACAATACATCATAGAAGATGATTATATATTTAGACCAGAATAGTAATTAAAGTGCAGTGTTTCAACATCTGTGAGTTTAATGTGTGTCTCTAATATGAATGTTGTGCAGGGTAACTCCACAAGACCTCTCAATCTCCAAGTTGCTAAGTACAAGTTTAATTCAATAGTTCTAATTTTTGAGTTGTGATTATTATGAACATTGTAACTACTTTGTATATGCAACTCACTAAAGTACCCCTGGATGGTTCAACCGCTAGTATAGAGTAATTGAACCTTTCTTTCTTCTTTCTACCCACTAGATAAGTGGTGAATACCCACTGAATAAGTGGATGATTTGTAATTTTCATTCTTGCACTCATACCCACTGCATTGTGGATGCTTGCTCAAGTAGATGAATGTTTAATTATTTGCACAATGTTATAATTTTGTATGCCGAAATAGAATATGCTCTCACCTCGCCCAATTGGGAACTTGGTGATCAGAAGTGTGGAGGTAATCTAATGGTTGCATACATTGCCTTTGTGCTAACCCTGTTGTGTGATAGATTGTTAAATTTCAAAAAAAATTGGGGTAGCTTGTTACAGTGGTATCAGAGCTGGTGATCTTGCTAGCATGTTTGGGTTGTTACTCATTCCTTGTAGATTTTCAAGAGCAAGTCAGTTTTCAGCCTTGCATGTAGGTGAACAACACTTGCATGTGTGTTCAAAGTTGGGCAATTGAAAGAATTTGAGAAGTGTTTAGAGATCATGGCATCTCTTATGCGGAAAAGAAGTGAGACAGATGTCCTGGATGAATTAGAAAGAGTTGTTCACGAGAAGTTGGATCGAAGGAAGTATCATCATGAGGCCACTAAGATTATTGATGAGTACGAAGGACTATCAGATGACTGTAAGCAGCAAATTCCTTGGGATGCTTTCTTGGAAATCATCAAAGAGGGGAATCTTGGAAAAGAGGGCTTAATAGAATACATTCAGAAGATAAGGAAGGAAGAGGAGATGAAGACAATGTCTTTATGCAAGCCCAAATTACCTCTTCCTTTGGCAAGGACCAAGATCCATTCTAAGTCATCACTTTCCAGCCCACCGAACAAGAAGCCTCCTATTTCGAGGAAGAAAGAGTTCAGCAAGAATGAACTTAGAAGAAGAAATCGTTGTTTCCTATGCAAAGATTCTTGGAAGCCTAACCATCATTGCAAGAACAAAGAAGCTAAACTAGTAGCTTTCACCACATGTCCTTTCTTTTAGGATGATGTGGAAACAAAAAACAAAGAAGATGAAGTCCTGATATCTGAAATACATAAGATTGAGCCTTTGTATGATGAAGTCAAGGTCACTAATCAAGAGGCATGCATTGAGGAGCTTGCTGATTTGGGGAAGGCTACAACAGAAATTGGTGAAGTTGAGCCTTGCTTTGATGAAGAATATGAGCCAAAGGTGTGGGACTTAGCAAGTCCTTCCTTTGATGAAGATCCTGAAGATGCCACTACATTTGAGAATGAGTTGAAGATGATCGATAAATTGCTAGAAGGTGACTTTGCAAGCGATCCTAAGAGAATTGAAACAAAGTGTCTTGTTGAGGACATGGGAAACAATGAAATCACAAAGGATGAACAAGTTGATGCTGCTGACAATTTCAGAACAACACTGAATGAAGAGCATTTCCACCATTCTAGTGATGGTAGTCTTGATTATGAGTGGGATTTTTACATGCAAAGAGAAGAGTGGTTAGACTCTTGAAAGATCCTTGATGAAGAATGTGCTGATGAAGACTTTAAATCAGCCGTTGGTGATTACTCAATGTTTGAATTTGATGTTGTCATAACAATTGATCATAGTAACAAAAAAGAAGATTCATTTCCCTTGCAAATTGAAGAATCTAGTGATCTTGTAGAAGAGTTAGTTTATGATCATGTTGATGAGAAGTTTGTTGGAAGATTTGGATCAGCCTCAAAGGTTGGTTTAACATTGAATTTATGTGATGCTACTTCTTGTAGTCAAAGTGGGTATGAAGAGGACAACTAAAAGCAGTTGATTTCAAGGATCGTGCCTCTAAGGATATGTCATAAAATTTATTGTGTGCATCTAATTTGGATTTTAAGAATCAGTTGTTAGTCATTGAAGATAAGGTTGTGCAAGTTCTAACACATTTGGATAGCTCACATAAGTTTGTTGAAGATCACATTTGGAGAGCTCAAGTTGAAAGGAGACAAATGGGCATGGAAAAAGGATCTTCACTTGAAGATTGGTGTATAGTCAGGAAGGCATTGGAAACTTTGAAATTAGATTATTTGAACCTACTTATTGATAGGGATCATGTCCTTGAGTTTGCTGGTCAAATCTATGATGCATTGAAGGGAAGAGAGGTTGAAGTTGATAAGCTTACATTTAAGCTTAAATCAACTATAAATTCTTTAGAGAGTACCCAAATGGCTCTCTTAGAAGTAGAAAATTAGTTTGATAATGTCCATCAATTGAGAAAGCAAGATGGAGTTGCTAGAACATATGAAATCAAGTTGATAACTGAAGAGCTTGGATTATTCCAATAGGATTTTGACTTAGGACAATCTCCTAAGTATGATGATGCAGAGTTGGAGCAAAATGATGTTGTAGCTGAACATGGAGATGGAAACAACTTCCAACCATTTGATCATTTCCCTTTTATGATGGAAGTTGAGTTAACTCAAAACAATTCACTCCTTATGTTGAATGATGAGGACTAATCTAATGTGAATAACAAGGAGGAGGATAGTAACAGGATATGGGATCTTGGTGAGAAAAACTCATGGAATGTTACTTTGCATAAGAACTTCACTATTAACTTGAAGCTACCATCAATTGTTGAAGTGTGGCATAAGGTTCAGGTATGTAATGAATTAAGTTCAGTGATGGCCTACTTTCATAAGGGAGTTTACTCTCAGGGTTCTATGGAGGATAATGGTGCTGGTAAGATTGTTTTATGGATGATTTTGGAGTCACAATTCTGTTTTGAAGATGTTGTCCATCATCCAATTAGCCATCATAAGTATTCCATTGCATACATAATAATGGATTGGAGAAAACTTTTGGTCATGACTTTGATGTATTTTGGTTGTAGATGGCCTAAATTTCTTCTTGTTCTCAAAAGATTTCAGTTTTATTATTGCTGTCCCAATTTTAGATTACTGAAATATGATTTTCATGAGATTATTTCAGACTTTTGCAGCCATGAGATTGATCTATTTGTTGTTTTTAGCTTTGTGGGAAGATGAAGTGCTCAACTGAAAAGGATAAGTGTTATAGCTATTAATGCTCTTTTGGATGGTGAGAATCAGGTGATTCATGGTTGTTCAAAGTTACTTTCAACTTGTGTTCAAGATGATTTATGTTCTTCCTTCGAGGAACATTTCAGATTTTGGTTCCCAGTAGTAGTTTTAGGGTGGATGAATTGTATTGATGACTTTTTGAAGGATGCTAACTCTTGCACTTTTAGGGTTAGTGATGTTACAGATGTCTGGGATCCAAACAGATTTGTGAATAAAAGAATGTTTCATAGTTGTAAGCAGAATTCTAGTTGTGCAGTTTACAGTTACATTAGAGTAGCGCAGAAGAAGCAGTATGAAGCATTCTTGAGGTTGATCTGGGATCCAGGTATAATATTGCCAATCATCTAGGTATTTCTGTTAGATAGCATGTATTGCTTGAGGACAAGCAATTTTTAGCGAGGAGGACTGTAATGTCCCTTTTTTTGCTCATAGATTTTTGTGCTTATTTTGCTTGTTCTTAGTCTCTCAGAGGCTATCTGGCATGTTTAGCAGGACTCCAATGTTCTTGGAGTAGTCGTGGTTCAATCTGCAGATCAGTTATATGGGTTTCCCTTGTGTTAATGGATTATTTTCCTTTGCTTTGAGCTCAGTGGATGTCCAGGGTTACAATGATATTTTTCAAAAGTCTGATCAGGCTCCCAGATTGCTCTCGAAGATTATTGGAGGAGTCGTCTATTTTTGGAAAGTCACCTGGAAGGCATCATTTTGCATCCCAAACCTTACATAGCATAATGGTTTAGTTTATTTGGCAGTTGGATGAAGTTTGGTATTTTCTGCAAAAAGTAATATTTAATGAGCTATTTTAATTATTCTTTTCACTTAAGTTCCTAAGGGTGAAAATAATTAAAAAGTTATTAAGTGTTATAGCTCATTAGAAAGGGGAAAACATATTCTTTTATTTAGGCACATAAAGGTGAGCACTTAAGTGGAGGAAAAAAGAAATAATTTAAGTTGGAAGGAAAATGTTATTATTTTCAAGAAATAATTCATTTCCTTTGTAACTCCTCAAGTGCCTTATAAAAGAGAATGAGCTTTCATTTGGAGGGGATGCTTTTGGATTTGTTTTGTTTGCAGATGGATTGTGTTAGTTGTCGTTGCACCAAAAGATCGACCTGTTAATGCCCGATACAATCACTTGACTTAACAAGCACGGGAGGCGGTTAAGCCCTTGTCACAAACCACCGCAGTGCTACGCAAAACATGGAGACCAAGGGCCACACCTTGCAAAAATCCCCCTCCCAGTGCAAGCGCGGGGTTTGAACCTGTGACCTCAGCTTTGATACCAATTATTAGTTGTCATTGCACCAAAAGATCGACTTGTTAATGCCCGATACAACCACTTGACTTAACAAGCACGGGAGGCGGTTAAGCCCTTGTCGCAAACCACTGCAGCGTTGCACTGAACAAGGAGACCAAGGGCCACACCTTGTAATAGATTGAACCTGTGAGTTCTTCCATATGCTCTCAAGGATGAAAACCCTCTTGTAGAATGCTCTTGAGGACGAAAACCCTCTTGAGGTTGGGTGATTTCACTCAGAAATTCACATGGAGCTGAAAGGAGTTGTTGGATTTTTGTGAAGTTTTGTTGTATTTCAGATTTACATTATCATGCTATATTTTGATGAATTTTTGGACTGGTGTGAAGTTTATTTTTTCTGAGTTTGAGTTAATGTCCTGCCTGGCTGTACAATCTGGTCGTACCATGTTGGAGTTGATTATGAATAAAAATTATTATTGATGTATTTGAGACAAAGATTGTTTGGGATGCTTTGTGTGATCTTGGTGCTTCTTCTCATACCAATTTTAGTGGGTTTTAGGCTGTGGTTTAAATGCAGTGAGGAATCCGTACAAACCTGGCAGTATTATGCAGTTTGGGAGTGAATTGAATAATAAATATCATTGATGTTTCTGATTGCAAAGACTAATTGGAATACATTTGAGATGTCTAGGCGCCACCTTTTAGATTGAATTGTGCTGGTTTTAATGCAGATTTGTGGTATTAAGAGGATGTCCGTACATTTCAGGTCGTACAACCTTGTTTGAGGAGTTTGGTGATATTCAAATTGAAGCTTTGATGCTTTGGGTCTATTTTGGAATGCCTGGAAGGTTATATTATTGTAGATGAATTGCATAAGAGTTTGTTCTAAGATCTTTGGTATTGTGTTATCAATATTCTATGAGTGGCTTTCCTAGGTTGTATATCTCTGTATGTGGGTGACTAAGATTTTTGAGCTGATTTTAGGGGTTTAAGATCAGTTATATTTTCATATTAATGTTATATTGCAGGCCTTAATATAGGTTACTATTCAGTTTGAAGGGGATCCTTGTGTTTGTGATCATGTGTGAAAGATTTAGTAAGTCTAGGGTGCCATACAGTACAACATAGAAGTTGATTATATATTCATATCAGAATAGTAATTAAAGTGCAGTGTTTTAGCATCTGTGAGTTTGATGTATGTCTCTAATATGAATGTTGTGCAGGGTAACTCCACAAGACCTCTCAATCTCCAAGTTGCTAAGTACAAGTTTAATTCAATAGTTCTGATTTTTGAGTTGTGATTATTATGAACATTGTAACTACTTTGTATATACAACTCACTAAAGTACCCTAGATGGTTCAACTGCCAGTGTAGAGTAATTGAACCTTTCTTTCTTCTTTCTACCCATTAGATAAGTGGTGAATACCCACTGAATAAGTGGATGATTTGTAATTTTCATTCTTGCACTCATACCCACTCAAAGTGGAGAATTCCCACAACATTGTGGATGCCTGCTACAGTAGATGAATGTTTAATTATTTACACATTGTTATAATTTTGTATGCCGAAACACAATATGCTCTCACCTTGTCCAATTGGGAACTTGGTGATCAAAAGTGTGGAGGTAATCTAATAGTTACATACATTGCCTTTGTACTAACCTTGTTGTGTGATAGATTGTTAAATTTAAAAAAAAAATTGGGGTAGCTTGTTACACCTAGTGAATCTTCAAGCACCAACAAAGAATATCTTGCCTCCTCCCAAGGAGCAACCTAAACAAGACTTCACACCTAGACACAGATTCACTCCCCTAGGAGAACCCATTGAATCTATTCTCAAGAAACTCGTCCAAAATGGTCTCATCACGTTACCTGAAGCTTGACAAAATGATGAACCTACATTTAAACCCTCGTGGTATAAGGACAACGAATATTGTGAGTACCATAGAGTGAAAGGACACAAGACACCTGGATGTATGAAATTGAAAAACCTTATCTAGAATCTTATCTATTGAGTAGAAGTTACCATATATGATGCTCCTAAACAAACGCCAAACAATGATCTTGACATCTATAAGGATCCATTCCCACCACATGGTAAAGGGAAAACTTCCAATAATGGTAAAGGGGTCAATCATATGTAAGGTTCATACGATTCCATGTTGGTCATATAGGAGAAATCCATGTGTCTACTCTTTCCATTAAGGGAAAAGCCCCTAATTGTGCTGTCACAACTTGTTGTGGTCATGTTACTCTTCGTGGGGCAACACCAAACATCCATCCCACTTCGGAATACAACATTTTAGATCACCTTGGAAAAATGCCAGCTCAAATATACATCCTTGATCTCCTTCGAGCTTCACCTGCGCATAAGGCCATACTCAAAAAAGCCCTCCAAGAATCATCTGTCCCATATAACATCGATATTGCTCAATTACAGGTCATGATAGGGCATATCTCTTCACCACGCCACTTGGTCTTCATTGAAAAAGACCTTCCATCCCAAAACACTTGTCATAATGATGACATATTGAAGTTTACATTTATCAGTGCAAAGTCAAATGTATCCTTATAAATGGTGGTGCTGGCCTAAATATTTGTTCTCTAAAACTATTGAAACAATTAGGATATTTTGAGGACGCCATTGATTGTAATCAAACTATGACTATAAAAGCATATGATGATGTCGAGTGAGAATCATAAGGTGTTATTCATCTACCTCCCATACAACATTATCCTAGGTCGCCCATGGATCCAACCATGCAGGTTGTACCCTGCACATACCATCAATGCTTAAAGTTTCATTTTAATGGTACATAAATTACTATTCTCAGATACCCCAATCCTTTTGAATTCTGTTGAACTATGCAAGGTAGATATAAGAATTCAAATCAAATCCCAAATAACATCGTATGTCAACCATCATCATCCTACCTAGATCCATCCACCTTAGCCAATGCCTCAGCTAATACACATTTTCCTGAGGTCAAGGTTCAATATAAGGATACAGGATTGGGTGAATATGATTTACACAAGTCTTGCTATGCGGTGAATTTGCCCTTGTCACCCAAGTCATACGGAAAACCACCTATAGCAAAGGCAAGTAAAAAGTTAGTCATACAAGCTAACCCAATGATATTCATTTGTTGGGGAATGTTAGAAGATGAGCGTATCCAAGACATATCCTCTTGGATATTCCAAGATGACAAAGAGCCAGTGATATTACCAGTTGAACAATATAGTAGAGGTCTTTGTATTGCAAAGAATATGGGTTACAAAGGACAAGGTGGTCTTGGCATGCATGGAAAAGGAAACTTAGATCCCATCTTTATAACTAAGAAAAATAACAAGCATGGTTTAGGCTACGGAAAGGAGGTACCATGTTCCTCAGACATTGAGTTTATTCTAAAAGAAGTAGCGAAAGCTTTTACCGTGGTTACGATTTCTAATGAGGATACTATCGATGGCTCCTACTTAAACCTTATCAACTTATTTTAGGAGACCTCCATATTCATGATATCCTCCATATCCCTCACCTCCAAAACTAAAACCCAGAACATTTCACTTGTATACCCCGAACTCATTGATTGGGATCAACAAGAAGCCCTTGTTCTTGATATCTTTCAGAATGATGAGGCTATTGCAGAATTCATGGGACTCCACGATGATATTCCACTTGGAGACCATAAAGCAGGTTTTGTTATGGACCTAGACCAAGCAGCATACTTTGGTGAGAATGGCAAATCCTCCAGTCACAAAAATAGAGATAAAAGTTTTAGATACCCTGGTGAAAACTACACTGTGTTGCCTTTAGATCATACAAAAGTAAAAATAAAAGACATATCCAAGGGTGAAAATCTCTCTGAGGTACCTGAGGATGGAGGATTTGACCTTCCCTTACTTTCGAAGTATCAGGAAAAGTCTTCACTTCTTGTTGAACAATCACAGGAGATGAACTTAGGAACAACACAAAATCCCAAGATCACTTTCTTAGCAGCTTCTCTCTCAGAGAAAGAGTGAAGAGACTTCACATCTTTCTTCATGAAAGGAGTGGTTAACTTCGCTTGGACATATGCAGACATGCCTGGGTTGGATCCTTCACTGGTGGTCCATCATTTAACAGTGTCCCATAATGCTAAACTAGTCAAACAAAAACTCCAAAACCCCCAAATAACATTACTGGTAAAAGTAGAGCTTCAGAAGTTGTTAGATGTAAAGTTCATATGCCCTATTGATTATACAGAGTGGGTCTCTAACCTAGTACCTATTTCCAAATCGAATGGCATCATTCGTATTTGCACAGACTTCAAAGATCTTAACAAGGCATGTCTAAAAGATGGCTTTCCTCTACCTAACATAGACATCATTGTAGACTTGACAATGGGTCATGAAATGTTGTCCTTAATGGAGGGCTTTTTTGGTTATAATCAAATTATGATAGCACCTAAGGATCAACACAAAACAACTTTCACATGTCCTTGGAGAACATATTGTTGGCAAGTCATGCCTTTTGATGTAACTAACGTAGGAGAAACATATAAGAGAGTGATGATAGTTACCTTCCATGACCTTTTTCATACCATTATGGAAGATTATGTTGATGATCTATTAGGCAAATCATCTTCTAGGGCAGGTCCCTTACAAATTCTAGAGCAAATCTTTGACAAATTAGAATAGTACCAAGTTAGGCTTAACCCCAAGAAATGTGTCCTTGGTGTTACATCTAGAAAATTGTTGGGGTTATAGTATCTCACAGAGGAATTGAGGTTGATCCCACAAAATTCAAGGCTATAGTCGAGATGGTTCCCCCTTCAAATCTAAAGCAACCGAGAAGTCTTTAGGGAAAATTGTAGTCTATCTAGTGTTTCATCTCATAGCTTGCCGATAAATGTCAACCTTTCTCACACTTACTCCTTAAAGATATATCATTCAAATGGGATAGTAAGTGTTAGTAGACATTTGATCAATTAAAGGAATATCTCGCTACACCTCCTGTGTTGGTGCCGCTAGTGTTAGGGAGGCCCTTATTGTTATACATTTCCACTACATCAGTAGCCTTGGGCGCTCTCTTAGCACAAAATGATGACTCTAGTAAGGAACAATCAATCTATTACATCAGTTGTACCTTCGTTTGATACGAGCTTAATTATACTCCCGTGGAGTAGGCTTGTTTAGATGTGGTGTTTGCTTCCAAAAAGTTGCGACACTACATGTTAAACCAACAAACCAAGCTCATATCCAAGGTAGATCCCTTGAAATATCTTCTATCCAAGGCAGCTCTCATAGGTAGATTAGCTAAAATGGGTCATGATCCTTAGCGAGTTTGATATTGAATATGTTGATCAAAAATCTATAAAAGGACAAGTCATCGCTGATCAAATAGCAGAGGCTCCTATTACAAATACACAACCCATGCTTTCTACTTTTCCAGATGAAGGGATATTCAGCGTTGCTACATCAGTTGAATGGAAGCTATATTTTGATGGATCCTACACCCAACATGGTTCAGGAGCTATAATTCTCTTTATCACACCCCAAGTCACATCGGCTAACCTTTTCTTGCACAAACATCGCCGAATATGAAGCTTTACTTACAAGGCTCTGCATGGCAGTTCAATGTAAAATCAAATAATTACAGGTCTATGCAGACTCCCAACTAGTCATTCCACAAGTCACGGATGAATACCAAACCAAAGATGACAAGTTGATGCCTTATAAAAGGATGGTTGATGACTACAATAAACAATTTTTGAGACTCTGCTCTGAAGAGATTCCTATAGTGAATAACAAGGATGTTGATGCTATGGCGACTATTGGATCCCTCTTAGATATGCCTGCAAACACCCAACACTATGAATTCTTGGTTGAACAGCTCTTGATACTGGCTTTTGATGTTGCATCTATCGAGATTATCTACAAACTTGTTGATCCCAATTCACCCTGGTACCAAGATATTTATGCTTGATCCTCAGAGTATCCTCAATAGGAAAACACAAAAAAATCAAACAAATAGAAAAATTGCAAAAAAAATATTAAAAAATAAAAAAAATAGAAAAATTGCAAAAAAACAAAAAAAATAGGAAAAAATACAAAAAATAGAAAAATACAAAAAATATTCATCCTCTAGTGAAAACCTGGTCAACAGACGCCTTGGATAAGTACCATAGTGAAAACATGGTAAACAGGTGAGCTATGAGTAAAAGTCAGCATCCACCATCTTCTAGGTCTTCCATCCATTCCATCCATCTCATTCCATAACAAAGCTTCATCCATCCATAATAAAATTATCGACCTTTGCATTTCCACGTACCCATCTATCATGGCCTAGAAATAGTCAGTGTCAGTTGTTATCTTTAAGCATCATCCATAATCAATATCCATTGTTTATCCATAGTCAATTCATTTTCCATAATAAAACCTCTACTTGAATGGGGGCACATTTCCTTAACCTATGTCTAGGAATGGATCCTTGTTTTGACAAGAGAGGAATTGTCGCACTTTCGCTCACTTTTCATCAACATCACTCATCCATCACAATCCATAATAAATCCAAACTTTCACTTCATCCGCCTACCACAATCCATCATATTCACCTACCACACCAACTTCACTAACTCAAGCAGAAACAACACTATGATTCCTTTGAAAGCTACATCACTTATAAAGTCAGAAGCAAAAGACTACTCCTAAAACAATACTTTTACCTGCATACCGCTTGCCACATCTGCTAAATCCATTTATCCTAGATCCAAAGCCTTTAATGAATATATCCTTCCTACAATAAGGCCCAATCTACCATTAGCACCCTCGTTGGCAAGAGAATATGATGTCTGTGTATTTGTTTTATCAGTTGCTCAATTTTTTTTATTTATATTTTGTTCCTTTCTAATACTTACTCAAGACTACCTTGATCTTTCTATATCTTGGTATATTGTGATATAGTATGGATTGGGGGCATGGTCATTGCTTTCATATGTTGTGTTTGTGGGATGATCGTATTATCCTACTATGACTAATATTTATCTTGTGTGTGTTGGAATTAGCATCTTGCATATCAATATCTTTTGCATCTAAGGATCTGTAAAGGCCTTATGTGTATTAAGATTATTCCATGCTAAGACTAGTTTCCATTCAGATTTTTGACAAGGTTCTATTATGTCTTGTAGAAATAAGTCAAATCATTTGTTTGCAGAGTCAATGTCCTATGCATTTGATACATTGTCATCGTGGTCCTTATACCTTGGTGCATAACATCCATATACTATATTAAAATAAAGGATTGCTCTACATATGTTAGCATAACTACTCCCAACAAATCCATCATTCTTTCATCTATATGTCTATCTATACCAAGTTCTTTCCTAACATTTCATCATAATCTTCGTCACTTTCTATCCATGCTAACTTTATTTTCATCAATTTTATGTTGTTATGGTCATTTTCATTATCATTTCACTTTATTACCACATTGATTATCCTTTTTCATTATCATTTTCTATCCATAATCATTATCTATTTTCATTATCATTTTCTACATAATCATTATCCATTTTCATTATCATTGTCTATCCATTTCATTATCATTATTCATTTTCATTAGCATTTATCATTACCATTAATTCATCATCGTCAATAATAAAATATCATTTATTCTAATCCATTTACATCATATTACCATAAAATAATCATCCAAAAACATAAATACATCTATAACACTACATCATCACATAGCATAAATATGTACTACCATATCATCATGACATCATCAATAAAGCATCAATAACACAATCATAAATACCATCACAACATTGACATCATCATATATAATACCAAAATGACCATAATACAATGTCTGTGTATACATAATACATATCAGCCCACAAGATCAAATACCAAAACATCATAACCATCTCATGTGGAACTGCCTCCCTTTGAATGTGTCAATGGTGAAGGTTGTGGACCGGATCCTGGAGGGGGAGGCTGGCATGGTTCCTGTGTCCTTGCACTCTTCCCTGGTGGCCCCGACAGTCATGGAGCTTGTGTTGCTGCAACTCTCAGAGGTGGGGGTCCCATCACTGATGGCCCTGATCTCACTAACTTGATTGTCCTAGATCTGCTTTGTGAGCTAAATGTTGGAGCGCTCTATCCCTCTGGCACTGCACCGTGATAGAGTATGATAGTACTCTGCCCTCTATCCTGCATGTGCCAGCTCACCTTGGATCCTCATCATGTCAGCCCACATCTGATGCATGCCCCCACTTGCTAGAACAATGTCACACTCATGCTGGTAGCATGAGGTTGCGACCATGATTGCATCTCTCTATTCTCTAAGTGCATCTCACTCTGCTGTCACCTACTGAAGTAGCCCATCACTGTCACCATCGCTCATTGGTGCCTATAGCTGTGCATGTACCTACCCTCGCAAGGTCTGGATCTAGAGGAGGGCACTATCTCTCTCCACTGTCGATCCTATGATCACACCCTATAGCCAATCCACCTCTAGTTGTAGGCTATCCTTGGAGTCTCTTAGTGTCTCTAAGTCCTCATCTCTAGGGATCGCCACCTCCGCCTATCCGCTGTCCTCTCCATCTCTGCCTATGTCTCTAGGGATGTCCACATGGCCTTCCTCTACTTTGTCTCACCCATCTCTACACGAGAGGCTCCACCACCTATACTACTTGTGTGTCAGGCATAGTCAGTCTCATAGGCCTGAGTGGCCCACCATGCGTCATAATCTAGGCTAGTCCATGCATCCTCTTTCACGTTGCCTGGAGGCACCCAAGGTACTGGATGTAGCCCCTGAAAATCTTCTATTGGTACCTGTGGGTCCAAAGATACTCCCCAAGTCCCTCCATCCCGTTGTACTCGGGGAAAGATCACCTTGTGTATGGGAGTTGTTTGTTGCTCCCCAAACTATCGCAGTGCCCTGCCTGGCATGTACCTCTCCATAATGTGTTTTATCTGACCCAAAATGTATTTGGTCTATTGAATGTAATCCACCTACTCTGTGTCCTCATCCCACACCTCACAATCTCTCCAAGGTCTCCATATAATGGTGTTAATGTCATCTATGACTCCTCTTCGGTATGCCATGTCTCCAACTCGTTTGTAGTGTAGGACTCCCACATACATCTAGTAATACATATGGTATGTAGTCCTCGCCTTGTTGCAAACTGGCCTCAACACAACTATGTGCTCCCATGCCCATATGTGCAGCAACGCTACTCTACATTCTAAGTACTGGCTCTGGCTGTATACGCAGCTATGCAGATCTATGTACAAGTGGTCCAGCACACATGGTCCCCACACAAATACCTCACCATCCATCATCCTCTCTAAGACATCTCCCCATCTTATAGCAAAATGTCTAGATCTCCTCCCAAGTACTAGAACATAGAGAATCAATCTCATAATAAATAGTGGCAATGGGGCATCTATTTCTACTCATGTCAAATCAAGTTGTGTCTCCACTATAAGGAGGTCATCATCCGTGAACACTCGCTCTAATGCCTATGTCCCAGTTTGCAAATCGTATCTCACCAAGGATCCATGTATGGGTATCAGGATCCACCATACGTCCTCCAAGGTCATCGTCATCTCCCCAGTCGGAAGGAGAAACATGCTCCTCTCACTGTGCCATCGCTCAATAAGTGTTGTCATCATGGCTATGTGTGCCCTGATCTCAAGCATCCGTGCAATCGGTAACATACCAATAGCTGCTAAGAAGTCTTTCTCCTCCTCAGTAAATTGAGTGTATAGTCCCATAGTTTGGGGTCTCCACACACATGACTAGATCACCTATGCATGCTCATGTTCATCACAACATTTCATCAAGTTAATTTTTCATCTCATAAAGAAAAAACTCTCTCTCTAGTTGGCCATTGTTACCTCTGTGCAAAAGCACATCATGCTTAACCATAGGTGCCTTTTTTCACAAAAGCACATCAATTTTCACCATGAGCTCATCTTTTTACAAAGGCACACCCCTTTCTCCCATAGGCACGTATTTTTCGGCACCTATGTTGCATGGGCGCATTAGTTCTTGTTGTAGGCGTGTCGCCTGAGTGCGCAGGCATGCAGTCTCCCCATGGGCACCCATTTACCATGGGAACGTCATCCCTAACCCTAGGCACGTCAATTTTGACCATGGGAGCACTCTTCAAAAGTGCACCCACATTTTTCTACCCCTTTCCCTAGAATTAATGACTATTAATGACCTCCTAACCTACCCACATGGCCCTAGGATTAGTCACTCACGGGTCTACCCACTCCATTTGATCGTTGGTACTGTCTCACACTCTCACCGTAGTGTTGGTGACATGGAATAGCTATGTGATCTGCCATCTATCTCTCTTATTCTTCTCTCTAATAGGTTTGTTAAGCTTAGGTGTACAAATGACTAGGAATGGGGCCACCTGCCACTATTTATAGGCCCTCTAGCCCTAGTTTTCATCCATAGATTTACCCCACCCTCCCAATTTCCCTGTTTTTCCCCTAATCTTCCATTATTTCTTTGTTATACTTGTATTTCACTGTCTCCTTGTCATCCCCTTTCTTTCATGAATTTTTTTTGAAAATGTTCATTTTTTCCAAAAAAAATCTCGAGGGGGCACCCATTATCCTTTTGTTGTTCCATCGTCCATTTTACGTTCCTATCACTGACCAGGGCATCTTTTTTTAGTTTCTTTGACACGGCACCACCTTATGGGATGCCATATCAAAGAGGAGCAAAATGTAGACACTTAAAATTCACCAACACCTCCTGTGTGTCACTATACCTGCACATTCGCCTCATTTCCCACTTAATTATCCAATTTCTGTCTTTCAACGCTAATTAATTCATTCATTCACCTTCATCATATTCCTCCATATTAATTAAATAATTCAAATTATTTAATTAAATCAATCTCCCTCCACTTTAAATAAATAAATTCAAACTATTTATTTAAATATTCTATTTCCCTCCAAATAAATAAAATTTAAATATTTTATTTATTTATCTATTTGTACATGAAATTAAATAATTTATTTATTTAATTTCCTCATTTTCCCCTTTCACCATGATTTCCTCTCATCACTATGATCAATCTCAATTAGAACAGTTAACAGATCAATCAATTGAGTTGACTCATCAATCAAATCATTTAACAAATCAATCAATTTTGTTAACAAACCAATCAATCCAGTTAACTAACCAATCAATTCAGTCAACTCCTCAATCAAATCTGTTAGCCTCCATAATTCATGAGAGGACAAGGACACTTGTCTCTCTCCCATTTGCTCTCATCCTCTCAATTGATTTCAACCATTGATCTTTCTGATCATTCTCCACCATTGATCTTCATTTATGAAAGTTTATAAATAGAACGTCTTCCAAGCCATCTGATCATCTCTCATTCATGTAAACTTATGTTGTAATTCCTTCATCCACTTTGGAAGATCAGGGTTATGTTACTTGAACTTTGAGCAATCCACATACTAATTTATCAAGGAGCAATCTATTGGAGTTTGGGTGCAATTTCAATACGCTCAATTCGTGTGGCTGATTTGTGTACAAAAGAAGGTCTACTTGTATTGATTTTTGGTTGCTTTCATTTGTATTTGCATTCAAGTTTTCATCCATCACAGTTTGCAGTTGAGTGGTATAGCTTTCAAATGGTGTTATCTAATGTATAATGACATTTCTTCTTTAGATGAAATGGAACTAGCCTTCATAGATAGATGGTATCTAGAAGGAGGAGGAGTCTAAGAGGAGGAGAAGGATAAGGAGAAGGAGAAGCAAAAGGAGAAGACAATGAAGAGAAGGGGAAGGATACAAGTACGTGCATTTTAGCTCCAAGGAAGGAAGATTCAATCTTTCAATTTCATGGATATATTCAAAAGGCAAAGGATGTTATTTTTGTATACCCTAGCAACAAGTATAACTTTGTCAACATGTAATTAGCCAAGCAAATATAGGTACAAGCAAAGCAAATCAAGGACATTCAAATAAAGGGTAAGCATATTTCAAATTTTTGAAGAGTTGAAGCTCTCTATGGATAAATATGTTTTGCATTCAATTTTTTATGCTTTGGATATGGATGGGTTGGATATTCTTCTTAGATATCCTTGGTTAGAATCTTTGGGAATAATATTACATTAATGTGCAAAAGAAGTTTATAAAGATTTGATATAGAAGGGAAAAATTTACATTGCAAGATATTAGACATAACAAATACTGAAGGAAAGTCAAGGTAGAGCAAGTTCAAGAATCTATAAAAGAGTGCACCAAATAATCAAATGATAAACAAGAGGAAACTGATGTAAAGAAAAAAGTGGGAAAGTTTGTTCCCCTTCCCGAGTCAACAAAGCAAGCAACAACAAAGGGTGAAGAATCAAAGAAGGTTCCAGGGCTAGAAAAAGGTGCAATATATATAGGCATCCACATCATGGTGAGAGAAACAAATCATGGAGGAAACCATCATGGAATGATACTACATGGAATAAACAAAGCCAATCACTATGGATCTACATGGAATCAAAGAAGCAATTATGACAATCAATAACATCATAGAAGTAATGGATATTCATGGCAAAAATTGAGGAAGTACTATGGTGAAAAATGAAATTATATGTGTGTAACGAAGTGCAGATCAAGGATTGGATATAAGTACCATCAAGATAAAACCACAAAAAATATCACCTATGAATGGTTGGATGATAGGACATGACATCATATTTGCAACGACTTGCAATGGTCTTACTATTTGGCTTCTAATTATGTTTTAGGGACAAAACTTGTCAATGAGAGATGTCATTCTATGTACCTAGGGATATGATATTATAATGTATATAGATAGATGGAGATCTTGACATGTGACACACATCCCTTAAGTTAGTTATGTTGGGTTATGAATTATATTAGATAACTAGGAGGCCTACATGGGTTTAGTGGTTTACCCCTCCATTATGTTATTAGGAGGTCTATATAAAGAAGATGAATATCATTATAAGGAGGTGTAATGATATGATATCAATCTTTGGGATCTCTTTGAGCTATAGGGTGGAGTGACTTCTTGCATAAGGAGTATTGTACAATGTTACCCTATTTGAGGGTTTATTCTATTTCTACATATATTAGATATTAGGGCATCTTGGCCCATGAACATCTCTTGTTGTATGTATGATCTATCTTCTATATTGTATTATTTCCATTATTATATGTGTGGATCTTATTAAACTATTATTTCTTACCCTAATTGTCATATTGTTCTACATTATAGATTACTTGCAACATGTTGCAAGCGGAGAAAGATTCACAGGTGATCCCACAATATTGTGTCCCACTTTTTGGCCAAAGTAGGACATTGAAATCAACATTTTTAACCAAATTTTCACTTTAGGACACCTATAGCAACTAAACCATTAAAAATTCAAATATGATATGAACTAGTGATTTTTGAGATTTTGTGTTAGATTCTAAATGTTTTTTTTTTTAATTTTAAGAAATAATTTGTGAATTTTTTAATGTAACTTTTAATAACTTATTTTTTATAGTTAATAGTATTATTTAAAAATGGCTTTCATACCATACATCATAACTTTTTTGATAGAAATGATCAAATTATAAAATTTTAAACATAGATTTGTAACACAAATATTTAGTGTACAGATATTTTTTCATAATTTTTTATTGCATATAGTTTTTCTTAATTTTTGAAGTGAGATTAATTATATTTCAGGCATAGGATTATATACCATACAACATAAATTTTTATGTATGTATCCAAATTAAATTATTATTTTTTTGTTGAAACATGGACATGAAAACCTAGTGTGTAGATTTTTAGAATTTTTTTCTATTTTTTATTTTTTCGCGTATGTGGAATAGAGACCTTGATGTTTGGTGAAAAACCTATGTTTACTAGAAATTAAAAATAAATATAACAATCAAATAAATATATTCAAAATCATACTTTTTGGAAATCTTATACCAAGTGCTACATGCTTACAGAATAGAATTTCTAAATGACTTCATTTGATTCCCCAAAAGGTGAAGTAAAATTGGTTTTTTGTCATCATTTTGATAGGTGCAGAGGAGACTCCATTGAGGTTTTGATTTAAGACCAGGGGTTCTTTCCAAGGGGGTTTTATCTAACCCCCTTAAATTAAACCCCTTTAGATGGAACCCCTCAAGGATTAAACCATTGATTCTTCTAAAAAATATGTGATTTCAAACAAAAAGTAGGATGTCCCAAGTTTGGGACTCAGTATTGTGGGATCACCCTCACCTAATGTATTATTATTAGTTTCACATCAACTTTTCTTCTAGTCTAGAAGGTTCCTCAATCCTCCAAGATGCTCATCCAAAACTAGTTTACCCTCCTACCATCAAAATTTTATGCTACAAATAGATGATAGTGAAAATTATTCTAGCATGGGTAAATTTGAACAAGAAATTCTTATTTTCTATTGTTTTATTCCCAAAAAATAATCAAACACATCATTATACTTCACAACCAATTACAATAGCATACAATGATTTTTGGATTAAAATAAGTTGGAAAAAGGGGAAAATGAAAAAATGTTTAAAATGCAAGAAATAAGGACCATTTTAGGACTCATGATTACCCCCTAACTTACCACAATGAAAGTCCTTGCATAATCGTACTCACCTTCCAACAACCTTGGAGGTATGGGTTTTCCAATGAAATCATTGAGTTGGAAGGGTTTTGAATAGGGTCTCCCTCCACATGCATAATACTCTTTGTTTTGTTTGTATCTTTTCATAGCCTCTCTTATATTCTCTATATCCACATTTGGGTTTTCCTTCCATCCAATATTATAGTCCATAGTATTGAGGGAATTCTATCCACACAAGACCAAATTCCTCAACTAATATCACATAAGACCTAGTTTTCACTGGGGCTATTGGAACCTAAGGTAACCCAAATGTTCTCTACATTTCAACGTTGTGGAAGTTCATCCCACCTTTCCTTGCAAAATATTTAGCCCATCGGGATTTGTAGAAATCTTTCTTTGGCTGAATTGATCACTTTTATTTGGCCTATTGCACCATTCTTGTTGTTTTCTCTTCCTTAACAAAACCTCAGAAATGCTCCCATACTCTTTGTGCATTAGTATGCTCACCTCTCACCATGATTTTAGCCTCCTTTTTTATGTCTAGGTGTGCATTATTTTCCTATTCTCTTTGTACTTCATTTGGATGGAAAAATGACTTAGAGTATGACATCTCATATATAGGGGTTAGGGTTCCACTCCTTGTGTAATTCTAATACCAAATTGTGGACATAAGGCTCACACAACTAATTTTTGTGTTTCTTTGTAGTCCTTTTCAATATAGGTTCCATATAAGTTGTGTAGCTAACCCAAATCCATTGGAAATCCTTTTGTAAACTTTTCTAGTTACATTTAGTAGACTTGCTCTCATAGGTAGAGGGCATATACTCTTAGTGGGGGTCAGTAGGCTAGCATCTTAATAGAAAAGGAGTAGGTATCTATGATATTCTCTTTTAGATCTTGAATGTATTTTCATTGAGTCTCCTTCTTTAAGTATTCAATTTGCTCGCTCTAATTAGTTTAGATAAGACACCATCCTTCTCTCATTCATTGCACTCTATCTTCATGCAATATGAGGGAAATAATTGGGCCTTCTTCTTTTCTTTGAGATTCCTCTTTTGCTATTGTTTTATCCTATTAAATCAACTTTGATTGAATCATTTATAACTCTTCTTGCTTTTAAATGAGTGTTTTGGATCCTTGTAATTCTTCCTTTTGTTTTTGAATAAGGGATCTAGTTGACACTAACTCAACTAAACTTGAAATAGGTACCACCTATGAAAATTTAAATTTTTTTGGTTGTAGGTAGGTCTTTCAAGTTCCTCTTCTAAGGGTTTGTCTGTGGAAAACTCCTCTTCTATGGGTAAATCCTCTACAACCTTTGTTGCAAGTGATTGTCATAAGTTTTACTACTATAGGTACCCTTGTTATAGGTTCCCCTATTATATGTGCCTATTTAGTTACTATCATTCTTGCCCTCTTCTTTGTCTAAAACTATTTCTCCCTCTAATTTACACTTCTGAATAATTCCCTTGTTCATCATTTTGAATTGCAACAACTACAATATCTTGAAGCTTGGAAGTAGACCATAGCCATCTTCCAATGCTTACTATGGTTGAATTCCATGTGGGTGGTGGATGATGTACCTATATTAGTTGCATTTTGAGCACTTGTAGTAGTGGCTTTCATTCTAGTAGCACTTGTAGTTTCTTTAGGTTGATTACCTATATTAATTACATGTTCATCCTCAACAACCTCTTCTTCACAAACAACATCCACAACCACTTTGGATTTTATAGGGTTTGTAAGTTCGTCTCCCAAAAATACCCTCCAAATTATCTAGGACACCATCGTGCTAAGGGCTTCTATGGCTATCAACTTAATAACCCCATGATGTACCAAATTCTTAAGTTTTCCCCCTTTAATTTTTCTAGCCATTTTTGTAAAGATTTTAGAAGGAAATAGGGCACATTCATGGTTTTGTTATGTTGTAAATGTTATTCTTTGAACATAATAAATTGCTTGAGGAGAAAGACTAAACCATTCTAGATAATAGAGAGTATGATCCATGACTCTCTATATATTATAGTAAGTATGAAACCTGTAAATATTTCAAATATTTACCAAGAGGAAAATAAGGTTGCCAACTACTATGCTAATTGGGGAGTAAATCATGAGGGCACATCAAGTTGGAAAGGTACTAATGTTTTACCCCCATGGGTGGATAATATAATTGATCTTGATAATCATTTATGATGAACCACCTTTTCTAGCCGAACGAGTTCCTAGTTATGATTTCCCTCATGGGAAGTTACATCAACTTGGGTGGTTTGTAGTACTTTGTATCTAGCACTTTCTATCCAACTTATTTTCTATATAAGTCTTTCATTTCCAGTAGGTTCGAGAAGTATACTCTGGAGATTCAGTGGAGTTGTGAGAAGAAAGTCTATTATGGTGAATTAAAAATTTAGGTGAGAGAAATAGAATCAAGCCAATAAGTTCCAATAATTTTAGGTAGAACATGAAGGTGTGCAAAATTCTAGTTAATGGCAGGACAAATCCATTTTTGGAGAAACTTAATGGGTATGACGCTTCCTTAGATGTTGACTTTACCCCAGGGGACGGAACAAAAGAAGAGTCATGATTCAGGGCCTGGATTTCATGGTTATATAGGAGATGATAACCGAGTTTGCTAGATTTGTGAGGGAAAATAAATGAAAAAGGATGGTTGAACCCCTAAGGCAAGACCCTTTGGAGATCCTTGCTGGTAATGTAACCTTTATGAAAAAGGGTGGTGAAAAGCCTAGTTGTGGTAGTGTTAAGGAGCCACCAAGGAAGATTGGGGACAACAAGATGGATGTCAAGGGGAAAGGCAAGGATAAAGCTTTCCCTGAACCCTCCTTAGGTGGTGATTTCCCCTATATCTATGATCCCTACCCTACTCCCCCTAGGGATCCTATTTTATCTCTTAGGAGCCATGAATCCTTGGGGGATGTTGCAGAGGTGGTAAACAATGTTATTCAAAATTTGGTTACTCTTCATGACACATCAATATCACATCACAATTTAACAAAATGATTTTTATTGATATTAATAGGCTAAATATTAAGCTCTCAACTTGGATAAGAGAATCAAAGTGGATATACAAGTTCCTTTAGAGGAGGGGAAAATATTTCAAACTTGGGATGCAGTTCCAAAGGTTTATAGACTAGTAACTATGTGCGATAAGCATGAAGAGAAATTATTGATCTTAAGAAACAACTTTAATTGATCAAGGACAACCATGCCAACAAAATTACTACATGGAAAAATGAAATGCGGAACATCAAAGACAACCTCAATAAATTTATCGAGGTTAGCAAATGCACAATAAAAAATAATGTAATGTGCATCAAAATTCTAAGTGATAAGCTTAAGAAGTCTATAGAGGATTTTGGGCACACTAAAATTTAGATAGAAAAAATGAGGAATATAGTTAGACCAAGTTCAGGGGTGAGAAATTGGAAGAAGAAGAGTTGAGCCAAGGAGATGAAGGAGCTAAAGGATTTCATGGATTTACACGAAAGTTTCTACAAAGAACTTGAGGCTGCATAGCCTTTCCATAGGTTATAACTTTTTGTTTGTTTAGGGTCTTTGTGTTGGTGTTTTAGATTATTTTTGCAGCTATGCTACTATTTTGTTGTTGATCAACTTATGTTTAGTTGACATTTTTTTGTTTGTAATAGGGTTTTAGGTCCCTTCAAAACCTATTTTACCCCTTAATCAAAAAACAAAGAATGATAGTTGTGATAGGTAAAATCTAAGATGCAAATATAAATGAAATAAATTGTAATCAAGTACAATTTACCTCCTTTGCATAAACAAATCTAACTTCATTGATCGAGCTTATTGAAGTGCACCCAACTCCAATTGATTGCTCTTTTCTCTTAGCTAATGTGGATTTCTCAATTAACAAGCATAACGTCATGATGAGGATGATAGGATCCAGGATGATTTCAGCAGCGTAATGTTGCATCAATATTAGAGAGGATTAGATGGTTTGGAGAATGTTTTATTTATAGACCCTCAAGGATGAAGACCAATGGTTGTGGATGATCTAAGAGACCAATGGTGAAGAATGGTTGAGAGGATGTGCATGAATGAGAGATTGATAAGTGTCCTTGTCCTCTCATGCATCAAGGGAGTTAACATAATTGATTAAGGAGTTGACTGAATTGATTGATCAAATGACTGACTTGATTGGGTAGTGAACTGAATTGATTGGAGAGTTGACTAGATTGACTAACTTGTTAACTAATTTGATTGATTTAGTTAACTAATTTGATTGATTAGTTATCTAAATTGATTGTGAGTGAATTATGGAGGAGAGGGAATAATAAGAAAATAAATAAATAAATTATTTAATTTCATGCATGTGGATAAATAAATAAAATATTGAATTTTATTTATTTTGAAGAAATAGAATATTAGCTTTAATTAAATAAATACTTTAAATTTATTTAATTAATATGTGGAGAAATTTATGGAGGAATTAATTAGAATTATTTAATTAATATGGAGGATAAATTGATTTAATTAAATAATTCGAATTATTTAATTAATATGGAGTATAATTTGATGGTGATCGATAGATGAACTTAATCAAATAATTAAGAATTATTTAATTAATGTGAGGTATGATAGATGAATCTTTGATCTGGGAACAAGACAAATTTAGGTGTCTACATTTTGCCCTTCTTTGATATGGTGTTGCGAAGTAACATCATTTCAAAGACGTTTAAAGCATAGTGCTATGTTGTATAGAAGAAGATTTTGGTTTAGAAAAACAATATGATTGGATTAGCAATGATGATGCCCTATCAGGTAGAAGAAGTACATACTAGATTAATTAATAGGTTGAATGATGCCCCCTCAAGAGGATAGACGAATTGTAAGAATACAGGTGTGCTCTCGAAATGAATAGATATGAAGAAAAGAGGGAGATAGAAGATGGAGAACAAAATAGAGAAAAATTAAGAAGATAAAAGGATGGATGATAAAATGACAGATTTCGATGAGTAGTTATGCCAACTTGAGTAGAGCAATCTTATAGTTTGATATAGCACTAGACATTATGTACCAAGGTATAAGGACCAGGGTGACGATGTGTCTTGTGCACCCAGCGTAATACAACCTTATCAAGATGTATGAGGAAGGATACTTAGAGCATTAAAGTCCTAATGCACAAAAGGTATGATATGAGCTTAGATGCAAAGGATAATGCAAAAAGTTATTCCAACATACACAAGATATGAATATTAGCTAGAATGATACGAATTTGATGCAAATGCAAGATAAAATGATAACACACAAGCAAGCAAGCATGCACAAATGATACAAAAACAAACAAAGTATTGCCCTTGTCAAGCTATAAACCGATGATTGATTGATTTGATTTGATGATGATGATGATGATAGTGTTGTCATTGTGGGGAATGATATATCCCTAGATCAACACAAGGACATGGGAACGATATGTCCCATTGATGGTTGATTGATGATGATTAATTGATTTGGTTTACGACATGATTAGGATTAGGACCAAAGGATGTGACTGGATGATTTGGCTAGATTGATTGACTAGATTGGTATGGATTTAAGGATGACTTGCATTTGGGTTATTGCTTGGATTTTTTGAATACTTTTTTTTTGTATTTTTAAGATTTTTTTTATTGTTTTTGGATATTTTTGAGATTTTTTATTGTTTTTGAATATTTTTGTGATTTTTTAATTTTTATTTTGATTGTTTTTGGATATTTGTGTGATTTTCTTTTTTGGATGTTTTTGAGATTTTTTATTGTTTTTGGATGAGATTTTTTATTATTTTTGGATATTGTTGTTTTATGGAATGGTATTGTATTGCAGTTTAGATAGCCTTGTTGCTAGATACCAATGACAAGGGAAAACTAGGTCTAGATGCAAGGAGGAAGATGGGATTAGATAAGTGGACAAAAGGATGGGTGATAATAAATGGGATGGAAGACACAATAACGAGATGAATAAAAGGGTAGGTGATAGTGTGTGGGATGGAAAGCTCATGATAGAGGGATGGATAAAAGGATAGATAATAGTGGATGGAATGGATGTTTGTTGCATAAGCGAGCTATGGTGTGATCTCCAAAGACTATGTCGCATAGGAATAACATGCCCCATTCTAGGTAGTATGTTTAAGATTTTACATGACAAAACTTAGGACAAGAAGATGATTGGATTGGTTGGCTTAGGACAAGGTATACCAAGAGATTTTCTAAAGCATTTTTAACATTTTGCCTCTATGCCTTTGTCAAGATCAAAAGGAGGAAGGGAGGATGGATGGATAGATGGGATGGGTATGTGGTTATAATGGCTAAGAATGGTAGGATAGGATATGATAGGATGAGGAAGATAGGAAGTAAATGATAGGTTGTATGAGACAACATGCCCCCAAGTGTAAGACACATAAATAGTCAACCTACACATAACACTTGTTTGCTAGGTTTTCATCATGGTACTTATCCAAGGTGCATATTTACCAGGTTTTCACCATTGGACAAAGGGATTTCTCTTTACTATTTTGATTTTTTATTTATTTTTTATTTATTTTGGTTTATTTTGGAATGCTTGGATGGAATAGGTGGATATGGACAAGAAGGACTCAAGCATCTAGTTCCATGAAAAGTGATAGTTTCATTTAAAGATGGATGACGCATATGGACCATGTCAAATGCCATTATGCTCATAGATGTTGGTAAGGGATTACATGAGAGGGAGATGGAGTAGGTGGATAATGGCTTATGATGTGGATTATGTATGGAAGGATTATGCAAGGATGGATGGGAGATAGTGGATTATGATATGAATTATGGATGGAAGGATAGTGGATTAAAGATGGGGAGATGGAGGTATATGGAAATGTTGTGGAATGAAAAAGAACCAAGACCAATGGTTGCACACACTGTGATAAACGTTGAAGCTTTTGATTAGAAGGAGGTGTAGAAAGTGATGGCCTTGTTTGCTTAGGGGATGGTCTATGTATGATTATAGGTACCCACATAGACTTAGGATTTTTATGATCTTTGCATTGGGATGTATGGGATGAAGGAATTTGGGATTTTTGGATGAAGTTCAAGATTTTTAGGATATTTGGGATGTGGATGCTTCATTTGACTTGATTTCTTTTTTCTTAGGGACCCAAACCATTTTATTTTTGGACTTTTCTTATGAAAGTAAGAGCTTGGGTAGCCTTTTGGATAGATTTAGCTTCAACTCTTTGTATTGATGCCCTAAGGCATGAGGATCTTTAGAATTTTTGACTTTATGTGTAGAGGCATCCAAATGTTTATTTGTGAATCCCGTAGACTTGGTTGAAGCTTCATGTTTGGTTGATGTGTGCATTTGTTGATCATGATTTAGGATGGAGGGATTAAAAGTGGATTTGTGGATAAATGGATAAGGGAATTGGATGATAGGGATATTAGGCATTGGGCTAAGTGGAGGTAGAGTGGATGGAGGGATATTAGGAGTTGGAAGTAATGGAGATAAAGTGGATGGAGTAATATTAGGAGTTGGAAGTAATGGAGGTAAAGTGGATGGAGGAAGGTGTATGCTCGCATGCTTTTGGGATTTATAGGATGATGGGTGAGGAATGACAACATATGTTTTGGGGATAGGATGTTGTTTATGATGGAAAGGAGTGGATTTAGAAGGCATGGAGGAAGTACCAACATCTTGAGATTGCTTTTCTTGGGGAATATAACCAAGGCCATATGATTGTGGAGGGACTTTGACATGGATGGGTTCCAAAATACCTTGTTTATGAAGGCCTAAGCCTTTACCAGGCATGCCAAAATGTGATACGTAAAATCTGAGATGCAATGTCACATCTCATTTTTTGGACTTTATTATAAATTAGATCTTTGAACTTTTTACTATGAACGTTTTTACTTTGAGTAAATTCCACGTGTGTGAAGGTAATTATCATGATGTTATAGTCGCGTGAACTAGAAAGTTGATTTAATATTAAATATTAGCGATGTACATTTTGTTTTGCTTCGGCTATGATTTTTGAGGAATTAACCTATTAATGAAAATCTAAGTGCGACTAAGTGCGGGGAATGTCGAAGACAAGAACATGGTTGACGTAGAGGTGTTCTAGCCACTTGACAAGAATTGTTTGGGATGAATAACCCTGATGCACTCACTCTCACATGGTCTCATGGCATATTGCATTTTCTAAATGATCTTTTCATGCATTATTAATTAGTCAATAAATGCGATTAATGATTTTGGAGTAGATAAATATGTGTTTTAATTGTTACAATAAGTCCATTTCGAATGCATGATTAGTTATAAATATTAATGTTATTTTTATTTATATTTAAATGGTGTATTTTATATTTAACAATAAATAATAATAAGTGTTTTCCTATTTATATAAATATTATTGTTTGGAAAACAATATCTAATTTATATTTAAAATTATATATATATATATTTGCAAATACTACTTGTTTGATTAAAGAAAGTGATTACGCTTTATTAAAAATAGATATATATTATTATTATTGCAATTACTTCTTGTTGATTTGAGCAATTGTGTTTTATTAAAAATAGATAAATTATATTAATAATATTAATATTATATATAGGAATATAATTAAAACAATTAAAAGATTTTACTGTCATGAAGTAACAAAAATTTAAATAAGATTATTTTATTCTATTGAAAAAGAATTTTGAGAGCTTTTTATTTGAAAATCCCATGCAAAAATTAAGTATCGATCAATTATTAAAAAGCAGTGAAAAACCTAGATTTTAGACGCCAAGAAGGAGAATTTAAAAAAAAAAAAAACAATGGTGTTTTTAAAAACTAGTCATAGTAAAATAGAGATAACTTTGTCATTTCTCAACAAAATTTAAAGTCGTAAATTGTTCTGGAAAGCTGGTGAAGGGGAGAACAAAACCCAGGAGGGCTTTGAAGATATGTGTAGTAGTTAATGAGCAGTTTAGCAAAGGAGGATGTGATTTTATTTTATGAACAGTTATAGAGAGAAGGAGGATTAGCGACAACAGTAAAGAAATAGACCTTTTGGCAAGCGCATATCCCCGGGTATTCTCCTTGTTTTTTTATTACCATGATTTAAGGTTGCATATAACTATTAAACCATAGTAAAAATTGACATGTGTTATGTCATTTCTGATCTATGTTGATCTAGGTTGGCCTTGTCACATTTTGCATTAAACCTGCTCCTGGCGCTAACTCTTTTTCTCTCTGTTATTGTTGTTATTCCTCTGTATTTATCTTGTGATCAATCTATTGATATTTCTAGCTAAAAAATAGATTCTTGAAACTATATTTTATCCTTTAAACGACTGACAAACATTTATACCCAGGCCTACATTCTTTTCCTCATGTTGTATTGGATCGACCCTCTGATGTAAGCATTTGGCCTCATTTATTTTGTTCAACCTACTTTAGATTCTTCCATCCCGTCTTTTCTTTTAACCCACGGTGATAAATATTGGATCGGCCTGCCAAACGAGTGTGGAGTTGGGGGGGTTGTCACCATCTTACTGTTTGTGTATAGCATCTTGTTGTTGTTCTTGTTTTGACTTTGTTGTCATTGTTTTCTCGACTTCATGACAAGTGAATTGGCCCTTTTCTTGGTCGTTATCTCAACCAACTGAAACTATAAGTTAACCAAGATTCTGGTCATTGATAATTTATTTTCTGACAGATATATTTCTTTCTTCATGTTTGTTGTTAGAAATCGGTCTTTCTTTAGAAGTTGACCTCTACTTATTTGATCAAACGATGTGAAAATAACTCTTAAACTTAGACGATAAAATGAGATCCCTGTAGCTATCTTCTTCTCTATTTGATTGATGTTCAAAGACCTATTTTAATTACTATCATTTGGGTTACTGTAAACTAGTTTTGAATTCTGTTGTTCTTATTTTTAACTCACTGTCACAATTCATGTCACAAACATGATAGTAAGACTGTTGCTTGTTTAACTTCCTGTCGCAGTTGTGAGAGTAAGATTTTTTAAGTGATTTAGACAACTTATTGCATTATGTATATTGAATGAAATAGTTCTTGTCATAGTTATGACAATAAGATTGTTAAATGACTTAGAAACTAATTACATTATGAATATTTGATTGAAATATGGACTAGGAAAATTAAATCAATTAATAGTCCTATAGACGCAATTTGCATGATTAAATGATATCTCCTTGATGAATTACTTGCTTCAAAGTGTACTCTCGTGGGTTGAGTTAAGAAAGAATTAATAATCTATTGTTAGGCAAAAGTATGTGTTATTGACTCATAGATCGAACCTTTGAAATCATTGAGTATAATTACTATTTGTATATCTATGTAAATGCCATCTTATATATTATTGGCATCTATTCTATTTAAAATTGATTTTTTTTTTCTGTTGATTGTGCATGAAAACACATTGTTGAAGTGGAGTTAGCATACATCATTATTGATTTTACTGCTTGAATTATATTTCCATTGATTGTGCAATGGAAAAGGGATTAGAATGGTTTAGGCGAATATGGGATATTATCTATTATGTGTGATAGGGGTGACTTTTGGGCTAGGATGTCGAATGTGGATTAACAGAGATGACTTTTCCTCTTTTTGGGAATTGAACCGGTAACTATTTTTCTAAGGCTTAGATCTAAGTGAGCAAACATTGAAAAAGATGAATATTTTGTCTAGAAAAACTTTATTGATATATATCTCTGCCACAGCTTGTTGTGAGACAATTTGTATTTCATTATTTAGAATTACACATTAGACTTCAGGTTGCATCGGGTGTTCCCTCCTACTAGTTGTTTCTAGGTAGCTAGACATTTCATGCAGGGCTAGGTTTCCTTCGTGTCATGAAGGGATCTAGGGAAGCATAATTGCATCATGGTTGGGTGGAAAAGCACCTAAGCCATGTTCCCATCTCTCGGCTCACAGGAGAACCATTTAGGTTCGTGGCGGCTGGAGAGTTTGCTTGATTTATTATACTTGTACATATTTATTGTAACTTGTGAATGGATGAATTATGGCATGAAATCCAATTGGACTTTGTATATTTTTTTATAATGCTATCACCTGGATTGAGCATGTGATTATGTAAGATTTATTGACTTTTATTGATTCATATTTAAGAGATTTATCTTTTACTTGAGATGTGGTAATTAAGTGGATTATTTACTTCGTGTAACTTTTGTGATGGAATGAGTACTTTACATGCTAATATAAACAAAATAAATCGAAATCAAGTACAATTTACCTCCTTTTCATAAAAAAATCTAACTTCACTGATCAAGCTTATTGAAGTGCATTATAACACCCCGCTAGGAAACCCCAGAGGACAACACAACTATGCTAAAAAAAAAAGATAACTTTGATTGATATAGTATACAATGGCTCAAGAGAATGAGAGAGCTTCAAAATCCACTCTCATTCCAATGCATCCCCCTTGCTCCTTCCCCACCAATAAGCAAATAGAAAAAAAAACTTAATGAAACATAACTTCCCAACCCCCCACTCTCTCAAAAAACAAAACTCATTTTAATTACCTTCCACAATGCTGCCATATTCTTTATAATATAGTATTTCTGAAGAAAATGACTCATAAATGACATAATAAAAAGATTACGATAAAAATAGAATATCTGACATCACACACACCATAAATTCATTAATTAAATCCTCAAAGAAATATTTTATTTACCTCCTCAGACAATTTATTTATCTATTAAAGAGAACTATTAATTCCTTTATAAAAAGTGATTAACCGTCAATAAATAATTTGACAAGCTACACCCAAGCAAGATTCGACGACAATACAGAATCGAACACAGAGACTCGCAACCACGACCATACAGATAGGACATAGGACTGGAAAAATCATCCTCTCCGAGGATGGTGACAAGCTGGGGGAAAACCTTACATTATCTTCGTTCAACAATCTCCATTGGTTAAGGCACGCTCAAACTTATTATTTCAGGTGGAGTCGATGCCTAATACCTGTTCACTCAAATATCCCAAATTAGAGTACACATAATAGTCGAAGCCCTAGGAAAGGAACTCTGACATACGTATCTCATTCCTGTATGTCCATATGTTCAATGGTATGATGTCATCCTTTCCACCTATCCTAACCACATACTACTACATCATATGACTGTATTATTAACATATCAAAATGCATTTTACTTAGTGAAGCTCATGTTCCCTTTTAATCTTCAGATTCCTTAGTCAGACCACTCACAACTAGGGTGAAGACGGAGGGGCACTACATGCATCCAACTCCAATCGATTGCTCTCTACTCTTAGCTAATTTGTGGATTTCTCAATTAACAAGCATAACGTCGTGATGAGGATGATAGGATCCAAGATGATTTCAGCAACGTAATGTTGTATCAAGATTAGAGAGGATTAGAAAATAAAACTTGTGAATGGATGCATTATGGCATGAAAGCCAATTGGACTTTGTATATTCTTTTATAGTGCTATCACCTGGATTGAGAACGTGATAATGTAAGATTTATTGACTTTTATTAATTCATATTTATGAGATTTATCTTTTACTTGAGATGTGGTAATTAAGTGGATTATTTACTTCGTGTAACTTTTGTGATGAAATGAGTACTTTACATGCAAATATAAACGAGATAAATTAAAATCAAGTACAATTTACCTTCTTTGCATAAACAAATCTAACTTCATTTATCAAGCTTATTGAAGTGTACCCAACTCTAATCAATTGCTCTTTTCTCTTAGCTAATGTGGATTGCTCAATTAACAAGCATAACATCTTGATGAGGATGATAGGATCCAGGATGATTTTAGCAGCGTAATGTTGTATCAAGATTAGAGAGGATTAGATGGTTGGAGAATGTTTTATTTATAGACCCTCAGGGATGAAGATCAATGGTTGTGGATGATCTAAGAGATCAATGGCTAAGAATGGTTGAGAGGATGTGCACGAATGAGAGAGTGACAAGTGTCCTTTTCCTCTCATGCATCAAGGGAGTTAAATAAATTGATTAAGGAGTTAACTGAATTGATTGATTGATTAGTTGACTAGATTGACTAACCTATTAACTGATTTGATTGATTTAGTTAACTAATTTGATTGATTACTTATCTAAATTGATTGTGACTGAAATATGGAGGAGAGGGAATAATATGAAATTAAATAAATAAATTATTCAATTTCATGCACATGGATAAATAAATAAAATATTGAATTTTATTTATTTTGAAGAAATAGAATATTAGCTTTAATTAAATAAATACTTTAAATTTATTTAATTAATATGTGGAGAAATTTTGATTTAATTAAATAATTTTAATTATTTAATTAAATATGGAGGAGTAAATTGATTTAATTAAATAATTAGAATTATTTAATTAATATGGAGGATAATTTGATGGTGATCGATAGATGAACTTAATCAAATAATTAAGAATTATTTAATTAATGTGAGGTATGATAGATGAATGTCTGATCTAGGAATGAGACAATTTTAGGTGTCTACAGTAGCTATAATAATGAGGGTTCTAACCTTCTTATGTAATATATTTTATAAGAAGAAAGGTAGCCTCATCCCACAATAGTGGAAGTGGTGTTTATTTTATGCCTTGGATGACTATTGGATGCACTCTTTCTCTTGGTAGTAAAAACTCTTATTCATATTCCTTCAAGCTTGGCCAAACTATATGTCACACTTCCCCCTAAACAAGTAGGCCCATGGCCACGACCAACACCGCTTCATCTACAATAAATTTTATTCCCCACATCTTTATTGTGTCTCCTTAAAATCCTAGAGAAAGTCCATGGCAACTTAAGGGAATTGTGTCATTTGAGGTGCTTAGAAAAGTAGATGCTTGGCATTCTAGAAAATCTCATATACCCTAGGAAGTTTCTAAACCTGTTGTGGACTAGTTGGTTCCCATCTATGTAAACTACCTTCCATTTTATGCTTTGTTTAGATAAACTCTACCCTTCAAGACTTGTACACTCTCCTTCATTTGTGGGTATCTTTCTTCAAATGTGGTGCCAATGCAATTGTGTGTAGAAAATTAATGATGGAAAAGGCATCTTGTTGGTGTGAAAATTGATACTTTTTAAATTTACAGTAATTTCGAAGGGGAGGTTCCCTTTATTGAAATCCAAAACCCTAAACTAGATATTCACAATATTTAGGAAAACTTTGTAGGTTATTTGCATTGAAAGTATTAAGGTTTTAAGAAAGAAAGGATAAAAAGAATTAAAAAGGAAATAATGTGTATTAAGCTAAATAAATGTAGAGTTCAACTTAATACACATCATGGAATAAATATTCTTGTATGGTAGTTAAACACTTCCATAGATTAATATGAAAAGATAGGAAGAATAAGGTTGACACCAAACTTAAGAATGATATAAAATCCCAAGAGCAAATTAAAGACACAAAGTTCAACAATTTCGTTTGTATTCCTCCCAAACTTGTAGCACAAAGTCTCTTGTTTCTCTTCTGTACAATTCTAGTGAAAAATGTCAAAAAGTCCTAGACATTTCTTGAATTGTCCCTTATATAAACAAAATAACTAACTTAAAAGTTAGGGTTGAAATTACATTTTTGAAATAAAATGACACTTTATAATTTAAAATGACTTAAAATGTTGTAATAAATAACTTTTTTAGAGCGAATTTAAAATTATAGCATTAAAGTGCATCTTAAATTGGCATGCTACACTTGAGCTTTCTCCATGTTCAAAGAAGATGGCTTGTTAGATTCATCATTTGTGATCTCATTTGCCTCCTTCCTTGCACCTCCGACCCTTTGATATCTCTTCAATTTTGATATTGCTTCATTCATAGCTTCTTTGTTAGGTCCATCTAAATACTTCCAACATGTTGTGTAGGCTATTTGAATGTCCATATCTTTTGAAGGAACTTTGTGATACTTAAGGAGATCTTTTTTAAAATCATTAAATAAGTTCTATAAATTGATGAATTTGGAAATTGAAGATACATTGAAACCTGATGTCTTGGATGACTCTACCTTGACGAGTCTTTCCAATTGTTCTTTCATGTTGTTAGTGGAAATAATGATGCTCTAATCGTTATAGTAATTAGAATGGATTTTCTCAATAAATTCTTGAATGTTTGTTATTGTGTTGAGGTTCAATTCCTTGGCCACTCTAAATTTTTCTTTACCATCATTGAGTATATGTATCCTCCATTTGATAGCTTCATTCCATTCAACTTGAATACTTGATTCATCTTTCTAAAAATATCTTTTGAGACTAGAATTGAGAAATTTGTTTCTACCATGAACTCAAAGTGATAAAAGTTCCACTCCAACAAGAATTTCTTCATAAAAATGGATTTTAATTAATTAGAAGATTCAAGTTTGGTTTGAATTTTGTTGTTAACCTAAATTGCTTTAAATTGATCAAAAGATCCATATATCAACAAATTTGGTGTTCATTCATTGGTTTCCTTTCCCATGTAGCCATTTATCTATAACAATAATCAAGGAATGAATTGGTATAGAGGATGAATCCATCAATCTAATATGATATTGCACATATGTGGTTAGTTGCTCAACTTTCTCCATTTATGCTTTAGTCTCTTGATCTTTGTCCATCTTATTGAAGATGTAGGTCATCATTGTTATCATACTTTTTTATCCTCCTCCGCTATGGGGCTACCTAATTCTACCCAAGAGATATGTTAATATGTAACAACCATATCACCTTTGCCTTTATCTCATTTTATAGTAGCCACTTAAGTGAATTTGACTCCTTATGAATCTATGGAGATGGATGAGAATACAATTGCTTTCTTGGGTTGTGATAGAGCAAGGAGGGATACCATGGATTGAATATTAAATACCACCAGTTTAGTTACACACTCCCCCTTTTTGATAGATGCATCTAACCATGAAGGCACTTCTAAAAATGATGAGTCGTCTTATGAAATAGTTTCAACTTGAACTTGAACTGGTGGAGTGCAGGAAGGCTAAGAAATCTAATGAGGAGGATTAAAAAGGGTAGTAGAAGATGAAAAAATAGTGGGGGAGGATCTAGAAAGGTGATAGAATTGATCTTGGAGGAGATCGAGGATTGAGAATAGGAGAATATGGAGGAGTAAGAGGAGAGGAAGAAGGATTTAGAATTGGGCGGATAGGAGTTGTGACACATTTAGCCTCTTTGGACTTCCCTACCACTTTGAAAGTGAACTTGATTGACTTACTTAAAGTTAGTTTGTTTTGCATCTAAATGCTTAGAGGGTTTCATAAGTTATCACTACTTTCAGAATTATTTATCATACAATGAACCTTATTTGGTGAAACTAAATGAGAAGGAATGACACTCGTGTCTTTACCTTTGGGGGATTCCTTAGATGACATTTGATTTATGGAAGGCTACCCTTTGTTAGTAGTGCATTATTTAATTCTTTTGTCTAGCCATGACAAGCTTCAAGCTATGACCTCCTTAGTCCTCCCTTACAAGGAAGTAACCTTAAGAGTCGACTAATTCATCTTTGGAATAAACTTAAAGAAGATTTTATCATCATTGCAGATTGGATCAATTAGGTCATCACAATCACTAGAACTATTTCTTTTGGGACTTTCTATAGACCAAAAGTATGAATCTAAGTGAATATCATCCTTAAGTAGTCTTTGCTAACACAACATGCTCATCATCACAATTATCCCAATAGTCCTTAATAACCAAAATGTGTTTGTAGGTACTCCTTATTTGCTCCATGAATACTCTAACATTAGAATAAATCCTCCTCTCAAAAGAATGAATGGTCATTCTAGTCATCTTTGGATTGGCTAGGGATGAGCAAGTGTATTCACCAATTGAAATAGGCAAATGTATTCTTGTATTATGTTTGCTTTATAAGAACTTATATGCTTTAGATAGTTGCCTACAAAGTTCCATTAATACCCATTTATCACTTACATAATGAGGGAGCTTGTATGGGTATCCACTAAACTTGTACATTTGATGAAGGTGAAAGTTGGGAATTGGATGAACCAATTACCCATTGCATGATTGTTGCATTGACTTCTATTTGGAGGTGCTTTTTTATATCATTTTCTAACATTTTGATAACCTATAAAAGAACAACATCCTTGACATGTCTAAAGTGTTTCATACTTTCCTTTAGTGCTAGATATGGATAGAACTCAGACCTTTTTTTGGCAAGGACCCATGATGCCAACTCTCTTCAAGCTAGGAAAGATTCATCTTTTACTAAGGGAGTAGACAAGATATGCAGTCATATAGAAATATTTTGATTATCTTACCTCACACAACTGATTTTGGATGTGGTTATTGAGAAAAGTTCCCTAGTCAACATATTTCTCATTACCAATGATGATGATGGTGAATGGATGCATCCATTTTTGGAGTTCTTGAGTTTTTGGGTTGTTAAATACTCTATTCAACAAAGTGATCATGTCACTAAATGCTTTCAGGAAATCACTTATTGTAAGAGTCTTTAATAATCTCTTTGCAATAGCCTTGTTTGTTTTTAGTGAATGCTTATTGGTGTCTCTTGAACACTTGTTAGGAGAATCCTCCCAATGCTACCTTATAGTGTCCACATTTATTTTTACATATTCTTCATATTTTGAGATCTCTAACATGTCATCAATATACTCTAGAATTAGTTGAATCACTAGTTCATTTGTGGACTTTAATATTTACCTCTTTTCTAGGTTATAATATCATGCACATGCCATAATCAGTTCTAGGAATTACATCAAGCTTGGAAATGCAACAAATTGAATTAGATTACTTTCATGAATGCATTTCACAAGTGTACTTTTATCTTTGTAGACACCTAAATTTGACCATGTCCTAATATCACTTGATTCATCCCACATATCCCACCTTCCAACATTAGTTCACTCATCCAATTAAATAAATTCTAGCGATTTATTTAATTAATTAATCAATCACATGCAACCTTTTTCTAATGTTCTAGCCTTTAATTGAATAAATCAACATTTATTTAATTAAATCAACCATCCCTTCATCATTCACCCAAAAATTAAATAAATACACAATGTTTATTTAATTTATTTTATTTTCCCTCTCAAATCATTAGTTGATTTAATCAACTAATTAAGCACTTGCACATTCTAAATGTTGATTAGCCAAGTCAAACTTGCACATGGATCAAGGTTTCACATGGCTCCATGCAAGCACAAGGCTCCAAAAATCCACTTTTCTAATCTCCACTCTCCATTTTTACCTAGAAAACTCAACCATCCAAATCCCTTGGATCATGGTCCTAAACATGTGCACCAATTACAAGGTGACATTTGGAGGCCTTTCATTCATTATTGCCTCTCAACCAACCCTATCCCTCCATTTCCAAGATTCAATATCATCCCTTCATCGTCCATCCAAATCTATAAATACCTCATTCCCCCAATACATTTGATTATGAAGTTGAATGCTACTATTTTGAGCAACCAACATCCCTCATCAACAACCATAAATCCTTTGAGCACATCCATTACATCGAGCGTTTGTGTTGGTGAGAAATTTGTTTGTTTTCATTGGTAATATTCATTCCCTTAGCTCAATCTGAGGTTATGATTTAGTATAGGTTAGGATAGATTGTTTGCATTGCTTTCTATTCATATTTTGTGTCCTACATTTCATCATATACATTTTGGCACACCTAGTGGGACCCAAACCCACATACTAATCTGTGTTCTTGGATTGTTTTGTGTGAATTTCTAAGTTTTAAGCATTTCCACCCTCTCTCCCAATGTTTGCATAGGCCTCCTAGCATTTTTGGAACTCTTCAAAGCATCTGCATCTTTGTTTGCTGACCTGTTTGAGTGTTTTTAGGGCCGAGGTGTTTGCACCCAATGTCAAACTGTCTGCACCATTGTTAAAGTGATTGTGTTGTTGACGAGGTGTCTACGTAGTTCCATAAATTTCAAGGCCCTAGCCATTTTTTTTGTAGCTCCCCACCTCTTGAGAGATTTAGTTGTGAATTTTAAATCTTTACTCTGTTTTATAGGCCTTTGCATCCTTTTAATATCTGATAAACCCCCTTTTGAGCATAGGTCTCTCTCTTAGAATTTTGTCTTGAATCATTGCATGTTTGCTTCATCGTTGTCATTTTTCACCTAATTGGGCTAACATGGTTGCAAGAGACTATTGCTAACCCCTTGTGCTAACTTTCTCATAGTATTTTGAGTGTATTTTGGCTTTTTTTGTCCTAAGCTTCTCAAGTATATGGCATCTCTACCTTATCCTAGGGCATCTCTGTGGTCCTCAAGGTGTTTGTTCCTATCCTCACTCCCCAAATGCCTTGCACTAAGGCATCTACACCTAGTGAGGCATTTTTACATTCTTTCTACATTTTTGCATTTTGTGAAGCATTTACAACCTATGTTTTAGTTTTTGTGCAATATCTTAGGATTTCTAGCATCATTTTTTATCTTTTTTCTAACCCTTCATTGACTTGCAAGATTGATTATCTTGGGATGTTATTATTAATCATTTGCACATTTGAATGATGAATCCCTATATCTTTGAAACTAGTAACATTTGTATGTGTAGCTCACTTATCAAAGATTTATTTTCCCCACTAGTTGTTAGTTGCACACTTGTATGCTTAAGGGTTAATGAATCTTGTTTTCCATGTTTTAGTGGTTTAGTGGTATATATGCTCTTCCATCACATCAAAAGGTGATGTTAGGAATGAAAAACACCTATATAATTATTTTGTTGTTTTTCATCCTAAAAGGCTAAGTGTGTATACTCTTTCCTTCTGGCACAAGGCGATCTTGGAAATAAAAAATAACTAGTCCTTTATTTTTTAGTGGGCTTGGCTCAAATTTTATCACTAAATGGTGATTTGATCCCATGTGTTCTAGTGGGGCATGTAAATTAATGGGATAATCAAAAGACTTGCCTTAAGGGAGGAGCTATCATGTCTGGCATAGCCTTGTTGTCCACTTGAGGGGACAATGTGAAGTGAGAAGGGATTTGACTCAAACCACATGCTTTAGATAGCACTCTTATTCACAAACTTTGGCCTCACATATTCTTAGGTATAAAGAGGACATCCCTTAGTACACCTTATTCAACTTAGCTATGACCTTTCAACTATACATAATTGTGATGAGCCAATAGTTGTTTAGCTCTAGGAAGTTACTCATCATGTGCTCCTAAAAATGAGATTGTAGGCCACATATGATCTCCTCTCACACTTTCGAATGATCTTGAGGATCAAAAGCAGTTAGTGCATGTTAGCAGGATAGAGATGAAACTAGAGTAACAATCACACACCATAGAAGGAATGTGCTAGAAAATAAGCCAAAACACACAAGAGAAACAAGAAGACACACCTTTTGCTTATACTTGAGTATAAATAAAGATGTTGTAAAGGCAAAAGAAGAGAGACAAAGTGAGAGAGAAGAAGAAGAAAGGACAAAAGAAGGAAAATATACCTTGTATAGTATGAAATAGATGAAAGTATAATATAAATGGGACATATGTAATATATAAGATATAGATTAATACATGAGTATGATTGTAAGAGAGAATAGTGAATGAATATATCCTTTGAATGTAATATCTTGCTATATATATAAGACACTATGGATTATTGGGACTATCTTCTGATGTGTTATGGAGTATGTCATAATTGTTAATTGTTTAGTTTTATTATCTACAGATGTTATTTCCTACCGCAACCTTCTATATCCTATCATATTCACACAAATTCTCCTTGTATCCCTAACACTAGGGTATAAATACAACATTTCAAGGACCTAGGCACATAATCTCTAACCTGCGCCCATCCTCGTCGACATCTTGGTTCCATTGTCAGGACCCTGGAAAAAAGAGTAAAAGAGTGATCTAAACACTAGATATATCAACTATGATAGGGAAGACTTAGATAAAGGAGCATAGTGAAGAAAAAATAGGATTTCATGATCTACAGAAAAAGATCGTAGGTTCTAGCCTCATGAGAGGGGATTAGGCACCTAGGGGATGATGAATGGAAAGGAGGAGTATCTTGAAAGAACTTCAAAGAAATGTGACTTTTATAAAAATAACAAGACTAAGCCATTAATGGATGCATAAAAGGATTTATGGAACCCCAAATCAAAAACACCAATGGCAAGAGGAGACAACAAGAAGAAATGTGAGATTGGGGAAGAGATTGACTTGGTAATAGAGCTGAACATGGAAGAGAGAAATTTGAAACAAGCTCAGAAGAGGTAGGAAAGATACTGTAAAAGAATGGAGGAGATTGAGAAATCTAAGGTAGAGTGTTCCAGGAGGGCTTCTACTGAGGAAGAGTTAGAGCACACTAGGAGGGTTGCTCCTGAAAATAATATTGAAGGATAATTTAAGTGCCCTAGGGAGGCTAATGCTAAAAATGTTGGAAGAGAAGATCCATCATTGGAGGAATCGAGCATGAAGGAGTGCACCAGAGGGGCTATAGCTAAACATCAATATTTGATTGAGATTAATGGGACTTTGTAAATGGAGGAACTAGGGTTAATTACATTGTTTTATGACAGAGACACATTTGAGCAACTCAACATCCATCTTGAACAAACAACAAAAGGATTTAGACGCAAGGTGCTCCACCATCCAAAATTTTGACTTGAAACCCCATTTGGATCCTAATCTATCTAATCTAAAAGTTACAATTAATGAAGGATTTAAGAAACTACTAAAGCCTTTTATGAAACTAAAACCTCTGGAATTTAGTGTGGATTATCTAGATAAGGTAATAAGGAGAAGTGTGGGGTTACAAAATGAGAAGATGATAAATGATTAGAACCTACAAGAGAATAGGGAAAATATGGTAAAAAAGAAATTGAGAACTTGTTTGAGAACCTTGCCATGGACACAATTGAAATGATTAATGAAGGATCATGGGAAATTGCTATATTAACAAATGAAATGCCATTAATTAACAAAAGGGTGTCTCCCAAATTGAAACAGTCACATCAAGAGGTGAACCCCCTAGACCAAGAGCATCTACCATGCCAAATAAGACAATAAGAGTGCTTTCAGAAGGGATATATAGTGACTCAACTAGGACAAGAGAAAACCAACAACAAGAATTTGTAAGATTTTGTGCAAAAATATTGGGGACTAGATTTTTTGAGATTGAGTGAAGTAGGAAGTTAGTAAAGCAAAGGGATTGCATTAAGAGATTAGAGAAGTAAAAAAAAGGTCTATAAAAACCTCAGAATAGAGGATCATAGTCCACTACAAAGGAGACGAGGATCCTCATCTAGTACCGACAATTCCACAAAACAAACACCAAACATGGACCTAAACATGAAATTACCTATCTTTAGAAAAGATACTATTGAAGCCTCTAAACATATATTTGTGTCGGAATCAATCTAAAGAAGGAATGCAACCAAAAGACAATCAAAGCAAGCTTTATGATTTTGTAGGAACCATAAGGAATGATGCCCTCAAATGGTACATGAAAACATGCCCACAACATGATAAGAAATGGAAAGATATAAAAGATGAGTTTTTGTCTAACTTTGGATCTCTTGGAATTCTATCAAAAACATCAATAAGATGAGAGAAATGGTACAAGAAGAGGGGGAAATAGTTAAAGAATTTGAATATAGATTTAATGAATTTGTAAGGAAAAGGGAAGAACCACTAATAGAGAAATAGAGAATAGAATTATTTTTGTCTAGGCTACTACCATAGATCAGAACTACATTGTATGAAAGAACCTTTTATACATATTCAAGCATAATAGAATTAGCATGCGAAATAGAGGCACAACCTTGGAGAAGAAAGAATAAAGAGGTAGAAATCAAGGATTTAGAAAAGATGAGATTGGAACTAGAATAGTTATAGATCAAGCAACATAAATTGGCTAAGGGTGAAAATAACCTGATAATGCTACCAATCCAGAGAAAGAGAATTTGGTGTACCTAGTGTGTGAAAGAAGGTCACTTGTGGAATGAGTGCCCAATAATGAAAGGAGAAAAAGGGATGTGACACTCAATGTTGATTTACAACCATCCCCTAGAAAGTTAAAGAGAATCTACTTTGGAATTTACAATCAATGGGATGATCATGAGACAGATGATTGCCCATCCCTTTTGTTCAGACTAAGGGAGGATGAAGAACATGAACTTGGTGCAACCACTACTATGAAGATAATGACCCTATCAAGAATGGATAGAGTTAAAGGATTAGTAGAAAGAGATTTCTATGGCCATGGTTACAAACAACCAACATGGAAAAATCAATACGATGCCTATGCAACATAATTTTCTCCTCCACAAATCACAATTGTACAACCTTCAATCAGCTATCCTTCAAATGATAAAGAGGATACTATAACAATTACAAAGGAGGATGTGGTAGAGGAGGAGGCCATGGACAAAGAAGGGATGACACCACCTACTTTAGGTGCTACCAAATGGGACATTATGCTAATGAACGTCAAGAAGAAAAGAAGAAGAATTGTGGTTTCTGTAGTGACCCTAGTCATGATCTATTCACTTGTGTGAGGCCCACCTATTTTTGGACTTAAGACTCTATTTAGACCCTTTGATTATACTTAGTTATGGACTCTTTTTTAGACTTTATGAGTATAATTAGATTAACTAAATTTTGGTATAATGGTTAAGTAAATGTCTTCCAAAACATTAATATGTTGGCATATGATTATAGTTTATTTTTGTAATGTGACCTTGCTTAGTCAATTAAGAGTTAAGTTTTATTATTTTATCCATATGAATGGATTTTGGTTATATTGTGATGGAAATTAGAAATATTGAACAATATATTAATGTTATATGAACTATGTATCATTTTAATGATTAAAGATTATTATGTGATTATGATTTTGGATATTGGTACTAATAGTTGTCTTGACTTGCAGGTATTAACAAGGCCAATGGAATATCAGAGGTTCCCAAGAAAATCTATGTTGTGCAAGAAATATGCGTTTAAATGTGATGTTTGATTTGAAATTGATGTCTTTAAGTGGTTTAGAACTTTGTGTTTCATGTTATTTTTCTAAAAATATGTACCTTAGGTATGTACCTATACGTTAGGGGTCTATTTGTGTATAAAAATAATGTTATAACAGTTGAATCAGTTGCCTCTAAAATTTTAGCTACTTATGAATATCAACACATGAAATGCTCAATTACTGTTATTAAGATTTGACTATGAAAACATGAAACAATAAGCTCAACACAATAACACATTCAACACATGAGACACCAAATTTTTTACATGGAAAACCCTATAAGGGAAAAACCATGGTGGGTGTTAGCCCACATAAATAAATATGTTATAGCAATACCAAAAAACACAGGCTCACTGTCCAAAATGCTCACTGCAAAATGTTGGGGCTCACTGCCAAGGGGTGGTGAACTAATTTCATAGCATCTACTCCATGCCTGGGTTCAATTCCATTGAAGCACAATATAATTTCTCTGCTCTGCTCTTCTTACACCTTTGTACTTATCTTCACATTTTTGCACAAGGACATCTTTTTCGCAACTTCATAACATGTTTTTATAGACTTCATCAACCTTGGAATGTACATCAAGGTCGGTATTACATTCATCAACCATTGGAAAAATCTCCAAGGTCAGCATTACAAACATACATAGAAATAGGTCTCTCTTCTTACACCTTCGCACTTATTTTCACATTTTTGTACAAGGACATCTTTTTCGCAACTTCATAACATGTTTCTATACACTTCATCAACCTTGGAATGTACATCAAGGTCGGTATTACATTCATCAACCACTGGAACAATCTCTAAGGTCATCATTACAAACATACATAGAAATAGGTCTAGACCTAAACAAAATTAGCTAAGGGAAAGATATGTGCAGATCACGTTATGCCTTAGCTGGGACTCAAATGCAATCTTCCACGCCACGACACACTTCCACAATCTTCGATGTATATTCGCAAGTAGTGAAAACAACCAAGTCAACCAATATTGGTGTTAACATTAAGTCTTTTAAGAATAGTCTTCATCCATGATCCACATTTCTCTTTACAAACCAATACAAAGGTAGGAACACCATCAGGAGACCCACAAGGACATTGTAATCACTAAGAACATCCACACAACCTTTAATCACTTTGTCATGAAGATTCTTCAAACTAGAGCACTTGAACATAACTGTTATCCATTGTCATAAAGAAAAGATTGCTTACAGACCACCAAATCATGAACCATTGGAGTTGAAGACACTTATCATCATTACAAACATGATTCCAGAACTGTAGACTGAAATACTTAAGTGCGGAGGAATGCGAAGAATAATATATGTTGGTGTTTTCTCTTTCTACCTTGAATCCTAAGGAGAATACACCGTTCAAACCAGGGGATCAAAGGTTTTAGGACAAATGGATACACCCTATCAACAGATTTAAGACAAGAAAGGCCAACAAACAAGGCTGAACATAGCCTTCTACACTTTGAGCTCCACAAGACTCAGGTGGGTATACCTATTTTGGGCTTGGATGTGTTGATACAACATGTCCTAGACAGCTCTCTACAAGCCTTTAAAAGTGGATAGTTCTCAGACAAATGAATAAGGGAAGTTTACACCATTGCTCATCCTTTACGCATGATCCCTTTATACCTAGAAATAACACTGAGAACAAATTAAACATAAAAATGGGAAAGATTTACTTTAGTTTTGATTGGTGATTCCTTCCAAGGCTTGCACAGAAAAATTACACTAGATTGGTGTCTTATCCATTGGGAAGAGTCAAAATACTAATAATTATTCAAATAACAACATGAGATGCAAGATCAGTGACCTTCTAACCACTACTACCTTACAGTAATGAGGCCTCTTATGCAGAAGACACTCTTAGTTATCCTAAATGAAACACTTTATCCCCAATATCTGATTGAAAGTAAGATTAACTCATTCTTTGAACAAGAGCTATTAACCAAATATTTATTAAAGAATATGTACAACAACAATCAGTATAATCTTTGATTATTTAGACTGAAGAAATAAAACATACACTCTAGGAGACATCTTTGCAAAGCATAGTTTGATTAAAACTACAGACTGAAATGCTTGCCATTATCTGTACAGATGATTAAAATACTTGAACCCTGAAAAACTTAAAGAACACCTAAAGTTCTATTACAGAAACCCTATACAAAAAATCAAATCTGAGACCTGGAGAAGATGGAAAAACTAACCCTTGCCCAGTGGCTAAGATCTCTCATTTATAGGAACATGAGTCCTTGAAAACTAGCACCAGGCCACTAACCATCGTTAGTTAGAAAGGAATATGCTCTTGGGCATCATGGAGGCACAACAGGATAGAACACCCCGAGAGGAAACCAGCATCTACAAACACCTATAACACTTGGGTATCATCTTGCAAAATTTGATCATCATAGCACAGGTGGATTTCATCATGACTTCACAAAATAGTTTAAAATTTACCATCCCTCAAGGTAGTAACCAAATTAGTTACAACTGCCTGGTGATTCTCTCGAGAATAACAGAGGTGTGAGAAGCATTAGTTTGAATACTCATGAGAATCAAAACAGTTTCAAAGGAGTTTGAGAAAACTCCCAAATTCGCCTAATTCCCGCTCACTGGTCGACCATGTCCTCCCAAGACTCTCTCGCGAGCTTGCACAGCTGTTGGATCTCTATCCACATGCAAATCAACTCACATCAAGACACATGGCACATATTGGAGCCTTTGTGGTGTTAGGTAACCCGTGCCTTTCCCTTATCACTTTGTTGAAGAGACTCAGGAACTCGTCCTACCAATATACCAAAGTGTCGCTGATGATGCCTTTTGTATATCCTTTTGCATATGCATATGTATATCGAATACATTTTCCAAACATACAAAGATGGATTCCATCATGTTTATGAAACAGATTGGAACTAAATTTAGACCCAGCTTTGTATATGCTTTTGTATCACACCTTTGTATTTCGCATGCATATGTTATACATGCAATTTACACTGTTATGCAGACAAGAAATGATGATGTCATCGTCAACATTTCGACTCAATTGCCCTTCTCACTGTTATGTTCACTTTATGCACTTATGCAATTTTCTTTACCTTTTTTCTTTTTGCATATTCAATTCTTTGAATATGTCTGTGCATATCACATACAATCGTCGAACATACAAACGCAGACCTCACTAAAAAAATTCACAATGTTTAACTTTTTGACCACATCCAGTTTGTATATGTTTTGCTTAGATCTCACTTTGTATCTTACTTTGTATGTTGACTTTTCTACCTTTCACTATGCATAAATGCACTTTACTATGCATTTTTTAATAGACACGTTGGAATCCGGTTTGTATAAACACCCTTCTCGAACATATGTCTTGGTGTGACAAGTGTTTGCCTAAAATAGGTATACCCACAATAGGTGTTTGCCCAAAATAGGTATACCCACCTGAGTCTTGTGGAGCTCAAAGTGCAGAAGGCTATGTTCAGCCTTGTTAGTTGGCCTCTCTTGTCTAAAATTTGTTGATAGGGTGTATCCATTTGTCCTAAAAACTTTGATCCCCTGGTTTGAATAGTGTATTCTCCTTAGGATTCAAGGTAGCAAGAAAAATGCCAACAAAATGGCGACTCCACTGGGGAATGTTTCATTATAGATATTTTAATCTAGTTTATGAAACAGATTACAACTAAATTCAGACCCAGCTTTATATATGCTTTTGTATCACACCTTTGTATATCGCATGCATATGTTATACATGCACTTTACACTGTTATACAGACAAGAAATGATGATGTCATCGTCAACATTTCGACTCAATTGCCCTTCTCACTGTTAAGTTCACTTTATGCACTTATACAATTTCTTTACCTTTTTGCTTTTTGCATATTCAATTCTATGTATATGTCTGTGCATATCACATACAATTGCCGAATATACAAATGCGGACCTCACTAAAAAAATCCACAATGTTTAACTTTCTGACCGCATCTAGTTTGTATATGTTCCGCTTGTATCTCACTTTGTATCTTACTTTGTATGTTGACTTTTCTACCTTTCACTATGCATAAATGCACTTTACTATGCACTTTTTAATTTTGAATTCACATCCCAAGCACTTTTTTTCCTCTCCATCACTCTCTTGACGATCTTCATGAGACTCTTGTTATTGGACTCAGCCTGTCCATTTCCATGAGGATGGTAAGGGGATGAATGTGAGATGGAAATTCCATACTTATTGCAAAAATCAACAAACTCTTCTGACTGGAAGGACATAGTATTATTAGTCACACTTTTCTCTAGTACAACAAACCTTGTTAGAATATTGTTCATTAAAAAGTCAGTAACCACTTTACTTGTTGCCCTCTTTGTGGGAATGACCTCTATCCACTTAGAGAAGTAATCAGTAGAAACTAATATCAATGAATGTGCTCTACTTGACTTTTCTGCAATCTCACCAATGAACTCATTTTCCCATTGCTGGAATGGTGCATGCACTAAAACGGGTCTAAGAGGTAAGTTTCTAGAAAATTTTAACTTACCAGCAAACCTCTGGCATGCATCACATGCCCTTACCATTTTTTGTGCATCTCTGAAAACTATTGGCCACCAGAATCCTGCCCTCAAGATATTGTGAGCAGTTGTTTTGGCCATGTAATAACCACCACATACACCATTATGCATTTCATACAAGAGTTCTTGAGCTTATTTTCCATCTACACATTTGAACAACACTCCATTTATATTTCTCCACCATAGCTCATTTTCAGTTATAACATACTTGAAAGCTTGTAACTTTAATGTTCTCTTTTGATTATTTGTCATCCCTTCAGGGCATGACATATTCCGCAAGTAATGTACAACATCCCTATACCATCCCGCAGTCTGCATATCACAAATAGGGGACACATCAACATATTCAACATTATTTACCTGATTTGCTTCTAAATTTACCTCTTGCATCAACTTGGCTAGTCCTTGTCCTCTGACCAATTTTGTAATCTACACATCAATGTTGAATTCCTGAATTCTATTTATCCATCTGCACCTGCTGCAGTTAACTTCATGCTGAGTAAGGTTATCCTTGACAACTATTGGTACATATGCAACAATTGTAGCACCAACCAAGTAAGTTATGAAATTCTTGATTGCCTTGACCAGAGCATAAGCCTGCTTTTTAGTCATGTCATACTTTAATTCTGCAGCCTGTAATGATTTTCTAAAAAAGGCAATTGGCTGCTCATATCCCTCATTGTTCTTCTATAGCAACATAGTAGCAATAGTATGAAAGGAAACAAAAGAGAAAAGTTGAAAAGGCTTAGAGACATAAGGAGACTTCAATACAAGAGCATCCCTAATGGCCTTTTTTATCTCTGCAAAAGCTTTAGATGGCTCTTCACTCCATGCTATCTTTTCACCTTTCTTCAGCATCTTTGAGATGGGTCAAGTAATTTGAGCAAAATTTGTTACAAACCTTCACAAGAAATTCACTTGACCAAAGAAAGATTGTATACCTATGATACTCTTAGGCCGAGGAATCTTGTCAACTGCAGCCACTCTCTCTGGATCAATCCTCACTCCTTTGGAGACTATATGTCCCAGCAATTTTCCCTCTATAACCCCAAAAGCACATTTTTTAGGATTAAGGGATACTCCATACTCCAAGGCTCTGAGGAAAATCTTCTCTAAATGCATGTGATGTTCCTCTTCTTTCTTGGAGAATGTTGTTAAATCATCTTGATAGACTACCATGAAGATGTCTATAAAATCATAAAAAGCCACATCCATAACTCTCTGAAAAGTGGCACCATCATTTGTCAAGCCAAAAGGCATTCTGACATACACATAAGTACCCCAAGGAGTTGTAAATGCAGTCTTATACTACTCCAACTCCCTCACTTTTACCTGATTGTATCCAACAAAAACAATCCATCATAGATAATAGCTCACACCCTGTCACCTTTTGAAGCATTGCTTCCATGTTAGGCAGAGGATAAATATCTTTCAATGAGGACATGTTTAAATTTTTGAAGTCTACACATAACTTGATGTCCCCATTCTTTTTCCTTACTGGCACAAGATTAGACACCTAGGTCAAATGTCTGATGGGTTTGATAATTCCCCCATCCCTAAGTTTCATCAATTCCTCTTGTATTTTAGGAGCCAGTGTAGGGTTGATAGGCCTCTGCTTCTGTTTGAATGGCTTAGCACCATCTTTTAGTGGTATTTCATGTTGAAAAAGGTCCTCCCTGTAGGCTTCCAGATCATCATAAGAAAAAGTAAACACGTGTCAATATTTTCTCAATGAAGTGATCAACATAGCTTTAATTTGAGGTTTCATGTTTTCTCCTACATACACCTTCTTGGGTACATTAGTAGTTCCTAGGTTAACTTCTTCAGAGTCCTCTTGATGAGTAGGATTTTTCTTTATAGTGCTTCTATCAGGACCATCAAATACTCTTTCTAAAGAAACCAATCCCTTGGGAATCTTGTTTGTCTTCAGTTGTATCACTTTAGTCCCAAAAATTGTATCCTTTCCATCCACAGTTTCCACAAAAGCCCCAAAATCAATCTCCTGATTCTCATATTGGTCAACACACCTTAGGAATTTCAAAATGTCATTATCATTATTAAAAACTTGCCAGTTATGTATGTTATCAGGGATTGATGGTGTTGTTTGTGCCTCAACCTTAGAAATACCTGCAAAAGTCATATCATCAGGTCGTAGAACAATGTTGGCTAGCAAATCTGCCATTTGATTTTTGCCCCTTTCTAACCAATCAATACCAAAAGCATCAAATTGTTCAATTGAATCCCAAAAAACATTCCTGTATTGTTTCAACCTTCGATTCTTTGAAACAAACCTTGACCTGACCTGGGATATAACTAATTCAGAATCACCAATGACTCTTAAATTCTTTATTCCATGCTTTTTAGCCAGTCTCAATCCTAATAGTAAAGGTTCATATTCTACAAAATTATTTGTGCATGCAAATAACAAAGAAAATGAAAATTTGAAAGTTTTACCACAAGCAGAGAGAAGGATTACCCCTACACCTAACCCCTCTTTCAAGCAAGCACCATCAAAGTACATGGTCCATAGCTCATCACTGTCTGCTTGGTGTAATACCTCCTTCTTCAAAGGTGTTGGCCTCCTAGCTTCTTCTTCTGGCAATTTCTCAACCTTGAAACTGCCAATGTCCACATCAGTGAAATGGATGTGTTCTTTAGGTTCATCCTCCACTATTATAAATCGAGAGAGAGGCTCTCTAAGAAGCTTAACATTCTTGCCATCAATAGGGATAGTGGCAAAAGTCATATCATACTACATTCTCCCACCAATAGCAGTAGACCATTTTCTAGATAGTAACATTCCATAAGCAGGAGGAATATCCACCACAGTTGCACTCATCACAAACTCCTTATCAGGGTATACTTCCAACCTATAAGGTATCTCCCTTATGATTTCTATGACCGGGACCTCTCTATTATCCTTTTCATAACACTTTCCATATGCCTTTGTGATCTTCAATTCCAATGATTTCATGACTCTTATTGGCATAATATTGGAAGATGCCCCTGAATCAATCATACAATTTTTCAGAATCTTATTATTTATGATCAAGGAAACATAGAAAGGATCCACCTGATTAGGGCACACAATGAGTGTGGAACCTAAAAACACCTGAGGGTTATCATTGTTGTTTCCCTCACCATCCTTTTCTTTTCTTTTCTCTTTGTTTCCTTGAGGCCAAACCCTTTCTCTTTTTCCATTGTAGGTTGAATCTACATCATTGATACAAGCCACTACTGTATTCTTATGTTCATCAATCCTCATCAGTTCCAAGAGTGGAACTAACACCTTCACTTGTGAAAATATTTGGAACATGTCAACAGGAGCATATTTAGGCATATTGTAAGATGCAATAACATTGTCCTGAGAATGCCCCCCATTAGCATCAGAGGTTCCATCCTCTTGGGTTGCACTCTTTTTCTCTTCAACATCATTTTTTAGCTTTTGGGGCTGGCTTGAATTTGATGGGGAAACCAATGGCTCACCAGCCTGTACCTCATTAGGCTTCTTTCCCCATACTTTGGTATTTCTTACCTTAATCTCATCCCCTTTCTTACAAGTCTAGTTTTCCTTGATGAAGATACTGCCGGCCTTGCCCTGATCATTGTTTACATTTCTGTTCCTTAACTAATAATTTCTTTTACACTGAGTGACAACAACAATAGTTAATCTTTTAATTTCTTCTTCTGATGGTCTTCTCAAAGTGACACCACATTCTTCAACTTCAAGGCAATGCGCAACACAATTATCTTCTTCATACTCATCTGAAAATACTTGTTGTTGGTGTGCATTTGCTATGTATCTCTAATTTTCAACATCAATTTCACTTGTTTCTTCATCAGAATGAAACTCACCATCAAATAATAACATAATAATCACATCATCATTTTCATGGGACAAGTCACAATCACATGTGTTTTGATCTTCTCCTACAGATTATGCAAGAGCACATTGGTGTGGTGAGTGGGGCAGCTAGCAAGCTAAGCACCAAGGAGTATCATCTACAAAATTTGTACAAGTCTTCTTCAATGGATCAGGAGGATCTCTACTCTATTGATTCTTCTAATTGTTAAAAACAGGCTTACCATTGTGCCAATTTATATTATAGTGTTGATCATGCAATCATGGTGGTCTATCATTTCTTTGGAAAGCTGGTCTTTCATTTGCTAGACCCTTTTCTTGTTCAGCTATTTTGTAATTCAGGTCCTTTAAAGCATTCATAACTTGATCCATTTTATCTTCCTATGAAGATGCTTTTTCTGTAGACCCTTTATCTTCCCTTCTCAGATTCTTCAAGATCTTCACATCTTCTCTTCTCCCCACTTTACCGGTAGCTTTTCTGTTGATTTCAATATGCAGGGTTGTTCTGTAAGCATCTCTTAGAGTCTATGGATTCTTGTCTCTAAGAAGATATCCCACTTTAGGATTAAAATCTTTGCTATATGTGACCAAACATGTAGGCTCATTTAGTCTCAAATGATTTGGAATTCTATTCATGGCCTTTTGAAATGTTATGTTTAAATCAGAAACTGACTCATTATGTCCCTTAGTGATAGTATTAAATTTATTTAGCGTGAATCTAGGATTAGTCTTGTAACCATACTGCTCCCTGAATATTCTTGTAAATTCCTCCCATGATCCAATGCTTTCCACTGGCAAATGTCTGTACCAATCTCTGGCATCTTCAATGAGTGATTGCATAAACAACGTCACCATCGCATCCTCACTTTCTACCTCAAAGTCATCCATCATATTATTAAATGACCTCAAGTGATCTTCTCCACTTATAGCATTATTACTAGAAAATCTAACCAGTACCTTCCTTATGTCATCTAGGAGAGGATTTGGATACTTAGGTATCCCAACAAAGCATAGTTGTTTATATCTGTCCAGCTACATAGGTCTTCTAGTGAATTGGTCTTTGTGACTGTTATGTTGAATATTTGTACCACTTCCCCCTACGGCCAAACTCCCCTAGTGTCCTATACTGTGACCTCTAGATTACACATGTACATTGGGGTTAGGATTAGATGGGCCACCAAGGGCTGAGGCATTTACATCAATAGGTGAAGATGTAAACCGACTATGAGAAACAGAAACTATAGGGTTCCCAACAGAAGGTTTTAGGAATTGAATCTTCTTCCACATTTCAACATTTGAAGCTAACAACTCCACTCTTTCCAGTTCCTTCTGCAGTTGTTCATTCTACCTTTTCAATTTAAGGCCCAATGGAACTGTCCCTTCTAATGAAGGAACCCCCTGGTGCGTTTCAGCCTCTTTTATAATTACTCCCTTCATAGGTCTCTTCCCTTTATCAACTTGCTGCATAGGAGGGTTAGGAGCATGAGGGGGCACAACTGTAGTGGTAACTACAAAACTAGTCCAAGTATTGATAGGGGTATTTTTCAAAGGGATATTCACATTACTTTGGCTAGAGATTTGAGATACTATAGGGCCAGTGGATATGACAGATACTGGCTAAGATTCTTTGATCATTAATGACTTTAGCCGCTCCAGCCTTAACTTCATTATATCCCTTTCCTCCATAGCACTTTTGATTTTTTCCTCCCTTTCCTTAGCTCTTTGCAAATTCATTTCTATTACTTTCTGAGTCTCTCTATACAACTCATTAATTTCCTTCATCAGATCATCCTCAATAGGTAATGTGGTATCTAAATCAGAGGTTTCCAAAGAACTATCTAGGAGATTTACATCATTCATGTGGAAAGCAGGAGTAGGTGACCTAGTAATAGGATTACCTAACAATTCATAGTCATGGGAATGTGAAGGCCCTGACTCTATGGGAGTAGATAACTTGTTTGCAAAGAGACTTGGATGGGTCTATTCTTTTTCAACAAAATCCTCCAAAATTGAATTATCTATATTTGCTTCAGGCATACCATATTTGTGTAATTCCTCATTAACAATATGATTCCTAGATTGAGGAGGATGAGTATTGGACTTACTAGAATAATCCTTCTTCTTTTTCCAAGATTGATGGGTACCCTGAAGCAGTTCTCCCTCCAACCTTTGATCAGGTTGATTTCTTCTTTGGTTTTTGGTTTTTGTCATCTTTTCTCTACCTACTTCTTTGAGATAAATTTTATACCATCACAGAAGATGTGGAGTCGCCACCCAGATTATGGGAATTTAAAATATTCAGCTTCTTCAAAGAAACACTATAGAGATATAAGTAAAAACATAGAAGGATCCCTTCTTTCTTTAAAAATAATTAATTTCTTCTTTGATCAGAGTCACCACCCTATTAAAGGGAATAATACTTCACTTAAAATGTATGCAAACTCTACATGCCCATGACACACCACTGGATTAAAATATCTATAATGAAACATTCCCTAGTGGAGTCACCATTTTATTGGTGTTTTTTCTTGCTACCTTGAATCCTAAGGAGAATACACTGTTCAAACCAGGAGATCAGAGGTTTTAGGAAAAATGGATACACCCTATCAACAGATTTAAGACATGAAAGGCCAACTGACAAGGTTGAACATAGCCTTCTACACTTTGAGCTCCAGAAGACTCAGGTGGGTATACCTATTTTGGGCATTTGCAAACACATGTCACACTCGGGTATCATCTTGCAAAATTTGATCATCATAGCATAGGTGGATTTCATTGTGACTTCACAAAACAATTTAAAATTTGCCATCGCTCAAGGTAGTGACCAAATCGGTTACAATAGCCTGGTGATTCTCTCGAGAACAACAAAGGCATGAGAAGCATTAGTTTGAATTCTCATGAAAATCAAAACAGTTTCAAAGGAGGAGTTTGAGAAAACTCCCAAATTCACCCAATTCCCACTCATTGGTCGACCATGTCCTCCCAAGACTCTCTCATGAGCTTGCACAGCCGTTGGATCTCTATCCACCTGCAAATCAACTCACATCAAGACACATGGTGCATACTGGAGCCTCTGTGGTGTCGGGTAACCTGTGCCTTTACATTATCGCTCTGTTGAAGAGACTCAGGAACTCGTCCTACCAATATGCTAAAGTGTTGTCGATGATGCCTTTTATATATCCTTTTGCATATGCAGATGTATATCGAATACATTTGCCAAACATACAAAGATAGATTCTATCATGTTTATGAAACAGATTAGAACTAAATTCAGACCCAGATTTGTATATGCTTTTGTATCACACCTTTGTATATCGCATTCATATGATCATGCATATGTTATACATGCACTTTACACTGTTATGCAGACAAGAAATGATGACATCATCGTCAACATTTTGACCCAATTGCCCTTCTCACTGTTAAGTTCACTTTATGTACTTATGCAATTTCTTTACTTTTTGTTTTTTGCATATTCAATTCTTTGTATATGTCTGTGCATATCACATACAATTGTCGAACATACAAACGCGGACCTCATTAAAAAAATCCATAATGTTTAACTTTTTGACCGTATCTGGTTTGTATATGTTCCACTTGTATCTAACTTTGTATGTTAACTTTTCTACCTTTCACTATGCATAAATGTACTTTACTATGCATTTTTAATTTTGAATTCACATCTGCAGCTGCATCATGCCTTTTGTATCTCGAACATATGCATCCCAGTATACAAATGTGGACCCCACCGCTGAGTTTACCAAGTTTAATTTCCCAGTCACGTGTGCATTTGTACCTGCATATTAGATACATGTGAATATACATACAAAGATGCATATATATGTACCTTAGGTATGTACCTATAGGTTAGGGGTCTATTTGTGCATAAAAATAATGTTATAACTATTGAAATGCACAAGACAACTGAGGGGGGGGTGAATCAATTGTCTCTAAAATTTTAGCCACTTATGAATATCAACACATCAAATGCTCAATTACTGTTATTAATATTTGACCATGGAAACATGAAACAAGAAGCACAACACAATAACACATTCAACACATGAGACACCAGATTTTTTATGTGGAAAACCCTATAAGGGAAAAACCATGGTGGGTGTTAGCCCACATAAAAAAATATGTTATAGCAATACCAAAAAATAGAGGCTCACTGCCTAAAATGCTCACTACAAATGTTGGGGCTGACTGCCAAGATCAGCTCACTACCAAGGGGTGGTTGACTGATTTGATAGCATCTACTCCATGCCTGGGTTCAATTCCATTGAAGCACAATATAACTCCTCTGCTCTACTCTTCTTACACCTTCACACTTATCTTCACATTTTTGCACAAGGACATCTTTTTTGCAACTTCATTACATGTTTTTATAGACTTCATCAACCTTGGAATGTACATCAAGGTGGGTATTACATTCATTAACCATTGGAACAATCTCCAAGGTCAGCATTACAAACATACATAGAAATAGGTCTCTCTTCTTACACCTTCGCACTTATTTTCACATTTTTGCACAAGGACATCTTTTTCGCAACTTCATAACATGTTTCTATACACTTCATCAACCTTGGAATGTACATCAAGGTCGGCATTACATTCATCAACCACTAGAACAATCTCTAAGGTCGGCATTACAAACATACATAGAAATAGGTCTAGACCTAAACAAAAGTAGCTAAGGGAAAGATATATGTGGATCACGTTATGCCTTAGCTAGGACTCAAATGCAATCTTCCACACCATGACACACTTCCACAATCTTCGATGTATCTCCGCAAGTAGTGAAAACAACCAAGTTAGCCAAGATTGGTGTTAACATTAAGTGTTTTAAGAACAATCTTCATCCACGATCCAAATTTCTCTTTGCAGACCAATACAAAGGTAGGAACACGATCAGGAGACATCCACAAGTACATTGTAATCACTAAGAACATCCACACAACCTTTAATCACTTTGTCATGAAGATTCTTCAAACCAGAGCACTTGAACATAATTGTTATCCACTGTCACAAAAAAGATTGCTTGCGGACCACAAAATCATGAAACATTGGAGTTGAAGACACTTATCATCATTGCAAACATGATACTAGAACTGTAGACTAAAATACTTAAATGCAGAGGAATGCGGAGCATAATAAATGTTGGTGTTTTTTCTTGCTACCTTGAATCCTAAGGAGAATACACTATTCAAACCAAGGGATTGGAGGTTTTAGGAAAAATGGATACACCCTATCAACAGATTTAAGACAAGAAAGGCCAACTGATAAGGCTGAACATAGCCTTTTGCACTTTGAGCTCCACAAGACTCAGGTGGGTATACCTATTTTGGGCTTGGATGTGTTGATACAACATGTACTGGACAGCTTTCTACAGGCCTTTAAAAGTGGACAATTCTCAGATAAATGAATAAGGGAAGTTTACACCACTTCTCATCCTTTAGGTATGATCTCTTTATACCCAAAAATAACGCTGAGAATAGATTAAACATAAAAATGGGAAAGATTTACTTTAGTTTTGATTGGTGATTCCTTCTAGGGCTTGCACAGAATAAACACACTAGACCGATGTCTTATCCATTGGGCAAAGTCAAAATACTAATAACTATTCAGATAACAACATGAGATGCAAGATCAGTGACCTTCTAACCACTACTGCCTTACAGTAATGAGGCCTCTTTTGCAGAAGACATTCTTAGTTATCCTAAATGAAACATTTTATCCCTAATATTTGATTGAAAGCAAGATTAACTCATTCTTTGAACAAGAGCTATTAACCAAATATTTGTTAAAGCAAATTTGCAATAACAATCAGTATAATCATTGATTATTTAGACTGAAGAAATAAAACATACACTCTAGGAGACATCTTTGCAAAGTATAATTTAATTAAACCTACAAACTGAAATGCTTGCCATTATCTGTATAGATGATTAAAATACTTGAATGTTGAAAAACTTAAAGAACACCTAAAGTTCTATTGTAGAAACCCTATACACAACATAGAAGGATCCCTTCTTTCTTTAAACACAATTACTTTCTTCTTTGATCAGAGTCACCACCCTCTTAAAGGGAATAATACTTCACTTAAAATGTATGCAAACTCTACATGCCCATGACACACCACTGGATTAAAATATCTATAATGAAACATTCCCCAATGGAGTCTCCATTTTGTTTGTGTTTTTTCTTGCTACCTTGAATCCTAAGGAGAATACACTGTTCAAACTAGGGGATTAGAGCTGTTAGGACAAATGGATACACCTTATCAATAGATTTAAGACAAGAAAGGCCAACTGACAAGGCTGAACATAGCCTTCTGCACTTTGAGCTCCACAAGACTCAGGTGGGTATACCTATTTTTGGGCATCTGCAAACACCTGTCACACCTGGGTATCATCTTGCAAAATGCGATCATCATAGCACAGGTGGACTTCATCGTGACTTCACAAAATAGTTTAAAATTTGCCATCCCTCAAGGTAGTGACCAAATTAGTTACAACAGCCTGGTGATTCTCTTGAGAACAACAGAGGCATGAGAAGCATTAGTTTGAATACTCATGAGCATCAAAACGGTTTCAAAGGAGGAGTTCGAGAAAACTCCCAAATTCACCCAATTCCCGCTCAGTGGTCAACCATGTCCTCCCAAGACTCTCTCGCAAGCTTGTACAGCCATTGGATCTCTATCCACCTACAAATCAACTCACATCAAGACACATTGCGCATACTAGAGCCTCTGTGGTGTCGAGTAACCCGTGCCTAGATATCTATTGCAGAGAAACGAGTAAAAACATAGAAGGATCCCTTCTTTCTTTAAACACAATTACTTTCTTCTTTGATCAGAGTCGCCACCCTCTTAAAGGGAATAATAATTCACTTAAAATGTATGCAAACTCTACATGTCCATGACACACCACTGGCTTAAAATATCTACAATGAAACATTCCCCAGTGGAGTAACCATTTTGTTGGTGTTTTTTCTTGCTACCTTGAATACTAAGGAGAATACACTATTCAAACTAGGGGATCAAAGGTTTTAGGACAAATGGATACAGCCTATCAACAAATTTAAGACAAGAAAGGACACCTGACAAGGCTAAACATAGCCTTCCGCACTTTGAGCTCCATAAGACTTAGGTGGGTATACCTATTTTGGCCAAACACCTGTCACACCAAGACACATGTTTCAAAGAAGGAGGAGTTCAAGAAAACTCTCAAATTCGCCCAATTCCCGCTCACTGGTTGACCATGTCCTCCCAAGACTCTCTCACGAGCTTGCACAGCCGTTGGATCTCTATCCACCTGCAAATCAACTCACATCAAGACACATGGCGCACACTAGAGCCTCTGTGGTGTCGGGTAACCCGTCCCTTTACCTTATCACTCTGTTGAAGAGACTCAAGAACTCATCCTACCGATATGCCAAAGTATCGTCGATGATGCCTTTTGTATATCCCTTTGCATATGCATATGTATATCGAATACATTTGCCAAACATACAAAGATGGATTCCATCGTGTTTATGAAACAGATTGGAGCTAAATTCAGACCCAGCTTTGTAAATGCTTTTGTATCACACCTTTGTATACCACATGCATATGTTATACATGCACTTTACACTATTATGCAGACAAGAAATGATGGTCATTGTCAACATTTCGACTCAATTGCCCTTCTCAGTGTTAAGTTCACTTTATGCACTTATGCAATTTCTTTACCTTTTTGTTTTTTGCATATTCAATTCTTTGTCTATGTCTGTGCATATCACATAGAATCGTCGAACATACAAACGCGGACCTCACTAAAAAAATCCACAATGTTTAACTTTCTGAACGCATTCGGTTTGTATATGTTGCTTGTATCTCACTTTGTATATTACTTTGTATCTTACTTTGTATGTTGACTTTTCTACCTTTCACTATTCATAAATGCACTTTACTATGCATTTTTTAATAGACACGATGGAATTCAATTTGTATAAATACCCTTCTCGAACATATGTCTTGGTGTGATAGGTGTTTGCCCAAAATAGGTATACCCACCTGAGTCTTGTGGAGCTCAAAGTGCAGAAGGCTATGTTCAGCCTTGTTAGTTGCCCTTTCTTGTCTTAAATCTGTTGATAAGGTGTATCCATTTGTCTTAAAACCTCGGATTCCCTCGTTTGAATAGTGTATTCTCCAAAGGATTCAAGGTAGAAAGAAAAAACACCAAAAAATTGGTGACTCCACTGGGGAATGTTTCATTATAGATATTTTAATTTAGTTTATGAAACAAATTGGAACTAAATTCAGACTCGACTTTGTATATGCTTTTGTATCACACATTTGTATATCGCATGCATATGTTATACATGCACTTTACACTGTTATGTAGACAAGAAATGATGATGTCATCATCAACATTTCGACTCAATTGCCCTTCTCACTGTTAAGTTCACTTTATACGCTTATGCAATTTCTTTACCTTTTTGCTTTTTACATATTCAATTCTTTGTATGTGTCTGTGCATATCACATACAATCGCCGAACATACAAATGCGGACCTCACTAAAAAAATCCACAATGTTTAACTTTCTGAGTGCATCTAATTTGTATATGTTCCGCTTGTATCTCACTTTGTATCTTACTTTGTATGTTGACTTTTCTACCTTTCACTATGCATAAATGCACTTTACTATGCATTTTTTTATTTTGAATTCACATCTGCGACTGCATCTTGCCTTTTATATCTCGAACATATGCATCCTAGTATACAAATGTGGACCCCACCACTGAGTTTACAAAGTTTAATTTTTCAGTCGCATCCGCATTTGTACCTGCATATTAGATACAAGTGAATATACATAGAAAGATGCATACTTTCACCTCCGCTTTCTAAAACCAATTGCATTTTCCCCTCGGGTCTGCCCATGCATATTTTGTATTTTTATATATAATACACCATTATAATATACAAATAAAAAGGCGGATTTGAACCATTATCAAGCATATCATGGAAAGCGGTCGGGTCCAGACTTGTATCTTTGTTTTGACAACTTAAGATACAAACACAAAGGCAAGAATAAAACCTGATGTACATGAAAGACATTGTATGTAAGATACATGCAATCAAAAATGTATATGAGATACATTTTTTATTGAAATGATGGACACCCTAATTTGCACAAAAATAAAACCTGATCTACAACACGGCTCAAGCACTTGGATTTTACAGAAATGTAAGTGCCAACATTGGCTCATGTTCAGGGATGCATGCCTCACACAGTTATGGCGAGATTCCAAATCTATAGGTAGAGCATACCAAACTAGGGAAAAACACCCTATGTACATACAATACAATATATTCAGAAAACATCACTCATCAAGAAAAATACAGCTTAAGGAATTGCCCATGAACTGGCAACTCCAGAAGCTCACCCATCAAACTTTGCAAGTAATAGGAATCCTCACTGTGTATGTTGCTAATAAGGTATGGTCCCAGCCAGAGAGCATCAAATTTTCCATGCTTTCACTTTTCCTGCGCCTTTGCATTCCACATAAGTACCATATCACCAACCCCAAACCTTCTCGAGGAAGATCTCTTGTCATAAAGGGTTTTTACTTGCAATTGTATCTTCATGTTTTTTCTTTGTGCTGCCCTTCTTGTTTCATAAAGTTCTACTAGAGTATTAATCCTCACTTGCATTTCATCTGGGATATCATCATCGTACTCTTGTATGAATTTGTACAGCTACAACATATTATTGGTAGGCATTCTAGCCTCAAGCCCATAGACTAACTCAAACAGTGACTGACCAGTTGCTTTCTTTATAGTTACCATATCTGCCCATAGGGCCTGCTTTAACTTAGAATCCCAAGCCCTTTTGTTCCTCTCCATCACTCTCTTGACGATCTTCATTAGACTCTTGTTACTAGACTCAGCCTGTCCATTTCCTTGAGGATGGTAAGGGGATGAATGTGAGATGGAAATTCCATACTTATTATAAAAATCAACAAACTCTTCTGACCGGAAGCAGATAGCATTATCAGTCACAATTTTCTTTGGTACAACAAACTTGGTTAGAATATTGTTCATTAAAAAGTCAGTAACCCCTTTACTTGTTGCCTTCTTTGTGGGAATGGCCTCTATCCACTTAGTGAAATAATCAGTAGCAACTAATATCCACTTGACTTTTTTGCAACCTCACCAATGAAATGAATTCCCCAATGTTGGAATGGTGCATGTACTAAGATTGGTCTAAGAGGTAAGTTTCCAATAAAATTTAACTTACTAGCAAACCTCTGGCATGCATCATATGCCCTTACCATTTTTTGTGCATCTCTAAAAAGTGTTGGCCACCAGAATCCTGCCCTCAAGATCTTGTGAGCAGTTGTTTTGGCCATGTAATGACCGCCACATACACCATTATGCATTTCATACAAGAGTTCTTGAGCTTGTTTTCCATCTACACATTTGAACAAACTCCATTTATATCTCTCCACCATAGCTCATTTTCAGTTATAACATACTTGACAGCTTGTAAATTTAATGTTCTATTTTGATTATTTGTCATCCCTTTAGGGCATGACATATTCTGCAAGTAATGTACAACATCCCTATACCATCCTGCAGTCTGCATATCACAAATAGGTGACACATCAGCATATTCAACATTGTTTACCTAATTTGCTTCTAAATTTACCTCGTCCATCAACTTGGGTAGTCCTTGTCCTCTAACCAATTTTGTAATATGTACATCAATGTTGATATCCTGAATTCTATTTATCCATCTGCACCTCCGGCCAGTAACTTCTTGCTGAGTAAGGATATCCTTGACAGCAACTATTGGTACATATGCAACAATTGTAGCACCAACCAAGTAAGTTCTGAAATTCTTGATTGCCTTGACCAGAGCATAAGCCTTCTTTTCAATCATGTCATACTTTAATTCTGCAGCCTGTAATGATTTTCTAAAAAAGGCAATTGGCTGCTCATATCCCTCATCATTCTTCTATAGCAACACAGCAGCAATAGTATGAAAGGAAACAAAAGAGAAAAGTTGAAAAGGCTTAGAGAAATTAGGAGACTTCAATATAGGAGCATCCCTAATGGCCTTTTTTATCTCTGCAAAAGCTTTAGATGGCTTTTCACTCCATGCTATCTTTTCACCTTTCTTCAACATCTTTGAGATGGGTCAAGTAATTTCAGCAAAATTTGTTACAAACCTTCTCAAGAAATTCACTTGACTAAAGAAAGATTGTATACCTGTGATACTCTTAGGTTGAGGACTCTTGTCAATTGCAACCACTCTCTCTGGATCAATCCTCACTCCTTCTTTGGACAATATATGTCCCAACAATTTTCCCTCTATAACCCCAAAAGCACATTTTTTCAGATTAAGGGATACTCCATACTCCAAGGCTCTGATGAAAATCTTCTCTAAATGTATGCAATGTTCCTCTTCTTTCTTGGAGAATGCCATTAAATCATATTGATAGACTACCATGAAGATGTCTATAAAATTAGAAAAAGCCACATCCATAGCTCTCTAAAAAGTGGCACCCACATTTGTCAAGCCAAAAGGCATTTTGACATACACAGAAGTGCCCCAAGGAGTTGTAAATGCAGTCTTATACTATTCTAACTCCTTCACTTTTACCTGATTGTATCCAAAAAAACCATCCATCATAGATAATAGCTCACAACCTGTCACCTTTTGGAGCATTGCTTCCATGTCAGGCAGAGGATAGTTATCTTTCAATGAGGACATGTTTAAATTTCTAAAGTCTACACATAACCTGATGTCCCCATTCTTTTTCCTTACTGGCACAAGATTAGACATCCAGGTCGAATGTCTGATGGGTTTGATAATTCCCCCATCCCTAAGTTTCATCAATTCCTCTTGCATTTTAGGATCTAGTGTAGGGTTGATAGGCCTCTGCTTCTCTCTGAATGGCTTAGCACCATCTTTTAGTGGTATTTCATGCTAAAAAAGGTCCTCCCTGTAGGATTTCATATCATCATAAGAAAAAGAAAACACATGTCTATATTTTCTCAACAAAGTGACCAACATAGCTTTAATTTGAGGTTTCATGTTTTTTCCTAAATACACCTTCTTGGTTACATTAGTAGTTCCTAGGTTAACTTCGTCCAAGTCCTCTTGATGAGTAGAATTTTTCTTTATAGTGCTTCTATCAGGACCATCAAATACTCTTTCTAAAGCAACTAGTCCCATGGGAATCTTGTTTGTCTTTAGTTGTATCACTTCAATCCCAAAAATTGTATCCTTTCCATCCACAAAAGCCCTAAAATCAATCCCCTGATTCTCATATTGGTCAACACACCTTAGGAATTTCAAAATGTCATTATGATTATTAAAAACTTGCCAGTTATGTATGTTATCAGGGATTGATGGTCTTGTTTGTGCCTCAACCTTAGAAATACTAGCAAAAGTCATATCATTAGGTCAGAGAGCAATGTTGGCTAGCAAATCTGCCATTTGAGTTTTGCCCCTTTCTAACTAGTCAATACCAAAAGCATCAAATTGTTCAATTGAATCCGAAACATCATTCCTGTATTGTTTTGACCTTCGATTCTTTGAAACAAACCTTGACTTGACCTAGGATATAACTAATTCAGAATCACTAATGACTCTTAACTTCTTTATTCTATGCTTTTCAGCTAGTCTCAATCCTAATAGTAAAGGTTCATATTCTGCAACATTATTCGTGCATGCAAATAACAAAGAAAATGAAAATTTGAAAGTTTTACCACTAGGAGAGATAAGGATTACCCCTGCACCTGACCCCTATTTCAAGCAAGCACCATCAAAGTACATGGTCCATAACTCATCACTGTCTGCTTGGTGTAATACCTCCTTCTTCAAAGGTGTTGGCCTCCTGGCTTTTTCTTCTTCTGGCAATTTCTCAACCTTGAAACTGCCAATGTCCACATCAATGAAATGGATGTGTTCCTCAGGTTCATCCTCCACTATTATAAATGGAGAGAGAGGATCTCTAAGAAGCTTAACATTCTTCCCAACAATACGGATAGTGACAAAAGTCATATCACACTGCATGCCCCCACCAATAGCAGTAGACCATTTTCTAGACAACAACATTCCATAAGCAGGAGGAATATCCACCAGAGTTGCACTCATCACAAACTCCTTATCAAGGTATGCTTCCAACCTATAAGGTATCTCCCTTATGATTGCTATGACTGGGACCTCCCTATTATCAATTGCATAACAATTTCCATATGTCTTTGTGATCTTCTATCCCAATGATTGCATGACTCTAATTGGCATAATATTGGAAGATGCCCCTGAATCAATCATACAATTTTTTAGAATCTTATTATTTATGATCAAGGAAACATAGAAAGGATCCACCTGATTAGGGCACGTAGTGAGTGTGGAACCTAAAAACACCTGAGGGTTATCATTGTTGCTTCCCTCACCATCCTTTTCTTTTATTTTCTCTTTGTTTCCTTGAGGCCGAACCCTTTCTCTTTTTTCATTGCAAGATGAATCTACATCATTGATATAAGCCACTAAATTATTCTTATGTTCATCAATCCTCATCAGTTCCAAGAGTGGAACCGACACCTTCACTTGTGAAAATATTTGGAACATGTCAACAAGAGCATATTTAGGCATATTGTAAGCTGCAATAACATCGTCTTGAGAATGCCCCCCATTAGCATCAGAAGTTCCATCCTCTTGGGTTGCACTCTTTTTCTCTTCAACATCATTTTTCATCTTTTGGGGCTAGTTTGAATCTGATGGGGAAACTAATGGCTCACCATCCTGTACCTCTTTAGGCTTCTTTCCCCATACTTTGGTATTTCTTGCCTTAAGCTCATCCCCTTTCTTACGAGTCTAGTTTTCCTTGATGAAGACACTGTCGTCCTTGCGTTGATCATTGTTTACATTTTTGTTCCTTAAATGATAATTTCTTTTAAACTGAGCGACAGCAGTAGCAATTAATCTTTTAATTTCTTCTTTTGATGCTCTTCTCAAAGTGACACCACATTCTTCTGCTTCAAGGCAATGCACAACACAATTATCTTCTTCATATTCATCTAAAAATACTTGTTGTTGGTGTGCATTTGCTATGTATCTTTGATTTTCAACATCAATTTCTCTTGTTTCTTCACCATAATGAAACTCACCATTAGAGAATAACATAATAATCACATCGTCCTATTCATGGGACAAGTCACAATCACCACATGTGTTTTGATCTTCTCCTACAGATTGTGCAAGAGCACATTGGTGTGGTGTGTGGGGCAACTGGCAAGCTAAGCACCAAGGTGTATCAACTACAAAATTTGTACAAGTCTTCTTCAATGGATCAGGAAGATCTCTACTCTGCTGATTCTTCTGATTGTTAAAAATAGGCTTACTATTGTGCCAATTTGTATTATAAGGTTGATCATGCAATCTTGGTGGTCTATCATTTCTTTGGAAAGATGGTCTTTCATTTGCTAGACCCTTTTCTTGTTTAGCTATTTTGTAATTCAGATCCTTTAAGCATTCATAACTTGATCCATTTTATCTTCCTATGAAGATGCTTTCTCTATAGACCCTTTATCTTCCCTTCTTAGATTCTTCAAGGTCTTCACATCTTCTCTTCTCCCCACTTTACTAGCAGCTTTTCTGTTGCTTTCAATATGCAGGGTTGTTCTGTAAGCATCTCTTAGAGTCTATGGATTCTTATCTCTAAGAAGATATCCCACTTTAGGATCAAAAGCATTGCTATATGTGACCAAACATGCAGGCTCATTTGGTCTCAAATGATTTGGAATTCTATTCATGGCCTTTTAAAACCTTATGTTGAAATTAGAAACTAACTCATTATGACCCTTAGTGATAGTATTAAATTCATTTAGCATGAATCTGGGATCAGTCTTGTAACCATACTGCTCCTTGAATATTCTTTTAAATTCCTCCCACGATCAAATGCTTTCCACTGGCAAACCTCTGTACCAATCTCTGGCATCTTCAGTGAGTGATTGCATAAACAACTTCATCATTCCATCCTAACTTTCTACCTCAAAGTCATCCATCATATTATTAAATGACCTCAAGTGATCTTCTCCACTTATAGAATTATTACCAAAAAATTTAACCAGCACCTTCCTTATGTCATCTGGGAGAGGATTTAGATACCTAGGTATCCCAACAAAGCATAGTTGTTTATATCTGTCTAGCTGCATAGGTCTTCTAGTGAATTGCTCTGTGTGACTGTTATGTTGAATATTTGTAGCAGCTCCCCCTACGGCCAAACTCCCTTGTTCTCCTATATCGTGACCTCCAGATTGCACATGTACATTGGGGTTGGGATTAGATGGGCCACCAAGGGCCGAGGCATTTACATCAATAGGTGCAGATGTAAACCAACTATGAGAAACGAAAACTATAGGGTTCCCAACAGAAGATTTTAGGAATTGAATCTTCTTCTACATTTCAACATTTGTAGCTAACAACTCCACTCTTTCCAATCCCTTCTACAGTTGTTCATTCTCCCTTTTCAATTTAAGGCCCAATGGAACCGTCCCTTCTAATGAAGGAAGCCCCAGGTGCATTTCAGCCTCTTTTATAATTACTACCTTCATAGGTCTCTTCCCTTTATCAACTTGCTACATAGGAGGGTTAGGAGCATGAGAGGGCACAACTATAGTGGTAACTATATAACTAGTTCAAGTATTGATAGGGGTATTTTTTAATATTCACATTACTTTGGCTAGAGATTTGAGATACTATAGGGCCAGTGGATATGGCAGATAGTAGCTTAGATTCTTTTATCATTACTGACTTCAAACGCTCCAGGCTTACCTTCATTATATCCCTTTCCTCCATAGCACTTCTGATTTTTTCCTCCCTTTCCTTAGCTATTTTCAAATTCATTTCTATTATTTTCTGAGTCTCTCTATGCAACTCATTAATTTCCTTCATCAAATCATCCTCAATAGGCAATGTGGTATATGAATTGGAGATTTCCAAGGAAGTATCTAGGAGATTTACAACATTCATGTAGAAAGTAGGAGTAGGTGACCTACTAACAGGATTACTTAACAATTCATAGTCATGAGAATGTGAAGGGCCTGACTCTATGGGAGTAGACGGCTTGTTTGCAAAGAGACTTGGATGGGTCTCTTATTTTTCAACAAAATCCTCCAAAATTGAATTATCTATATTTTCTCTAGGCATACCATATTTGTGTAATTCCTCATTAACAATATGATGCCTAGATTGAGGAGGGCAGGTATTGGACTTACCAGAACCATCCTTCTTTTTCCAAGATTGACGGGTACCCTGAAGCAGTTCTCCCTCCAACCTTTGATTAGGCTAATTTGTTCTTTAGTTTTTGGTTTTTGTCATCTTTTCTCTACCTACTTCTTTGAGACAAATTTTATAAACTCACAGGGGATTCGGAGTCGCCACCCAGATTATGGGAATTTAATATATTCAGCTTCTTCAAAGAAACACTGCAGAGATACAAGTAAAAACATAGAAGGATCCCTTCTTTCTTTAAACAAAATTACTTTCTGCCTTGATCAGAATCGCCACCCTCTTAAAGGGAATAATACTTCACTTAAAATGTATGCAAACTCTACATGCCCATGACACACCATTGGATTAAAATATCTATAATGAAACATTCCCCAGTGGAGTCACCATTTTGTTGGTGTTTTTTATTTCTACCTTGAATACTAAGGAAAATACACTATTCAAACCAGGGAATCAGAGATTTTAGGACAAATGGATACACCCTATCAACATATTTAAGATGAGAAAGGCCAACTGACAAGGCTGGACATAGCCTTCTACACTTTGAGCTCCACAAGACTCGGGTGGGTATACCTATTTTGGGCCTAGATGTGTTGATACAACATGTACTGAACAGCTCTCTACAGGCCTTTAAAAGTGGACAATTCTCAGACAAATGAATAAGGGAAGTTTACACCACTGCTCATCCTTTAGGCATGATCCCTTTATACCCAGAAATAACACTGAGAACAGATTAAACATAAAAATGGGAAAGATTTACTTGAGTTTTGATTGGTGATTCCTTCTAGGGCTTGCATAGAGTAAACACACTAGACCGGTGTCTTATCCATTGGGCAGAGTCAAAATACTAATAACTATTCAGATAACAACATGATATGCAAAATCAGTGACCTTCTAACCACTACTGCCTTACAGTAATGAGGCCTCTTATGTAGAAGACATTCTTTGTTATTCTAAATGAAACACTCTATCCCCAATATTTGATTGAAAGCAAGATTAACTCATTCTTTGAACAAGAGCTATTAACCAAATATTTGTTGCAGCAAATGTGCAACAACAATTAGTATAATCTTTGATTATTTAGACTGAAGAAATAAAACATACACTCTAGGAGACATCTTTGCAAAGCATAGTTTGATTAAAACTATAGGCTGAAATGCTTGCCATTATCTGCACAGATGATTAAAATACTTGAACCCTAAAAAACTTAAAGAACACCTAAAGTTCTATTGCAGAAACCCTATACAAAAAATCAAATCTGAGACCTAGAGAAGATGGAAAAACTGGCCCTTGCCCAATGGCTAAGATCTCTCATTTATAGGAACATGAGAGTCCTTGAAAACTAGCACCAAACCACTAACCATCGTCAGTTAGAAAGGAATATGCTCTTCGACATCATGGAGGCACAACAGGACAGAACACCTCGAGAGGAAACTAGCATTTGCAAACACCTGTCACACCTGTGTATCATCTTGCAAAATTTGATCATCATAGCACATGTGGATTTCATTGTGACTTCACAAAACAATTTAAAATTTTCCATCCCTCAAGGTAGTGACCAAATTAGTTACAACGGCCTGGTGATTCTCTCAAGAACAACAGAGGTGTGAGAAGCATTAGTTTGAATACTTATGAGAATCAAAATGGTTTTAAAGGAGGAGTTCAAGAAAACTCCCAAATTCTCCCAATTCCCGCTCACTGGTTGACCATGTCCTCCCAAGACTCTCTCGCTAGCTTACACAACCATTGGATCTCTATCCACCTGCAAATCAACTCACATCAAGGCACATGGCGCATACTGCAGCCTCTGTGGTGTCGGGTAACCCATGCCTTTACTTTATCACTCTGTTGAAGAGACTCAGGAACTTGTCCTACCGATATGCCAAAGTTTTGCCAATGATGCCTTTTGTATATCCTTTTGCATATGCAGATGTATATCGAATACATTTGCCAAACATACAAAGATAGATTCCATCATATTTATGAAACAGATTGGAACTAAATTTAGACCCAGCTTTGTATATGCTTTTGTATCACACCTTTGTATATCGCATGCATATGATCATGCATATGTTATACATGCACTTTACACTGTTATGCAGACAAGAAATGATGATGTCATCGTCAACATTTAGACTCAATTGCCCTTCTCACTGTTAAGTTCACTTTATGCACTTATGTAATTTCTTTACCTTTTTGCTTTTTGCATATTCAATTCTTTATATATGTCTGTGCATATCACATATAATCGCCTGAACATACAAATGCTGATCTCACTAAAAAAATCCATAATGTTGAAATTTTTGACCGCATCCTGTTTGTATATGTTCTGCTTGTATCTCACTTTGTATCGTACTTTGTATGTTGACTTTCCCACCTTTCACTATGCATAAATGCACTTTACTATGCACTTTTTAATTTTGAATTCACATCCGCGACTGCATCTTACCTTTTGTATCTTGAACATATGCATCCTAGTATACAAATGTGGACCCCACCGCTGAGTTTACCAATTTTAATTTTCCAATCACGTCCACATTTATACCTACATATTAGATACAAGTGAATATACATACAAAGATACATACATTCACCTCCGCTTTCTAAAACCAATTGCATTTCCCCTCGGGTCCGCCCATGCATATTTTGTATTTGTATATATAATACACCATTATAATATACAAATACAAAGGTGGATTTGAACCATTATCAAGTATATCATGGAAAGCGTTCGGGTCTGGACCTGTATCTTTGTTTTGACAACTTAAGATACAAACACAAAGGCAAGAATAAAACCCAATATACATGAAAGACATTGTATGTAAGATACATGCAATCAAAAATGTATATGAGATACATTTTTGACTGAAATGATGCAGACACCCTAATGTGCACAAAAATAAAACCCGATCTGCAACATAGCTTAAGCACTTGGATTTTGCAGAAATGTAAGTGCCAACAATACATTCTCCCTGTCACCACCAAATATACAGAAAAAGTAGTTTTCACTCTGGTGAGCACAACTCACTCAAATCTTCATAGCAAAGGCTCAAACTTGGAACATAGCATCTTTAGACATGCATCTAAATAACTTCCAATCCACAGACAAAGATATTCATTCTACAAGAAATGTGGAGCAAACTACTGGACTGTTTTGCTGTATCAGGAATACTTATTATTTTCAACACTTAACATATTACAAGAAAGCATCAAAACAAGAGCATAGTTGACACCAATGACAACACAGATATTGTGAGGCCTACCCCTTTTCTTTCTCGTTCATTTGACAATTTACTTTAATGTTACTGATACATTTAGACTTGTGAGACTGTTGATCCTAAATTTTCAAACTATTTGACTTTATGATGTTATGGGAAAACTAATTGGGTGATGTTAGATAGATGCTTATATTATAGGAAAACTAATTGGGTGATGTTAGATGAATGCTTATTAGTAAAAGAAAACTAATTGGGTGATGTTAGATAGAAATTAGTTTATATTTAATGTTAAAGGAAAACTAATTGGGTGATGTTAGATAAATGCTTATTATTAAGGGAAAACTAATTGGGTGATGTTGGATAGAAAATTGTTTTGAGATTCAATCTTGAGAATGGATGTTTGAAATGCGGAAATTAGAACCTAATTGTATTGTAACTTTCCTTATGCTTATGTGAAATTGTGATATTTTATGGGAGTGCATGTTTTAAATTGCTTCGGCTATGATATTTATATGTGGAAATTAACTTTGCAATTGAGTGCGCAGGTATTTCTAACAAACCACAGATACTGGAGATCATCCCACACTTAATGTTGTAATCCCTTGTGAAGTCGATCTAGTTCCATGAGGAACCAAGATCAACTCTATGTATGATGAAGTGTGGTAATGTTAATTTGCATGTGGTTAATTGGGTTAAGTCTACCCTCTTTTAATTTGAATTATGATGTGTTGTAAGAATTGTCTTTGAATTACATTTTTAAAATTTAAAATTTTTTTGGAGACCCTTTTCTTGTGTTTTAACTTGACCCTGGGTGTTCTAACTAGGCTAAACTTGACCTTGGGTTATACCCCATGGGTCTAGGGTCCCTTTTGACTTGGGTAACCCTTGGTAAACCTCCATATGGTCACCTTAACTTCACACTAAATTTAAGTGACGAATTTGGAGGCATGGGAGGGATAAGATGAGTGGTACCAACACTCAACCGCATCCCTTTTCACTTCCCAAGGTTAGAGATGACTCCAAGACCCACCAATTGTGGAGGACTTGACTTCAAGTCTCTCTCACAATTGGTGAGAGTACCCATGGAGTTGTGTGGTCCTTCTTGAGAGGAAAGGAAGGGGACACACGTGTCACCCTTTCCCTCTTTAACTCCCCTTTTCTCTCCCATGTGTTGGAGAGAGGTCATGTGGTAAGGGGTGAGGGAGACTTTGGTGATGGGTGAGTGACATGTGTCAACACCCATCCCTTGGGACATACTTGTAGGGGGGAGGAAAAGTGAGGAAGTGACAAGTGTCACCTCCCCATTCCTTTAAGCTCATGGGTTGGGCTTATTTTAATCCCACTTGGGATAAGGTGAGGGGTTGTTAAATTTTTGAGAATTTTAATTGTTGGAAATTGTTTTTGGAAAAAAAGATAGAGGGAGTTTGGTGGCTTAGGTTGGAGGAGATTTTGGAGAAGCTCTACATCAACTTCTTCCATAATAGGCTTTTAAAAGTTGGTTTTCAAGGCTAAGGCCTTCCTTATGTATTTTAGTTGCTTGCATGATGCATATGTGTGTGGTGTATTTTTTTGAATTGTATTTTATTATTGTGGGGAAATTTTGTGGGGTGTTGTAAGAGCCTCTCCCACTTGGGAGAAAATGCTCAACAAGTGTGGGGTAGGGGAGGAGTGATCCTCCTCGGGTTCATTACCTTGTTTTGGGATGTAGAAAGCCTTGAGGGCAATTTATGTGATTTTGAGCAATTTGATACATGGCTTGAGAGCCAAAATATGAATATTTTTGGAAATTTTGTTAAACATGTTGGCTTGAGGCCATAAGAGAAATTGTGTTGAGATATTTTGAAGGAGTGACACTCTTGAGTTCAGTGTGTCCACTCTCCTACCCCTTTGAACTCACCTTGGTTGAGTTCGTGTGTTGTGTTTTTCCTATGGTGTAATAATGTGTTTTTGGGATATATGTGTGCCTTGTTGTGAAGTGGAATTGAGTTTCCTAGGTGTGTGGATGACATCCCTACTTAAGGGTGACCCTCTTGCGGGTCTACGGTAGGGAGGAGAGAAAGATGTGTGGTTTTCTTTTCCCATTGTGTGATATGCAGGTTCCTTGGAGCTTAGTGTGAAGTTGGAGAAATTTTTTTGTCTTGGAAAATATTTTATTTTCCTTTACTCTTAAAGCTCATGAGAGAGAGTTTGGCCTTCTTGGAGATCTTACCATTGTTAGTTGTCAAGATGAGAACTTGGTTCTCTCTTTTGGTTGTAAAATTACATTCTTGAAGTTGTGTGTTGGACATTTATCATTGAATTGAAAGTTAGAAATTGTTAGTTTAAATGTATATTATTCAAAAGTTGATTGAAGAAAAATTTGATTTATAAGTTATTTCATTGTATGTCATAATGAATTGTCAATTGTTAAGTTGTGAATTTGTTTCCATGACAAATAAGAGAGTTATAAATTGTTATTTTGAAAGAGAGAAAAGTAGTTGTTGTCAACTTTTAGGAGTATCTAATTATGTGTTTTTGTTCCTTCTTTGCAAGTATATTTAATAATAATTCAATGAATTCAATTATGAACTTTTGCCTCAATGGAAATTTGACAGAAAAGAATGTATATCTTGGTTTATTTGTAAAAAAATAAAAAATAAAAATAAAATTGTAAGTGTAATGAAGGAAAGTTAAAGTTAAAAATATATAGTTATATTTAAGTGTGTGTTTTAAATGAATGTGTTTGCAAGAATTGAAAATAGAAAACTGATTTTAGCATTTTGCTTATTACACTTGAGAATTCATTTCATGAATCTATATAAAAATATATATATGTATATAAATATATTCATTGTTAAATTTATTAAATCATATAAACTGTATTTTGAGTGGGATCATGAAAATTATATATATATATATATATATATATATATATATATATATATATATATATATATATATATATATATATATATATATATATATATATATATATATAATGAAGGAAAGTTAAAGTTAAAAATATATAGTTATATTTAAGTGTGTGTTTTAAATGAATGTGTTTGCAAGAATTGAAAATAGAAAACTGATTTTAGTATTTTGCTTGTTACACTTGAGAATTCATTTCATGAATATGAATATATATATATTCATGAAAATGATATATATATATAGATTTTAAATAAGTTAAAATAAAGAACATGAAATAAAAGCCATATATATTTTTAAAGTGACTGTATTTTTGCCACAGTCTACGAAGTGTATCAAGGGTTTTTTTAATAAATGGCACCACCGCCGTTACTTATGTACCTTTGGGTGTGGGGAGGGGGGCGGTTCCCCTTCATCCACCGACCCCCGCGGACCATGTTTTCCCGCGCGCGGTTCTCTGCCTTCCTTTCGCCGCTCCCTACAGCTTCCACCCTGTGTTCCCTGCGACCCATCCTCTGATCCCACCACCAGTCTCTGCCCCACAGACTGCCCACGACCCCTTCTCTGTCGACCACTGCAATTCCACCTCTACCACTCCACTTCAGCCACCGTTCCTCCTTTGCGCTCCCTCACATCACCACCACTCTGTGTTCTTCCCCATGTGTCACCGCCTATCCTCCATTGACCCTACCTAAAACAAACACAAAAAAAAATGGGGTTAGGGTTTCAATGTGAGCAAATGAAAATATGAAATAAAACAATATTCATATGTTATATAAAGAAAACCAAATATTGTAACACAATAAAAAATAAATATAAATATACATATATATACATTTTTAAATATTTATAAAAGAAAACCTAGTGATATAAATACCATAAGCATATGTGTGTGTGTATTTATATTTTTATAAGCCATCATATGCCTTTCATATGTGGCCATTTTAACTCAACCTATACAACAAGAAAATGACAAATTGAGAAATTGAGAGAAAAAGAGAAAGAAAGATAAAAGTGAAAACAAAGAGGAGAAAATGCATGACTTTTCCAAAATAGGGCTAAGAGTACTAATTAAGATTTAATATTCCTTTAATCTTGATTGGGGCAATTCAATTAACAAAATTAAATCAAACATTGATTTAAACCTAGAGCAGAAACCTAATGGACTTCATCAAATGAAGTTAGTAAGTCATGTTTAAGTGATCTGATCTACCAAGAAATTAGGAATAATATAAAGGATGCAGAGATAACTCTGATTGATAGAGAACATGAAGGAGAACAAATTAATATTAAATTACAGAAAACGCGAAGGAGAACAAATATATATTAAATTTCAGAAAACATGAAGGAGAAAAAATGTTCGAGTTTTGTTGAAAAATGTTTAAAATTAGAAAATGTGAAGGAGAACAAATTAATATTAAATTTTAGAAAACATGAAGGAGAACAAATTAATATTAAATTTCAGAAAATGTGAAGGAGAGTAGATGATCGGACTTTGTTGAAAAATGTTCCATTAACTTAATCAACTGTATTACCAATGTAATTAGGGAGATGTAAGAAAATTATTAACCCAATTCAGGAAACCTCTTGATCAGATTTAGTGTTAGTACAGTAAACCCTACTCACGCCCGTGAGGTGTTATTTTGCTGGATTTTCCCAGAATCTAGGGTTTAGTTAGGTTAAGGAAGTCTAACCCTATCAATGACGTTAACCACGTCGCGATGACCCCCTTGATGGCCTTCTTGCGATTGGTATGCGCACGTGTGCATATTACCCTGCTTTCTACTATTTTGTTTGCGCTTAAGTGTACGCCACCGAGCATGCTTACGCATGCGAGGGGGTTTCTAGGGAAGCGTGGGAAAATTTTTGATATTTCGTATCATGACCACATGACAAATGTGGACATGACACATGTGTTGCATGTCGTGACCACATGAGAAATGTGGGCATGACAGATATGTTGACATCAATGACAACACCTATTAGGCACATACTTGCAACAATAACAAAGTTTTGAGTCTTCCTAAATAATCTAGGAAGAAAGTCGCAAAATTTCATGGGAGGTGAAAAGTCACCCCTTATTTAGAGATGAAGAGTCATTTTGCATTCTTTTTATTTGTGTTTGTGAATAGTGTTGGGGAATCTTTTTGGGAAGAAAAACCACAAAACAAGAAGGAATTACTAGTTCTTGGTAGTTGGATTTTGGGATTTGGGAAACACAAGAGTAGGATTGAAGAGGAATATTTGGAAAGAAAAAAGAGGTAGCTTCTAAAATCTTTTGATAATTTTAAATGTTGAATGATTTATAAAATTTGTATATGCGATGTATGTGTATGGATTTCATGAGTATATTTCTTTGTGTGTTTGTTGCATAAGTGTTGGGAATGAAAATTGTGTATTGGGTTTGGCTATCCAAGTCTGATTGGGAGCAACCCATGTGTGGAGTCGAGAGAGGGTGAACCTCCTTTGGCATATGTTGTATATTTCCTTGAGAAGAAATTTTATTTTGGCCTCAATTGGCATATGTGATTTGTAATGGTGGCTGGGATAAAATTGTTATAGAGGTTGAGTCTTCCATATGGAGAAATTTAATAATTAAGCAATTGTGTTATTTTAATTTGATGGTGTGTTGGGGTGATTGGATGGAGTTGGATATATGTGTAGTTTTGGGAGAATGGGAAATATGTGAAGAAGGATTTTGTGGGATTCTGAATATCATTCTCCAATGGGGTGAACTCCCTCTAACCTCATTGGGGTGGGCTCCCCTTGACTCCTCCTTCACCATGAATATGCAAAAGATTCATATGTGTTGTTAAAATTTGTTTGGGGGGTTCTTATGTGTTCAATATAAAACTACAGTATGTTTTTGTTGTAATCTATATTTTCTTTGGAATCTCTATGCTTGGGGTGGGTGTCGGAAACAAACCCTATGGATGGGAGGAGAGTGTGCCTTCCATTAGCTATTGTTTTTCACATTCATGTTTCAGAGTGTTGGAATGTACAAGCCTGATTTGTTCAGGTTTATTTCTAGGAAGATGAATATTGGTTTTCACTTGAAAGAACAAGGAAATATAGTTTGTACTATCAAATATATTTTGTATCCTGGTTTGTTGAGAAAAAAATATTTTCAAAGAATACAAGAAGATATATTCTTTTGTCTAGATTTATTCTAGTGTATAAAATCTGTAATAGTATTTTGGAATGTATATGGCTTCTTATTTGACAATTAAAAATAATAATTTGTATTGAAGAAGCTTAAACCTCAATATAGTTCTAGCTTATTTATTTTAATATATAATAAAAATTAAAAATAATTATAAATATAAAATATAGATATATACATTTGTGTAGCAAACTATTGTGCCTTCTTTTAAAGGAAGGGGTTTGTAACCCCATGGCTACGACCCTGGGGAACTAGAACCCCAACCCCCAAGGGTGTGGCTCCTTGGAGGATCCATAGACCCCTTGAGGGGTCATGTCTCCTTAGGGAGGTCGGATCTTATGGGAGCTTCTGTAATATTTTTTATAATATACAATAACATATATATCAAAAGGGTAGCCACCATTATCTCTGTGCTTCTAGGGATCAAAACATGTATAAATAATACATTAACATGCATATTTTTAAATGGCTATGCCAATATATTTGAGATATAAATAATCAAAATTAAAACTCCTTATCAAATAATCTCTTAACCCTACAAAATAATAATTTTTGATGCAAGAAGAATTCAGGTTAACAAATTCTAGAAGTCATTCTTACTCTTTAGAAAACTGTGAATCAACCTACAAAAAGAAAATTCCCTGGTAGGGTTAGAAGTGGAATCGTGCAAATGGAATGAAAATGGTCTTTTCTAGTTTTTTTAGCTCTTACCTTTTTAATCTTATTTTAAATGAATTAAACAATTTATATTCCAAGTTAAATTACAAATTCATGCCATCAAGGGCATGGTGTGGTGGTCAAGTCACAAGGTTGTTATGGCAGCCACCAAGGTTCAAACCCTCTCTCGACCGAAGAGCTTGCAAGCCTTGTGCCTTCATTGGGCTGACGTGCTCATAGGATATGTGCCTTCATTGGGCTATGCCTATCATGCTCGCAGGTTGTGGGCCTTCACTAGGCCAATGAGATTGTAGGTTTGAACAAAGGTGATAATGCCTTGGGAATTGAGACCCCCAGTAGTGGTCTCAATGATAAAGCCGTGGGAAGAGATTCCTTGTAAGGTCCTCTTTGGGCTGAAACCAGGCTAAAAACCCCAGTAACCCTCATAAAAAAATTACAAATTCATATATTTAATATAAATGAGTAGTAAAAATTAAATTTAGTATAGATATATATTACTTTATTTTAGAAACTTGTTTTTTATGATGATTTTGGGATAAGATAAGGATAATTAGGAAATTAATAATTTTTTAATTTATAATAGATTAAATGTTTTTTTTATAATTTAATAATCAAAATAGGAATAAATGGTGTTAAGAATTAGTTTGACTAAAATATATTTTTTAGTATTTAATTTTAAAATTGAATAGAAAGACTTGGATGGCAATGCCATGAGAATAGTAGAAAATTTGTTTTAATTACTTCTTTTATTATCAAATTTATGAGTTGTGTGGCTTGTCACCAGCATAGGCATATAGACTTATATTCTTGTCATTGTATGCTCTCACCCTGCCCATTCTGGGACCTCGATGATCAGAAAGTGCTAGAATGTTGCTTAAAATTCTATTAAGTTAGAAAACTAATTAAATATTAATTTACTTTCTTTGTTTTAAATTTTCTATCAAAATAATTTGATATACAAAATTATATATGCAGTTTATTTTCTTGTCTTTCAAGTGAAATGTAAAAATATTGTACTTCAATATTTTAGATTTTAAACCTAAGTGTTTTCAAAAGATCAATTCTTCAAGAATCTTCTTAGAATTTAATTAATTTGCTTTCAATATTTGTCAATCATCATTAATTAATTTATCAAAAGTTGTTGATAAATTAAACAAAATTGTGTTTGGGTTATATGAGAGTGTGTGTTATGTCTAAGTAAAAATATGGGCATGACAACCTACATCAGGGCACAACAATATTTTTAAAAAGCTCCACCACAAACCAAAAGCGGGGAGTTGTCTGATGCTAATGCAACAAAAGGAGTAAAAATCATTAGGAAAGTACCTAGACAAGATGATCAAGGAGACTGAAGATGTGGCAAAGTTGGAGTGAATGAAGAAGAAGCAAGAAATCAATCTCTTTTAACAGAAGAAGAACTAGATAAGGAATATCTAGCAAAGAAGGAAGAATTGAGGAGGCAAGCCATTGCAAGATACATGAGGAAAAACAAAGTTGTGGTAATAACTAGAGGAATTGACACCGCAAATGGAAGAATACAAGATGAACTAGAAGAGGAGATAGAAGAAGATGATGAAAGAGAACATTTCTCAACAAAAGAAAGACATGATCAGATAGCCAAAGATGTCAAGAGGGTCATTGTACAATAAAAAATAAATGAAGAGTATTGCAAAGCCTATTTTTTGGAAAAAGAAGCTCCACTTTTAAAAGAATTAGCAAAGTTTGCAGTTGGAAATTTTTTTAAAAATCTCAAAATACTAGAACAAAGCAAGAAATCCAACTTTCAAACCCCAAATTAGAATTGCGATAAAAAAAATCATGAAGATAGAAGAAGAAACCAATCCTAGTAGAACTCAGAGAATACAACGGCGATTTTAAGAACATATTGGTTGACCTTGGAGTAGACATCAACATTATACCTAAAACACTCAAGGAAGAATATGGGAATCCAACACTCTATAATCAATACCCCTTATAATATTGCCCTTGCGAATGGTAATGTTATTAGAATGCTTGGAACTTGGAGAAACATAGAATTTAACTTGATGGGAATCAAGAAGAAAGTAGATTTTGAAGTAATAGAGATGAAGCAAGCCTTTGATACCTTCAACATTCTATTAAACTTAGAATGGTTTATAAATTGTAATGGAACAATAGACTCCTATAAATAAGAAATATCATTCCTTGATAATGAAAAAATAGTACATATACCTCTACACTTTGATATAAGTAATGCATACATTGAGGAAGTAGCACAAGAGGAGGGTGAAGAAGAAGATTGAAGGCCCTATACTCTTTGAGAATATTGGTCAATGATACTATTCATGAACCTAATTTGAAAGGGGAAATTATCCTAGATGGTAGCAGTTACAACATTGATAGTGAGGATGCTATGGAGGCTTGGCTTTGGGATGAGCCAGAAGTTAGATCCAAGAAAATACTGAGTGCAAGAAGAATGTATAACCTAAGGAAAGTTGAGAAAAATTACATTTAAATTACTGCAAATGATTGGAATCCAGCACAAAATGCAAAGGTAGAAGGTAACGATGGAGAGAAACAACATACTAAAATTTTAACACATTTGAACCACATCTCATGTGGTATTTCACATATTAAGCTTGCTTGGTATTCTAGGGTAGGAGATTTGTTAACATACCTAGAGAATATGGAAAACATATTTTAGAAGGAAGATTTGAGACTAGAATCCCTTCAAGATACTCTAGTATGTAGCGTGAAAAGATGGTGGTACACCCACAAACCCAACATTCCAACTTGGAAAGCATTTTTAGTTCTTATAAAAGCTAGGTATTTACCAAAAGGAGACTGAAACTCACTCCAAAATATTGCTACAAGATGGAACCTGAGTTACACCTTCAAAACTACATCAAGGAGTGGACTAATAGAAGATAATATGATGAAAGAGTATACACCTAACTTTTCTATTGGATAGTATTGCCTATTGTGAAACCCTGGTACATTAACTAAGAAAAGAGAAGAGAAAAAAAGCTTGGTGATGGTACAAAATGACTTTTGCAAAACTTTTGCATTCTGTAGCAATAACAAGATAATCTATAATAAACTCCAAAATATGAAGCAAATAATTTTATCTCTAGCAAAAATAGTTATTCACATGGAACATCAAGCTATACCACAAAAGGAAAAAGGCATCTAGAACTTGATAAAATAAATGGATAAGGTTGAAACCCCATTGCAGAAGTTATATGATACTTCTATAAAGATTATGGAACCCGAAGAAGAAGAAAACCCTCAAAATTTAAAAATAGAAGTGGCTACACTGATAATGTGCCAGAAAATAAGTACTTCAATGAACTATTAAAAACTAGAGAAGAAAATATAGCCTTATAAGATAGCCCCAAGTTGGCCAAAATTGGAGGTTACCAAGACAAAAGACAAATAATGCAAGTGGTAGAAGTATTAAAAGAATATGAAGACCTATTTCCTCATACTTTTACTGACCTAAAAGGTATAAAAGAAGAGGTAGGAACATTGAAAATACAACTAAGGGAAGGGATCAAAACACAAAGAAAGAGACCATACCAATTGAACCCTAATGTCTAAACAAGAGTGAAAGTAGAACTAGATAAAATGTTAGTAGGAGATATCATCAAACTAGTCAAAGATGCAGAATGAATAAGGCCCATGGTGGATCAACATAAGAAAACCGGTGAGAGAAGAGTATGTGTTAATTTAGAGAACTAAACAGAGCTTGCATCCATGGCCCCTTCCCCATTCCTTTTACAGAATAAATACTAGAATCAGTAGTAGAAAGGGAGATCTACTTATTTATAGACAAATTCTTAGTATATCACCAAGTAAAAATCCATGAAGACCAACCAAAGACTACATTTGTGACTGAATGTGGATCATTTATGTATATTGTAATGCCATTCGGTTTAAAGAATGTCTTTATAGTATTTAGCAGAGTTGAGATAAATGGCTTGAGGACTTTATTCATCACTTTTTAGAAGTATACCTAGATGATTAGATTGTGTATAGATTAATTAAATATCATGTTCAATTACTATGGCCAATACTAGAATGATGTAGAAGCCTACAAATTTTATTAAATTTGAATAAATATATATTAGCTCTACCTTTTGGAACTGTTGAAATGCACAAGACAACTAAGAGGGGGGGTGAATTAGTTGTCTTTAAAACTTTAGCCACTTATGAATATCAACACTTCAAATGCTCAATTACTGTTATTAAGATTTGACCATGAAAACATGAAACAAGAAGCTCAACACAATAACACATTCAACACTAGATTTTTTACGTGGAAAACCCTATAAGGGAAAAACCACGATGGGTGTTAGCCCATAGAAATAAATATGTTATAGCAATACCAAAAAATAGAGGCTCACTACCCAAAATGCTCATTGCAAATGTTGGGGCTCACTGCCAAGATCAGCTCATTGCCAATGGTTGGTGAACTGATTTGATAGCATCTGCTCCATGCCTAGGTTTAGTTCCATTGAAGCACAGTATAACTCCTCTGCTCTTCTCTTCTTACACCTTCACACTTATCTTCGCATTTTCACACAAGGACATCTTTTTCACAACTTCATTACATGTTTTTATACAATTCATCAACCTTGGAATGTACATCAATGTCGACATTACATTCATCAACCATTGGAACAATCTCCAAGGTCGGCATTACAAACATACATAGAAATAGGTTTGGGCTTTAACAAAATTATCTAAGGGAAAGATGTATGTGGATCACATTATGCCTTAGCTAGGACTCAAATGCAATCTTTCACACCACGACACGCTTCCATAATCTTCAGTGTATCTCCACAAGTAGTGAAAACAACCAAGTTAGCCAAGACTAGTTTTAACATTAAGTCTTCTAAGAACAATCTTCATCCATGATCCAAATTTCTCTTTGCGGACCAATACAAAGGTAGGAACATGATCAGGAGACATCCACAAGCAGATTGTAATCACTAAGAATATCTACACAACCTCTAATCACTTTGTCATGAATATTCTTCAAATTGGAGCACTTGAACATAACTGTTATCCACTGTAATAAAGAAAAGATCACTTGCGAAATACCAAATCATGAACCATTGGAGTTGAAGACACTTATCATCATTAGAAACTTGATTCCAGAACCATGGACTGAAATACTTAAATGCAGAGGAATGCGGAGCATAATACATTCTCCCTGTCACCACCAAATATACAGAAAAAGCAGTTTTCACTCTGGTGAACATAACTCACTCAAATCTTCATACAGGAAGCTCAAACTTGGAACATAGCATCTTCAAACATGCATATTTAAATAACTTCCAATTTGCAGGCAAAGATATTCATTCTACAAGAAATGTGAAGCAAACTACTAGACTGTTTTGTTGTATTAGGAATACTTATTATTTTCAACACTTAACTTATTACAAGCAAGCATCAAAACAAGAGCACAGTTGACACCAATGACAACACAAATATGTTGACATCAATGACAACATCGATTAGGCACATACTTGCAACAAGAACACTCTTAGGTCACATAATATGCAAGGAAAGTTTGATGGTTGAACCACTAAAGATAGCTATAATCTTAAATCTACTAGCTCCAAAGATAGTAACAGAAGTAAAAACATTTTTGGGATATGCTGTAATAGCTAGACCAATAGAAGAACTCTTGAAGAAAAAGGCAAGAACAACTTTCCAATGGACAAAGTAGTGTCAAGAATCCTTTGACACATTGAAAAAGAAGATTGTGGGAGCACCAATTATAGTTTTTCTACATTGGAATATTCTTTTCCATGTAAATGCGGATGCATCAAGCACCACAATTGGAGCAGTACTAGCACAACCAAAAGGAAACAAAGATCATCCAATTGCATATGCTAGCCGCAAATTATCACAAGTAGAAAAAACATTATACTACCACTAAGAGAGAGGCATTGGCTATGGTGTACACACTACAAAAGTTCATACACTGTCTCTTAGCCACCCTATTTATATTCTTTACAGACCACGAGTCACTCAAATACTTGATGAATAAACCAACAATACAAGGAAGAATCTATAGATGGCTAATGTTATTCCAAGAATCTAATTTCAAAATCATGGTGAAACCAGGAAAAGCAAATCAAGGGCTAGACTACCTATCTAGAATTGGCATATGAGAATATCTAGGACAAATAGAGAAATAATTACCTAGTGAAAATTTGTTTAGAAACAATGCAGTACTAAAAGAACTCATAGAAGTAACACAATTACTGTCCATAGGACAATTTTCAGAGACTTATTCAAAAAATGATAGACATAGGCTTTTGAGGAAGTCATTATCATATACCTTAATTTTAAGAAGAGCTATTTTAGAACATGAAAGAATTAGCATTCTAAGAGAAGCATGTGAAGGAATATTGGGAGGACATAATTCAAGAGAAGGCACTGCAAGAAAGGTGTTACTAGCAGAATTATGGTGGTCTACACTATTCAAAGATGCAAACAAGTTTGCAAGACAATGTGACAATTATCAGAGAGTAGGGAAACCTAATGCAAGATATGAAATGCCCTTGCGGCCAATACTAGCACAAATCCCATTTGAGAAGTGGGTAATTAATTCCTAGCAAAAAAATCAAAAGAAAGATTCATCATAACAAAGGAAAACATTTTGTCAATAGTATAATTGTGGAACTATTAGACACCTTTATGATATCACATAACAAGAGTAGTCACTACCATCCTCAAGAAAATGGAGCAAGTGAAGCACTAAACAAGATCATAAGCACTACACTTACAAAAATGTGCAATGGTAACACTACAAATTGGGACATCAAGATACTAATAGTATTATAGGCTTACAGAATAAATTATAAAAGACTAACAAAATTCTACCCATTTGAATTAGTATACAGAGTAGATGTGGCAATACCTATCAAATAAATTGTACCAAATCTAAGACTAGTTGATAAGTTGTGATTGAATGAGGAAGAATCTTTACAACAAATATTGGAGGAATTGGGAAAATTAGATGAGAAAAGGTTGCTAGCATCCTATCATTAGAACATAGAGAAAAAGCATTAGAAAGCATGGCATGATAGAAATTTATGGCAAAAGAATTTCTAAATAGGAGATATATTTCTCTTGTATGGTAGCAAATTCAAGAAATAGGGGAAATTAAAAATGTGATGGTTAGGACCATACATAGTTGTAGAGATAACCAAATCTAGAGAAGTCAAATTATAAACACTACAAAACAAACCACTAAAAGGCTATGTTAATGGTGCAAGACTTAAACATAATTATGAGGGAACATAAGAAAATAAAAACTTGTAGAAAAAGCAACACAAAAGTGTAACATAGCATAACACTAACAAAAAGTAACATTGTGTGAGGAACACTCCAATGAGGGAAGTGATATGAACAATACAGGTAGGTAGAAGCATTAAATGCATAGCCCTCATTGAAAATTTATAAATCTAATACCCTCTAAGAAAAAATCACTTGTAAAAATTATCAACAGAAGAAAGAGAAGAGTCTAGAAGAAGTGATTTTTAGCAAAGGGAAAGAAAGCAGAAGTAGTTGGGAAAAATGGCAACACCCATTCTAGTTGAAGCCTCCAACAACCCATGTCCAAAATATAATAAATACCATTAGTGGGATATGGAAACAAACCCATCTAGGGCATTCTTAAATGTTCCTGCCAATATTATATATGCAAAAGATGTGTGGAAACATATACATGCCAACATGATAGAGATTGATCACACACCTTTGAGCCCCTCAAAAGGATGTTGTTGAAACTTGGATCCAAGGAATGCCTCTCGTAAAACCAACAAATTGCCAATTTCAAGCTAGACACATGGAAGGAGTTTTTAGATTTCTCAAAGTAGCATGATTGGATTTGTTTAGTCCTAAGCCACATCCATGATAAGTACACATACCTAGGTCAACCCCACCAAATTACAAAAAAAAGCAATCCACGCAGTCATGAGATAATGCAATAAAGGGGATCTGAATTAAGCAACCAAAAAGTAACCCAAATCACAAGAGCAACACAAACGGGATAAATTTATCGATTGAGAAGATTCTAAACCTCATTCATTTTAAAGGTAAACAGAACATGACTATCCATGGAGTGAACCACCGAAGTGCCACAAATTGACCAAACAACACATGGTTGATTTGCATACAATTCAAAAATAGTAGAAAATGAGTTCCAAGATCAAGTAGGGTTGATTACAAAACACTATAAAAAATTACCTCTAATAGGATGATAAATAACCTAATGAAACCCCCATGATAATCACACCTAAAACTAAAAAACTAGCACCTACACCTTAAGGAGGTGCAATGGTTATGCTTATTGCAAATTATAATTTTAAGTAATATGTTAGAAGTTATAAATGGGGTATGTAGTAGAATATATATTATTTCATTTACTAATTTTATTTGCATAGAATAACATCTAAAATTAGTATCATTGGGAATTAAAATATTTGTCTTTTTAATTAGAAACACAGGTGGAATTAAGATTACATATGAACAACTTATATTCTCAAGTGTGTTATTTCATGGTCACTCCTTCTGAACATGACATCATTGTTATCCTCTATTGCTTACATTGAAATCTTTGGATGTATTTGCTCCTCTTTTAACATGTTTTAATTTATAACAAAATATCATTTATCATGTTGTCTAATTTCCCAAGAAAGCGCTATTTGAAATTCACAAGTAGATGGGTGTCAAAATTTCATCAATATTTGAATCATCCCAACTTGGAATAAACCATCCAATGAATGCAAAGGTCTAAAGTTTATTGTTGAGAAATAAAATATGTTTTTCATACTAATAGAACAAAGTTGTTGCACTACACAAATCTATGTTTTATACTATTATAAAATGCAACATGGGATCTATCCATTCAAAAAACAAATAGTGAGAATAAGAAAGTACCTTATCCTTTGCAAGACCAAGAGGATTGACCTTCTCTTTTCATCTTAGTTGAGAAATCTCTTGACCTCTCAACTAAGATGAAATAAAGATAAATGAAATAAACACAATTGAAGATGAATTTATTATTAAAAGGGGTCATAACCTACAAAGATTAGCTCATTTCTTTATATACAAAAGTATATATAGATATTTTGAGAATGATATATTATTAGTTAGACTAATAGTAAAGTAAAACATCACAATTAATAGAAATGAACACCTAACATTATGGGTGTCAACAAAATGTTTGTAATATTTGTAATAGATTCTAGGAACCATCAAATCTTTATGTTTTTTTCCAAATAAGTAAGATTCATGTTTAAGTGTTTTTCTATTTATAAAAAAATGTATGGATTAAAAAATTTAGAACCCTTCTATCCAAATATTATGCTACAATCTCAGTCAACTCAATGCTTGTGCATGTAATTACATGTGTACCAAATCTAAATGGTACACTTAATGTAGTTAAAAGTTGTGAAAGTAAATATGTTAAATACAAATGACTCTATTGACACATCAACCCTAAACAACAGGAAAGACTCTTTCAATAGCATTAAGTCAAGAAAATAAGTAAATCTAGATGGTATACCTTATGCCTTGTAGCAATAAAGACACCATCGACCAAAGAGGGGATAAGACATTAGGCAATCATAAGTTAAAAATAACAATGCACATCATAACATATTCAAACTGAACAAGCTAGCAAGTCAAGAAAATAGAACCACACACCCCAAGGGAGCTAGGATCAACCACGTCATCCAATTCATCAACTAATAAGATAGGTAACACCTATGTAAGATTATTATAAAATATACCTTAAAATCCTTATAGGAAAAAACCAAAAAATGTTGCCTGGGGTGGCCTCCATAGCCCACGCTTTAAAGTGTAGCCTACAATAATAAGAAAAATTTAATATTTCATACATGGGGAAAGAAGGTTTGAAGGGCCCATAAAAGCATCTAATCCCTCCATTCATCACTACACTTTTGTTGAGTTGGACATCCCCTCAAAGCTCAGTAGCAATAAAGCTCTACTAGAAAATAAAACTCTCTATTGTTGTGTGCACTGGCACCTCAGATCATCACCATATTCATAGGCAACAAAGTGTTCATCAACCTAAAGAACATCATGACCTTTCTCATCCCAACCATGAACAACCTCCACCTCTCATACGGCCTAGTGGGCATAAAGATTTTGAGTCCTCTAGCCCTTAATGCACTACAAAGATCATATCCTCCATTAATGGGTGCCTTCAAAGCACAACATGTGGACACCATATGTGGTCCTTGTTATGCTTTCTCATTAACATAGGATCATACCTCATGGTGAAAGAGACTTTTTGAATGCATATTTGAATAGGAGATCTTGAGGTCTAATATTTTTATAACTAAGCTTGGCCACCTTTCAAAAATCAAATAATCAATATCAAGTGGTAGAAATGAATCAAGGGTTGTTATCTTTGTTGAGTACCAAACCCTACATGGATGTTAAGAAAGTGAGTGTAAATTCATAATTTCTAACATAAATTCATAGGAAATAGATATCTAATATTTAAAGAATGTTTTGGTTGATGGAAAAAATTATACTCAAGTTTTTAATTTTAGATTTGGCCAAATTGGTAGATAAAGATTGCAACTTGAACATGTCAAAGATCAAGTGGATGTGTATAACTTCAAAGTGGTGTTTTTCAAGCTACTTAGTAGGAAAAGGGATTTGATTTTCTCCTATTTAGTCAAGTAGGGGAATTATCTTGAGTGGGGATTTAAGATGGTAGTGGATAAAAGATTGAGGAGAAACAAAAAAATGGAGTAATATGGAGGTAATGCAAAGAGTAGTGAAGACTGTAATGTCAAAAAAAATCATTTTGAGATATGATAATTCTAATTTAATTCATTTCAATTTAAGGATCCTCAAATGCTGATAAAGAAAAATAAAATTGATAAAAGAAAAAAAAGCTTTTGATTATTCACTCATTCCTTCTATATTTGAGATCATATATTGTAGTAAAGCTAATTAATATCAAATTTTTTTGAGTTTTCTATTAATAGAGTGCTTACAATTGATGGTAAAATTTCAAAATAGTATTTTTTGTTTTTTTGGTTGCTTATTAGTAATTGTAATTTTGCTTTCTTAGTTGCTTATTAGTAATTGTCTTCAATTGATTGAAATTTGAGTCCAGGGTCTTTTGTTGATAGCAATTGAGTTTTGTTGACACGACACTCAATGCCAAAATTTTATGGCAACAATTTACTATAGTTATTACATTACAAACATTATTGCATTAACAAGGTGACACTTCAACTCAATCACACTTCCATGAAACAACCCGGTTACCATAATAATGCCCCTTTAGTTATATATAAATGGAATGATATATAAATAGACCAATTATGCCAATCTCCAACCAAGTAATACAAATATGAAAGTAACCATAAACAAATTCAATTAAGATTCTAATGTAACTAAGTGTTTTTTTAGAAAACAACTTTTCACATAGAACTAGTGTTTGGATTGCCATGGCATTGAAATTTGGAAATGAAAACATGTAGAAAGCTACAAATTAGAAGGAAAAGAGTGTTGACATTCTCACAATGCAAAAGAGAGGCCTCCCTTTTCTACCACCAAATTTGTAAGATTATGAGTCAAGCTCCAACCATGGAGCATCTTTAGCATCAACATTTCACCCATGTCCACCTCTATTTAGGAGATTTGTTCTAAATATTCTCAATGTTCTCATTTATTTTTAACAACTAGTTAGATTGATTCAACCAAATAGAAGAAATTGTTGCAACATGCCTTGGTTTTTAAGCCCTTCATTCATCCTTTAAACTTGCTCAATTTCTCCATTAGGTTTTCATTCTTTACTCTTTCAAACACACTTTCTATGTACTAGATAAGCGAAGGCCCAAACATGACTACCCAAACATTGGTAATCATTGATTTGTATTTTCTTTGTTAATTTTTACCTTAGTCAATTTTACTTTTGCCCTTTTCATTGTCACTAAACTTTCTAATGAGTTATGATACATACTAGCTTTTTCTATTTGTAGGTTAGATTTATTTTCTTAGAAAATTGAATTTTATTCATTTAGGGTCCTTTTGTAGGGGTTTCTATTTCAAAATTATTTCACGAGCTATTTCACTATACATTCAAAATAATTTATTCAAATATAGCTCTACTTCGTAACATAAAATGTTAAGAAAATGGTGTTTTGCCCAAGTTGAACTCTTGTAATTACCAACTTACAAGGTTACCATAATAATGCCCCTTTAGTTATATAAAAATGGAATGATATATAAATAGGTCTATTATGCCAATCTCTAATCGAGTAATACAAGTATGAAAGTAACCATAAAGGAATTTAATTAAGAAATATAGTTAGTACAATAATAAGAAAGAGTAACCAGTAATGAAAAATCTACAAGCAAATTATATAGAGAGGTGACATGTTATCCTCATTTTCACCACGACCCATTATAAACTTTTTCATGTTCGTCAATCGTCATGTGTCATCTAGTCTTTTTCTATATATCACATTGATCTTCCAAGTCACACATGATCTCTCTTTTCATCACCTCAGTTTGGTCAAATTGAAAAGACCAATGCCTACATCATAAAGCCTCATCCTTGAACATTTTTTATTGTTTTGTAACACGTCAATTCTGATTCTTAGAGCAAATTTGATATTGAACATTATGGGTGCAAATGCAGAATCACCAATGTAATCTCTTGCAGAGAAGTATTTAAAAATTGCATGCACTTGTGGCCCTAGTAATAGGGGAGAGGACCCAATTGTTGAGCATGTTCCAATAGCTATGATAGTATTTGTGGATTTAAGGCCCAATATTTTTAAAAGTTTAGCACTAGTAGTTGTGACTTTAAGGTTGTTAGTGTTGACTATAAGTACTTACAATTGAATAAAATGTGTTATTTAAATCTAAAAAGAAACCAATCATGTGATGCCACATTAGCGCACCAACAAAACTTGATGCACAACTATTGGTCCACCCTTTTTTGGGGTATTTTTGGACACCTCAGCAAAAAGCATGTTGATGTGGCATCATATTTGATGATGTGGACATGAAACCTTAGTTATAAGTAGGGACCTTGCCAAGTAAGCTACTGTAAACATTTTGGAGTGATTCAAAATTGCCACGTATGATTTTGAGAGGCATGAAGTTAGGAAGCTCAACTATTAGGTCCTTTCCCCTAATTATGTCTCTTGCAACACAAAGTGGTTTTTGAGGGTTTCAAGACACAATGAATCCCTTGTATGCTAAAAGTTCCAAAATGAAAAGATTTCATGGGGAAGTGGTTAGAGAATCATCTCGTGATGAATTATAGTAATGGAGCTCTTTTCATGAAGTATAAGTCTTCAAGTTTTCATCTTGTCGAGTCAAAACAAAGAAGCAATAAAAGACCATTTTTCCACATTCTCTGTTCAAGGTTGGAAAAGACAAAATCTGTAAAATCTTATTAAATATTTGCATAAATATTAATTTATTCTCAACATGAAACAGGTAGAGGAAGGAGGGGCACCAACTTTTATTGACCCTTACCTTAATACTAAACTTCAACCACATCAAAAAAATAGTGCAAATTTTCTTTTCTAATGTGTGATGGGTTTGAGATCCTAGGATTTTATAGAATGCCTTTTGGCAGAGGATATGGGTATCGAAGGTTAGACTTGGGTTTAAACATGTTTTAATTGTATGCCCATTGTCCTTGGTAGAGAACTGGGGTAATGAGGTTCTAAAGTGGCTTGAAGTATAAAGACTTAAGGCCATGGTGGTATATGGAGGATCATCAACAATTCATTGACTTTAAAACTGGCAATGTGAATCCCCTCCTAATTACATCTTATAAGCTATTATAGCAAATATTTTGATATGATAGGATTTTCAAGATTCACCTTTTTGTATATGATGAGGGACATAGACTTAAAAACTATGTAGGGAACAAGACCATTGATGCTTTATTTGCATTGAAATGTCCCCAAAGAGTTTTACAAATAGGTACCTCCTGTGTAAAATAATTTAAATTTCTTTTATGCAATGATGGGATGGAGGAAAAGGAGATTGGACAGGCAAGATCATTGTCCCCAAAACAAAAATCTACGTCGTACTACCTCAAATAAATAAAAACCATCTACCATAAAAAAAGGGGTATGTTCTTTTTTGTAAATCCCCACTATCTTAGATTTCACTATATTGAAAATCTCAAGTCTAAGGTTGTAAAAAATTTGAAACAATCAGCCAATGCCTCTTCAGCATACTGCAAGTAATTTGTCTATTAAAGAAGTGTAATAATCTCAAACATGTGGATGGTAGGGAAAAAGATAGAGATCACAATTCACTCAAGGAGAAAGAGAAATTAAGAGATCTATTGTATATTTGAAGTAGATTAAATGAAAGAATATTGCAAAAATATAAACTTAGAAATACAGAACAAAATAGTAAAACACAAATAGAGAACAAACACAAGTTTTAACATGGTTCACCATAAAAGGCTACATCCACAGAAGCAGGGGAATCTCTGTATTAAACTCTATATTCTTTGTTACAGTACATCAGCAACAATATGCTATATTCTATTTTATTACATAGTTCGTATATAATTAGAAGTCTTCAAAAGAAGGAATGTGAAAAGGCAAGCAAATGATGCCAACGAGAGAAGTTGAATAGTTGGCATTGGTTGGACTTCATATTCCAACAATCTCCCACTTGAAGTCCAATCATTTCTACAAGAAGACTGGTTAGAGATATCCCCCACTTCATGCTTATTGTCACATCTTGACAATGCCGAGAGAAGTCCTACAGAACTCAAACTTCTCCCTTGGTACTATCTTCGTCAATGCATCCACCGAATTCACCTTTATATCAATTTTCTCCACTTTCAATTTTCCCTCTTCAAGTACATTCTAGATGAAGTGGTATCACAACTCAATATGCTTGGTTTGATTATGAAAGGTAGAATTCTTTGCCAAATGAATAGCATTGTTGCTATCACAAAAAAGAGTGAAAATAGGTTGTTTGAATCCTAACTCACCCAACAGTCGTTACAACCAAATAATCTATTTTTCACCTTCAGTGAGAGAAATATATTTAGCCTCAATAGTGGAGAATGAAACCATCTGTTGCAACCTTGAAACCCAAATGATCGCTGCCCCGGCGAATGTGAAAACATAACCTATTGTGGACCTTTGTTTGCCCAAATCTCTAGCCATATTAGAATCAACATACCCTTGTAGTTGTACATCTCTGTTGCAAGTATGTGCCTAATTGGTGTTGTCATTGATGTCAACATATCTGTGTTGTCATTGGTGTCAACTGTGCTCTTACTTTGTTAAGGATATTAAGAAAATTAGCCCCTCTGGTGATAACAATGTGTTGCAGCACAAACAGTGTATTGCATGCAAAAGAACAGTCCAGAAGAATGTTCTGCATTTCCTATAGAATGAATATATTTGCTTATGGATTGGAATTTATTTAGAGGCCTATTTGAAGGTGTTATATTCTAAGGTTGAGCCTCCGAAATGAATATTTGAGTAAGTTGTGTTCACCAGTGTGAAAACTACTTTTTCTGTATGTTTGGTGGTGACAGGGAGAAAGTGTTTTGCTCCGCATTCCTCTGCATTGAAGTATTTTGGTCTATGGTTCTGGAACTAAGTCTGTGATGATGTTAAGTGCCTTCAACTTCAATGGTTCATGATTCGGTGGTCCGCAAGCTATCTTTTACTTATGACGGTGGCTGGCAGTGTTGTTCTTGTGCTCCAGTTTGAAGAATCTTATTGATAGAGTGATTAGAGATTGTGCGGTTGTTCCTGGTGATTACAATGTGCTTGTGGATGTCTCTTGATCATGTTCCAACATTTGGATTGGTCTGCAAAGAGAAAATTGGATCATGAATGAAGACTATTCTTGGAAGACCCAGTGCTCTCATCAGTCTTGGTCAACCTGGTTGAATTCATTATTTGCGGAGATGCATTGAAGATTGTAGAAGTGTGTCGTGGTGTGGAGGATTGTGTTTGAGTCCCAACTAAGGCATGGCATGATCCACATACATTATTACATCTTTTCCTTAGCTAAATTGGTATTAGGTCCATACCTATTTTATGTATGTTTGTAATGCCGACCTTGGAGATTGATCCAATGGTTGATGAATGTAATGCCGACCTTGATGTACAATCCAAGGTTGAGAAATTGTATAAATGCATGTAATGTAGTTGCAAAAAAGTGTGAAGGTATAAAGGAACAGTTATATTATGCTTCAAAGGAACTAAACCCAGGCATGGAGTAGATACTACTTGATCATTTCATCATTTTGGCAGTGAGCCAACCCTTGGCAATCAGTTGTTCTTTGCAGTGAGCAATTTGGGCAGTGAGCCCTGTAGGCAGTGACCCTCTATTTTTTCGGTATTGATATAACACATATATTTAAGTGGGCTAACACCCACTGTGGTTTTTCCCTTTTAGGGTTTTCAACGTAAAAATTTGGTGTCTCCTGTGCTGATTATGTTATTGTGTTGAACTTCTCATTTCATGTTTTCATGGTCACCTCAGAATGTTAGTAATTTATAAGTTGATGTTCATAATTGGTTAAAAATTTTAGGACAACTAATTCACCCCCTCTCAGTTGTCTGGTGAAGTTCAACAATCTCTACCTCCAAAACACAAAGTATAATTTGAAGTGCCTTTTAAGTACCTTAATATCCACTTCACTGCTTTCCAATGAGATTTACTTGGATTACTCATAAATTTGCTTACTACTCCCATTGCATGAGAAATATCTGGTCCTGTATAAACCATAGCATACATGAGATTGCCAACAACTGATGAATAAGGAATACCCTTCATATTTTCTTTCTCTTGATGGGTTTTTGGACACATTTCATATGGCAAACAAAAATGATCAGCAAGAGGAGTACTCACCGGCTTAGCATCCTTCATGTGGAATCTATCCAAGACTTTGTCAACATACTTTGCTTGTGACAATCTGATTTCTCTCTTATGTATGTCCCAGATTATGATCATACCAAGTATCCTCTTTGCTGCCCCTAAATCCTTCATTGCAAACTTTTGAGCTAACTATTGTTTCAAATCGTGAACAACTCTCATGCTAGTGTCGGTAACTAGCATATCATCAACAGAAAGCAACAATAAAACAAACTCACCATTATCTAATACTTTGTAGTAGACACACGGATCAAATTCACAGCATGTGAAATGTTGCTCAGCCATGAAAGAGTCAAATTTTAGATACCACTGTTGTGGGGCTTGTTTGAGCCCATACAAACTTCTCAACCGGCAATACAAATCCTCTTGACCTTGTTGTTGAAAACCTTCATGTTGATGCATATGCAACTCCTCTTCAATGTCACCATGAAGAAATGTAGTCTTCACATCTAGTTGTTCCAGCTCAAGACCATATACCATTGCCAGTCCCAAAACATCGCTAATAGTGGTCATCTTCACAATGGGTGAGAAGATTTCATTGAAATCTATGCCTTTTTGTTGATTGTATCCCTTCACCACCAATTTGGCTCGATAAAATTTTCTACCTTCTTCTTCCTCTTTCAGTCGGTACACCCATCGATGCTTCAATGCTCTTTGATTGGGTGGAAGCTTGACTAAATCCCAAGTATGATTGGCCATAAGTGAATGCATTTCATCTTGCACTGCCTAGAACCATTTCTCATTATTGGCATCATTGCAAGCTTCTTTAAAGGTATTTGGCTCCACTAAATCAGAAAGCAATAATTCATGATCCTTGAATTCTGTCAAAGGTTGACACTCCTAAGTAGACCTCTGTAGTTGAGGGGCTTGTTCCCTCAAAATACATTGCCCTGTTCAAGATTTGTCAAATTTCCTATCATCGAGATGCTTAGATTTCCAGGTGCTATGCTTGGCACACTATGAACATTCATCAGAGGCTGCGTACAATATACTAGAGGCAGTGTTGGATTAGAACTTGGTAAAAGCTGTGTTTGAGAAGAACTGTGCAAAGACAATGTTGGAATATTCCAAACAGGCTACATTGACTCCTTTCCAGGCTGCGTGGGATGCAAGATAGGCACCATTGAATTTCCAAAAGGGTGTGGTTCATTAGGTAGCATGGGATATTTCATAAATTGTTTTTCTTTATTCAACGACTGCACAGGAGCAGAGGAAGTCTCAACATGTTGTGTAGCATTAACAATAGGCTGAATTTTATTGTTCAAAGGGTGCATTGGATATGGGATAGACCACTGGCCAGAATCTAGCATGGAGTCTTTTGTAAATTATGTATGATCATAAGGAAGTGGCAATCCAAAACCTTCAGTAGACTGCATAACATTTGGAGGTGCCCCCTATGCTAAGCAAGGTGGTTGTAATGAACATAAAATAGGTGGAAGAGAAGATGAATGTTGAGGCAAAGCATGTGTAGTTTTAAACATATCACTTCCACTTTCAAACACATCAATAGGCACATATTCTTTGTCTTGTGTCTCTGGTTTGTGCAGGCCTGTAAAAACCTTTTCATTGAAGACAACATCGTGACTATGCACTATCTTTTTGGCAATTGGATCCCACAACTGATAGCCATATTACTCCTCTCCATAGCTAATGAAAATGCATTTTTTGATTTGGCATCCATTTTTGTTCTCTTTTCTTTGGGAATGTGAGAAAAATCCTCACAGTCGAAGACATGTAAATGATTATAAGAAATCCTCCTTCCCAACCATCTCTCCTCTAGAATGTCAAGATCCAATCGAGATGAAGGACCTCGATTGATCAAGTACATTAATGTATTCACTGCCTCTGCCCAAAATTCCTTGCTTAGTCCTGCATTAGAGAGCATACTCCTAGCTCTCTCCAAGATTGTTTGATTTAGCCTCTCAACTGCACCATTTTCTTGAGGGGTGAATGAAACAATCTTAATATGATGAATGCCATTATCTGCACAAAAATTGTCAAGCTCTAAAGAGCAAAACTCTCCTCCATTATCTATTTTCAAACACTTAATTTTTTCCCAGTTTGATTCTCAACAATGGATTTGAAAATTTTAAATTTGCTAAATACTTCTGATTTTCTATTTAGCATATAAACCCAAACTTTGTGAGTGTAATCATCAAGAAGAGTAATAAAATAATTTGCCCCTCTAATGGAGGTTACCTCTGTAGGACCAAACACATCTGAGAGCACAAGGTCCAGGGGCCTTGTCTTCTTGTCATGTCTAGTTTTAGAGAAGTTGATTTGCCTTTGCTTTCCATAGATACAATGCTCACACAACTCTAAATCAGTAGATTGCAAACCTAGAAGTTGATCCCTTTTGAGAAAAACTTCAAGTCCTTGCTTGCTCATGTGCCCTAACCTCTTGTGTCAATGCTTCACCCTGCTATCCACAACCACTATCACAACTCCCACTTCAGCATGACACTCTAGCACATACAAAGTACCCAATTTTTTTCCTCTTGCAATGACTAGAGCTCCTTTGGTCACCTTCCAAGTGTTTGAAGAAAAGGTGATGCTACACCCTTGAGCATCAAGTTGTCCTACTGAAATGAGATTCCTCTTGAGCTTAGGAACATATCACACATCTTACAATAGCCACTTGTTTCCATTCTTTAATCTCAACATCACATCACCTTTGCCAATGATATCACATGGCTCATTGTCACCAAGGTAGACTCTTCCATGTTTACCTTATTCATAGTTTTAAAAAATTTCCCAGCATGAGGTTGCATGAAAAGAAGCACCAAAATCCAATACCCATGAATCAGCTGTAATTTCACTTGTTGCCAAGACTAAAGCCCCTCCATTCTCTACATATGTAGTATTAACCTCATTGTCTTTTAGTTGATTTTGTGCCTTCTTATATGACCAACAGTTCTTGGTATGTTCTTCTTTGCCACAAAACCAACAACCTCCATTTCTACCCCTAGACATTGATTTTTTCACAGATTTAGACCTCCTCCAATTGTTATTTATGCCTCTATCTTGTTGTCTACCTCTATTTCCAAAAATCAAGGCATCACTAGATGCAATTCCTTGATTTTTTCTTTACATATCTTTTCTAAGAAGAGTTCCAGCAACATCATCAAATTTGAGTTTGGCTTTTTTTGAATACGAAGGTGTTGATCACCATCACTATGCTTTCCTAGCTATCTGGAAGAGAACACAATAATAAAATAGCTTTGATTTCATCATCCAAATCAATGCTTACTGAAATCAATTGGTTGATTACAGTGTTGAATTCGTTCAAATGATTGGACACGATACCTCCTTATTTCATTTTCAGATTGTATAGCTTCTTTATGAGGTAAACTTTATTAGAAGCTAAATCCATCTCATACATATCGTTGAGTTTGTCCCATAATGCCTTTGAAGTCTTTTTCATTGTGATGTTGAAGAAGACATTGCTAGATAGTGACAACAGAATTGTAGCTCTTGCTTTCTTGTCCAATCTATCCCACTCTTCATCATCCATCTTGGTTAGCTTCTTGGCTTTCCCTTCCTGCATGAGTGAGAGATCTCCTCTAATTAGTAGTGACTCCATTTGCACCTTCCATAATCCAAAATTCTACCTAGAAAATTTTTCAATCTTCCATTTATCTACTTCCTCCATATTTACCAGAAATTATCACAATTTCCTAATCCACTCCTTCGCTAAGCTCTAATACCAATTGTTGTATATTTGAAGCAGATTAAGCGAAAGAATATTACAGAAATATAAACTCAGAAATACATAACATAATAGCAAAATGCGAATAGAGAACAAACACGAATTTTAACGTGGTTCACCATAAAAGGCTACATCCACATAAACAAGGGAATCTATGTATTAAACTCCGTATTCTTTTTTACATTACATCAGCAGCAATATGCTATATTCTATTTTATTACATAGTTTGTATATGATTAGAAGTCTTCAAAAGAAGGAATGTGAAAAGACAAGCAAATGACACCAACAAGAGAAGTTGAATAGTTAGTATTGGTTGGACTTCATATTCCAACAAGATCATGGCATGTGACAAACGTGTTAAGGAAGAGATGATATTTTGTTGTTTTATTAGATCGAGAGAAATTAAATATTCTCTTGTCCAAAGGTCTGAGTCCAGAAGAACTAGCTCAAAATACTCTTGCGTAAGCTACGGCAGAAGCTACAAGAAAGAAAGTATTATTCTCAGTTCCATCAGAGAATTGCAAAATGTTGAAAAAACTTTTGGATTTTAATGATAAACTTAAAACACCAGAATCATATAATATTGTAGCACAAATTAGTTACAAAGAAATTAGAAATAACAATAGGATAATAAACTAATAGAATAAGCAATCACATCAAAAACAACAAGAGGATTTACGTGGTAAAACTCTAGAAATATGTCAGAGAAACATCTACGGGGCAAAGTATCAATATTCTTATTATTTAGAGGAAAAATTACAATCTTCATGCAGCTGTAATTACAATATAATTTGCCTTTAAATGCTACAAAGATATATAATATCTTCAACATAACCACCACTGTCAATTTTAGAAAAAAGTAGTTTTTTCTTTCTTTAGGAAAAAAATAGATTTAAAACAAAAGATAAGATTTTTAATCTTTCTTTGAAAGATAAGTTTTTTGCTTTCTTTCTTTTTTGTCACAAATCCAACAATCTCCACCTTGTCAATAATTTACCTGATACTTTGTTCATGCCTATTCATCACCTCTTCTACAAGCCAAGAGAAGCCAAATACCACCTTAGCTTCTCTAACTGTACTAGTTTTGTAAATATGCATGCACAATTTTCTTGCATATGGACTTTCTCAAGAGCTACTCAACCTTCATCAATAGCATCTCTTACAAAATGGTATTTAACTACAATATACTTGGTCCTGTTGTGATAAACTAGATTTTTAGCCAAATGAATAGCACTTTGACTATCACAAAATACATTTACCTTATCCTACATTTTTTCAAACTCACCCAAAAGACCCTTTAACCAAATTGTCTCTTTACATGCATGTGAGACAACCATATATTCTACCTCAGTAGTGGACAAAGCAACTATTCCTTGAAGTTTTGACATCCAACAAACAAGTCCTATAAGAGTAAAGACATAACTTAAAGTAGATCTCCTTTTATCCAAATCACCTACAAAATTTGAATCAACATATCCACAAACCAAATCACTACAACCATTATAAGTAATACAAAAATCACTTGTGCCTCTGAGATACGAATTACCCATTTCACTGCTACCTAATGCTCTTTACTTGGATTTACCGTGTATCTACTGACAACACCAACTGCATGTGAAATATCTAGTCTTGTACATACCATCGTATACAATAAACTTCCTATTGTGCTAGCATATGGTCCATGAGACATATAATCATTTTCTTCTTTATTACCAGGACATAAACTTGAAGAAAGCTTAAAATGAGAAGCCAAAGCTCCAATGTAATAATGTTGTTTTAACATCTAGTTACTCTAACTCTAGATCAAGTAAAGCAACTAATGCTAATACTACCCAAATAGAAATAAGCTTAACAACTGGTGAAAAAATTTCATGGAAATCAATACCTTTCTTTTGAGCATACCCTTTTGCTACTAGTCTTGCTTTGTACCTTTTAATTTTATCAGCAACACTTTTCTTCAGTTTGTAGACCCATTTGCAACCAACAATTTTCCTACCATTTGGAAGTTCTACCAAGTCTCATGTTTTATTCTTCTCCAAGGCATCCATTTCTTGTTTTATTGCTATTTTCCATTTAGCACTTTCAACATCATCCATCACTTCCTGATAACAACTAGGTTCCCCATCATCAGAAATCAAACCAAAAGATAAATTATAATCATCATACCTCTTAGGAGGATTTCTGACTTGTGTAGTTGTCCTTAGAGCTAGTTTTGGCATTTCCACTTTTTCCTATATATTTTCTACATCTTCATCTTTATCTTCAGAAGCTTCTTCCTACTCCTTTTCATCTGTAGATGGTTGAGTTTCCAACTGAATTTGTTGATTTTGTGGTACTTGTTCCTATTTCATTTCAACTTCTACTATGTTTGATTTATGAGAGGAGATTCATCAAAAACTACATATCTGCTAATGATGATTTTGTGGGTAGTGGGATCCCACAATCTATATCCCTTAACTCCATCACCATAACCAACAAAGATATACTTCTTTAATTTAGGGTCCAACTTAGAACGTCAAGCTTTTAAAATAAGAGCATAAGCATCACAACAAAAAAAATGGATTTGAGTAATTATAAGAATTACTTGTCCATACCTCTTCAGGAATCTTATAGTCTATTGCAACTAATGGTAACTGATTTACTAGATAGCATGTTGTATTGACTACTTCTACCCACAACTCTTGCTCCAACTTGGAATTATTGAGCACGCGTTTTGCTCTCTCTAGAAGAGTCATAACACCATTTTCTGAGGAGTGTAAATTGTGATTTTATGCCTTTCGATCCTAGCTTCCTTGCAATAATTTTCAAATTCTAAAGATGTGAACTTGCCTCCATTATTTGTTCTTAAACATTTGATTTACTTGCCAATACTCTTTTCAACCAAAGCTCTAAAATACTTAAATACACTAAACAAATCAGCTTTCCTTTTAAGAATATAGACCCGCACTTTTCTAAAGTAATCATTTATAAATGTCACAAAATATGATGATCCTCCAAATGAAATTGTAGGGGATGGTCCCCAAACATCTGAATGAATATAATCTAGGATACCCTTACTTGTATGACTACCTATTTTAAACTTTTGTCTACATAGCTTCCCAAAGACATAATACCTGCAGAAATTCAAATTTATAGATTTTAAATTTGGAAGTAACTTAGGGTTTACCAATACCTTTAGCCCTTTCTCGTTCATATGGCCCAGTCATTGATGCCATAAATGAGTAGAATCATTTACATTTTTAGATATCATCGCTACTTCACATATTTCAGTACTCCCAAGTAACTTGTAAAGGTTCCCAATCTTTGTAGCCTTCATTACCACCATAATGCCCTTGGACACTTTCAATGCTCCACCTTGACATGTAAATTTATAACCTCCAAAATCCAAAACTCCAAAGGAAATTAAATTTTTTTTTAGTTCCGATATATGTCTTACTTTTGTCAATGTCCTCACAATACCATCAAACATTTAAATTTTAATGCTCCTAGTCCCAATAGTCTTACAAGAAACATTATTTCCCATAGTAATGACATTGCCATCAATAGTTTGGTAAGAAGAAAACCAACTCCTATGTGGACACATGTGATGCAAAGCACCAAAATCTAATAACCATTCATCATGATATTGTGAACTATTACAAACAAATAGTACTTCATCAACTATACTTAAACTTGTTTCAATCGGATTTGCTTCCTTTTTGGAGTCATCATTGTCTTCTTTCCTCTTCCAAAAAACTTTCTTGAGATGTCCTGATTTGTTGCAATACCAACATTTTCCCTTACCTTTTTTGCCTTTTGACTTAGATCTTGATATACCTTTTGAATTCTCCCCTTTTTCTGTGGATTGACCTCTAGCCACCATTGCTTCTAGTGTGGAATTTTATGTATTAGATTTCCTCTACACCTCCTCAGACAAAAAAGTTCCCACAACAGAATCAAATTCAAGTGTGTCAGTTGTGCTAAAGCTAATGGAAGTGACTAAGTGATTTCAGGATTCAAGTAATGAACACAATAACGTGACTGCCTTGTCTTCATCTTCAATTTTTACCTCCATACTAGTTAATTGGCACATAAGAGTATTGAAAACATTTAAATGATCAACAATTTTGATACCTTCTTTCATTTGCAAACAATACAACTGCCTCTTCAAGTAGATTCGGTTTGTTAAGGATTTTGTCTTGTAAAGGCTCTCCATTCTACCCCATAAGCCTATTATTGTTTCCTCTCCAACAATATTGAAAAGAACATCATCTGCCAAACACAACCAAATTGTGCTAATAGTTCTTATATCCAAATCTTCCTAGCCCTCATCAATCATATTCATAGGTTTCTTTGACGTGCCTACCAACACCTTGCGCAATCCTTGTTGCACCAACATATCACACATCTTGAGCTTCCATAGCTCAAATTTATTCTTCCCATTGAATTTCTCCACCTCGACCCTTGCATTCGAAACCTTCACCATTTGATACTATAGAACAAACACCAAATCCTAACACAATCACTACAAAATAAAAGCTTTGATACCACTTATTGAAAAACTTTTAGATTTTAATGATAAACTTAAAACTCCAAAATCATATAATTGTTACTAAATTCTCTTCACACTAAATTTAGTTAGACCTAAGTGCAGTTGTTTCAGGAAGAATAAAAGAAAACTTTGAGGTTATTGCATTTAATGAACAGCTGATGTCTTGACAAAGTAGAGATAGACATTCAGTTGTCAGGATAACCCATCAGTCCAATCAGGACTAATGAATCATCATAACAAGTGAATCATGATGTCAAGGAATCAATCATTCAAGAAATACAGTTGATCTAACATAGTGTTATCTTTCAGGAGTTATAAGACAAATTGAGTATTCAGTTGATCATATTTGAAAGAAAGAAGGAAATATATTTATTTAAACTGTCATTTCATGTCATATCTGGAACATACATTCAGTATTTGTTACTCTATCCTATGCATTGATTGAAAAAGAAATATACATACATCAAGTGCATAAGATAAATTAATGGATCATGTTTAAAAGAAGTGTTCAAATATGTCCCACACAAGCTGTGGAAGTAACTAAACTGAGCAATGCAGACATTTGAAAGCTATACATCTGATGATAAAATAAATAAGGAAGAACACATGATAAAACTAAATATCCATCATTGCCTGAGCAAGGAGGTTGTTGAGAAGTTGGATAGTTGATCTTCAGTCCTCATCTTTAGATCCAGTTGTATCAGTTGAACCTGCAAAAAATTGGGGAAAGTCCCATAAGAGTTCCAAATATTTAATGCTATCATATGCTTTTATCAGCAGACATATCAACTTGTCACATCATGCATTTCATATGAAAGATCAAATTAGATATGTGCTATAAACTAGAATATCATGAAGAGGATCAATCAATACCATCAGGTATGTTTTTATGTTAACTTGTTTGTTCACTGTGTAGGTATAGGAAAAGTAATGTTGCTGATTTGAAGACAAATAAACATGTGGATAAAATGTGGCTCCCACAAGGGTTGAGCCTAGCATGTTTCCTTTTTTATTCATTTAAAAAGGAATATCAGAAAAAGCCAGGATGCATCATTCAAAGGACATCATGCATCATTTAATCAACTTACAGAGAAAGTGTGTCATCATGACATTAATTACAGTTGATTGAAACAAATCAGATAAAGACACATATGCCAATTGATGAGTTCCAAGTTGGACTCATGAAATACATCTTTTTGCCTCTCTTTTTCTCCTTCCTGAGTCCATCTTTCCTAATGTCTACACCCAAATAAGCTAGCAAGACTGTTCTATCTTATGATAAATTGAGATAGATTACTTAAGATTATAATTTCTGATTGAGTGACTAATGTGCATCGAATTGATGGAAAAATATAGAAACTTCTCTCTTTTTGATTCAATAGGTGTAGATGCCAGGAATAGCAATTTTGTGCATCTCTGGAGATAGTCTTCAATGATGTCTGGAGACAATACCAAAGTACCATGACACCTGAAGTTTTGAAGAAATGAGGAATGCCTCTCCGGAGCTGAACAGAGAAAGCTACAGTATCTCTAAAGCTACAGACATATCTCTGGAGCTGCAGATAGGAACAGTTATCTCCGGCACCTCCTGAGAGCAGGGCATATTTCCAGCATAAGCTACCGACCAGGCACTCTCAGAAGTGATCATAATACCCCCCATTTCACTCAAATCATCACCTGAGTGATGACGGGTCATCTTTAGTTAAACTGCTGAAGTTTTATCTTTTCAAAGTTTTTGCATGAGTTACAGATGGAACTGATTCAATATCCCTATTTTCAGGGCCTCGATGCCCAAATGTATTAAAACTCAAACTTAGATTCTGAGTGGACTTCTGTTCCACTCAAGTCTACTTTTATTGCATGATTTTCATTCATAGTTAAACAGCTAGTGTAATAAAGAGATAGATGTCATCTCATAGAAGAACTGATAGATAAGATAAGTGATATGTCATCACTCTTTTTTATATATACTTGTAGAAACAGCAGAAGAAATATACAATGATTGTATTATTCTGATTCTCGGTAATCTCAATTCTGTGTTAGCAATATTTTCATGAATGCAGAGTTAATGAATTGGATTGGATCTAGTTGTGGTCTTCTTTTGTACTGATTCCCTACTGTAGCCTTCAGCCCCAAGGGTGTGGAGTAAGGGCCCACTCTCACCACTAAGGCAAGAGGCTAGTACCACTGTTTTATTACTTCAGCTTTTTGTTATAAAAAGTATTTACTGATTTTGATAGGTAGATGCATATTACTATTTTAAGATTGCTTTGAGTAAATTTCTTGTTTTATCTTATTTTCAGCATTCCTTAAATTCATTTAGTACGTAGACAGATTAATCTTTCAAATTTGTAGAAGCTGTTAAGAATAGGTAGAAACTGGTAACTGTAGAATCCCTAGTTGCAAGCAGCTGAGGACATAGCCCCTGGATTATTGACATCTGAAAACAGATTAAATGATGAGGTACAACGACACCTTGTCACCAATCAAGTCTCAAATGCATATCAGATAGAAAGAGCAAGCTACAGGACCCATCTTAAGGTACAATAGGTATTTATTTCATCTCAAAGTGATTAAGTATCATGAACAAATGATAAATGTAGCTACAATGAGAAGATATGCTACAGTAGTGTTCATTGTTCATACATATGATGTTACAGTTGAAGACAAGTCACAAAATCACACTTATGTATGTCATTGAGATTATCAGTCATATAAGTGTGTACATTGCTACCTAATGAAGTTAAGGTTACAGAATAATGCTTACAGGAGACATAATTTGTGTATCATTGACATGAGTTAAAGGATATAAACATGAAAAACATTATCTGATTATGATCAGAAGGATAATTTAAAATGATCAGATATAGGTGTTCATAGAGATCAAGTATAGGTATCATTATCTCTGACACAATGGTAAAATCTCTACAGATATCTGATACATAAGAGAGATCAAAACAACAAGGTAGTAATACCTCTAACTAGTGACAGTCGAGTATTTTGTATTCATACTTTATAGCTGCTAGTTGTTATAATGATGGAAGTGAAACAGTAGAAGACTCATAAATGCTATATGCTACAGTGATACTGTTGACAGAGATACAAGACGAGTATTCATTACTTCATATACCATTATTTCTGATTGATACAGTTATGATAGGCATATGCCATGATGGAGGACAGGTAAAGAATATATGCCAAGCTAAGATTCCATGCATAGAAAATATATTCATGTATACAAGACTGTTACAATATCTTTTTGTAGAAAAATGATATTTGTTATCACTCAGAGTGATCAGAAGCCAGAGAAGAAGCTACAAGTTTAAAAGATTAAGTCTCAATGATGACAAAAAATATTTCTGTATTATAAAAGTTAAAACCCTAGTTCCAATTTTTCTAAACGGAGTCTTCTCTTCATGCACAAAAATGAAGGAGAATGCTCAAAAAAGACAATAAATACCATGAATGTTGTAGTGGAACTTCTTAAAATGCAAACACTTGAAGAGGGTTTGAAACATTAACACATTTCTTACATACAGTGAAAAGAATCAACACAAGGTATTTGTTTGCCATGGTCGTGAAGAGGAAATGAGTTTTTATGCCTGAAACAAGATTCTCTCATGTAAAATCAAAATCCTCATTTTCATGAAACCCTAAGTTTTCATCTTATATGCATAGTGAAAGGAGAAGTTACAGAGAAATGTTTTTACATCATAGTCATGCCTAAATAAGGGTTTTTCTGAGATACCCATATGGGTTTCTCATGAAACCCTAATACATTTTTTAACATTACAGGAAAGAAATGATGCTACAGTGGTGTTACAATTGGTCGTGCCTGAAAGTGGCAAGTATTATGCATTTTGAATTGAAACCCTTGTTACAGGTTAGAAACCCTTTCTTCATTTTTGCAGTGACAGAGTCAAAAAAGAGTTCAGTAATGTATTTCAGTATGGCCGTGGGTAAAGAGGTAGTCTCCTGGCAAAGATTCAAAGAAGCCCTCATTTCATTTAAACTAAAAACCCTTCAATGTTTCAAGTGACAAAATCCAAACAAGTGCTATAGAAAATGACAATGGCCACGGCCATACAGAAAGAGAAGAATATTAAACAATACCCAGATAAGAAAGGTTTGAAACCCTTGTCCCTTTCATGCATTTACAAAAATAGTCAAATGTATACAACAAATAAGAGGAGAGCTTACCTCTAAGGATGCAGAGAAGAAGAAATACATGGTCGCGGCCTCCTTTAGGAGGTTTTCCTTTTATTTACCTCTTTTCCTCACATTTGCAAAAGTTTTCAACATAGAGAGCAAAGATAATGTCAAGAAAAGAATATGGCAGGAGAAAGTGTAAGTATGGCCGCAGCCATTGTCATAAGAAGTCAGAAATGAAAGAAATGCCAGTCAAAAAACAAATATACAACACTTACCATTTTATGTCGTCTCTTTTGACTCAGAAATGCAAAAGAATCAAGCATAGAGGCCTGAAGAATACAAAGAGAGGCCGAAGGAGATCATGAAACCCTAAGTGCCAAGAAGTTGCAGAGCGGCAGCCGACAGAGAAAGAACAAAATGAAATGACTTAGTGTTTAGGTTTTCCTCTCACTTTTGTTCGAGGATTCTTTTCTTCATTGAGTTTTTTGACTTTATAAAACTTAAATCATTGCCTTATCTAAAATGCCGATAGGGGTCAAAACATTGAGTCATGAAATTTCCTAGCATCATTGTTAGAAATGGCTAACAGATATGTAATGTTTGCATATGGCCCCAAGTCAAAGAATCGTAAATCATGAAGAATGGTGGCCAATAGTCCTAAGGTAAGTATTATACTTTGCAACATTCAAACAATACTTATTACCTTGGGGTCGACTACAATATGGTCAAAGAGAGTATTCCTTATGCCTTGAAGAGTCATCATTCGAGGTCAAAGTCAAAGGATGCATGGAGACAAAATAGGTTTACAAGGTGGCGGATAAGGTGGCATAAGGTGACAGTGTATTATTGTTTTTTGCATGAAGGAGATATGGAGAGGAAGAGGCCCTATTTTTGCATAATGATACATATGGCAAAGTGGTAAGGTGACTTAGGGTTTCTATCTTACATGGTGAAGATATATGGCAGTAAGGCCATTTTGCATTGTATTTGGAGTGATAAGGGTATATATTTTTTCCTTGAGGCACATTGGCATGTAAATAGATATATTTTCTCACAGGGGGCTATAAGGAGGTTTTATTTCCTCTAAATCCTATTTTTGCTCAAATCATGCAAATTAAGCATGTGTAGATTGGAGAGATAAGGAGTTTATTCTTTTCATGCATGATTTTACAAACAAATCAAATGTAAATAAATAATAAATTAATTAAAATAATTACTTTATTATTTTTCACAAATTGTAAAATCAAAAGTAGTACAAGTTGTAACCAATAAGAGTAATTATTTTAATTACTTTATTATTTACTCACAATCAATTTTGTAAATGCAAAATCATGCAAATTGATGAGTTGAGTTAACTAGGCCATCTAGGGGTTTCTTGCATGATTTGAGGAGCATTTTTAGGGTTTTTGGTCAACTTCTTGATCAAGCACATGGAGAGGTCCAAATTGGAGCTATTTTTGCTCGATTTGTGGTAGTTTGAGCCCTTATTTTTAGGGATTTTTGAGTTTGCTCATGGATCACTTTAGAGGACTTATTTTTAGAGGCAGTTAGATGTAGTTCATTTTTTGCATGCCTCTTAGTGAGAGCAAGCTATATATTGTAAAGCAAAACTTGTTTTTGCTAGTTCTTGCCTTTTTGCTCTTTTACACTTTGAGAGAGAAGAAGGTTTTGCAGCGCATTTTTGACAGTTTTATAGATATTACAGCAGGTTACATGTTCCATTTTTTGTCTTTCTTGCAATATTTCCTTTATTTTTTTGGAATCAAGTAGTTGCCTTTCCTTTTGATGCTAATTGTATGCGGTGATTTGATGAAGTTTTACTGTGTTTAATTATCAAAACCTTTAAAATTATTGACTCACTCTTACTTGTAGTATTAAGCATAGTGACATTACAGGTCTTAGGTTGTGTTACTGAAAATAATCCTTTTGTGTTGTGAGAAATCCTTTTCCTTCATAAAAAGTCTATTTTCAAGCCTTCCTTAGAAATACTTTTGTGATATTTATGCCAGGATTGGATTGTGTGGGTCAGATTTCTAAATTCTATTGTGAACCAGATTGTAAATTTTCTATCCTTATTAGGTGCATCACCAATTTTTATAGTATTATTTCCTTATAGTTTCCTTCTTACCCTTTTCCAAAACAGAAAATCATAGTTTCAAATAGAATATTTTAAGGGAACTAGCCCACAATCTGGAGGTTCAAGCTCACTATAGGTCACCCACAGCTTGAGTTTGTTCCCATGTTTCGAAGGATTACAGAGTTTCACATCTTTGCATAAGGATACAATCCTCATCGACAACAGTTTTTGGCACGCCTGGTGGGACTTTGAACTGATTTTTAGTTCAAAAAGAACTTTTTTTTTGTTGTTTTGGTATGAACAACAGGATTTACAGTCTTTCAGAGGTTTATCTTTCAAGTACCTGGTGACTCTATCTTTTTGGTTTTGAATAGATTAGATTTTATAGCCTATGAGAAAAATTTCACAAGATCAGTTGTTTTCCAACTTTTGAATGAGTAGGCATGTCTACCTTTCATGGAAACATGTCACATCATCCATTATATCATGAAAATACTACTAATCCTCCATCTTATCAGCCATATCAGATTAGCCATGTTGCTAATTTCAGTCCAAATTCCATGGTTTTTTAAGGAAAAGCATGCACAATACTCTTACCTCCCACCCACCCCTGCTCATTCTTCGTATCATCATTTACATGTCCAAAATTAATCCCAAGAAGTAATGGATATGAAATATAGCATGAGTGATATCAATGATACATTGTTAAAAGTCACAATGCAGCTAGAAGAGTTTAGGAGGCTACAAGAGTATCAGCAGCAGCAAGAGGAGATGGATTATCAGGCCTATCTTCATGAGCAAGAATTGGAGGCACAAAGGATACAATTTAAACAAAATCTTGCAAGACAAATTGTAGCAAAAGACGCATAGATGAAGTATTTGCTTACACAAATACAAAAGTAGAACATCTGAATAGCTGCATTCATTCCGGATCACCCTTCTCAAAATGAGGTTAGTAGGTATCAAGTTTCAAGTTTCAAAATTTTTTGATTTTGCTCAAGAATCTAGTTGCATTCAAAATCAGTCTAATAGTCCTCAATATTAATCACATTAAGTACCTGAATCAAACCATCAGGTTTTTGAACAAGTATGGTAGCCTTCTTGTACCAAGTACCCTAGTTATAAAATACCAAGTTTTATCAAAATTACATCTTCCATACCAATCCAAAATCAGGAAAGGGAAGAAGTAGTGATAAAACTTGAACCAATCAAAATTTTGCATTTCAATCAAGAAAAATCAGCAGTGGTGCAAGATATTTCTATTGTTTTTACTGTATCTCCAGGTGAAAATAAGCTTAATGCATATAAAAAGGATGATGGTTCAATTTTGACACCAAATCATTTACATTTTGATTCGTTTGAGAACTTTTCTAATGTTGTTTACAAGATAAATGAAATCAAGTCATAGATATTGGAAGGGCAAAATCTCCAGTTACAGAGACAAATTATCCAAGTTCCAAGTGAGAATAAATTAGACAAAGCAGAGGACTTAGTCTTTTTATTTGATCAACTATGTTCTTTTATTGAGATAGATGAAGTTATCATAACACGGGCAGAAGTAACTAAACATCTAGAAGATGCAAGTAATTGTGACAGTCTACTGATTTACCAAGAGCAGAATGAAGAGTCATGAGAACACTAGGAGTTTGGAGTTGGAATTAGATATTCTACCACCTGTTCCCAGTAGCTTTCAAAAGCCTGATAATTTTGAGGAGTTATTAGTTGTTCTAACAGAAGAGGATGATTTATTAACCATGAAGGAGGAGTTGATATGGCAACACATCATGCAGGGTGAAAATTCTAAGCAGCATAGTGAGGAAACTCAAATGGTTTTAGTGAAAGATTACCAGTTAGATGAAAGCATGTTTTTAGGTATTATAGAGGATTTTTATTCTAACATAGATAATGATCTGATGCTATGTGAATTAGCAGTATGTGATCAGCCTATTCAAGTCAAGGAGATAGACATTACTTCATCTCAACTAACTTTTTCAAATCAGATTGACATTACAAGTGATCATAGGATACCAAATCTAAATCAAGACACCAGGAGTATTGATCAAAGATACATCATTACAAGAGGATGCCCAATTAGAGATATGGTTGTCAGAGAGATGAAAATGTAGGTACAGATTGTTGTTGTACCCACAGAGCAATTTTCAGCCTTAGAATAGCAAAATCAGATCATCTTTTTGCCCCACGACAAAGGTTTCATGATCAGGTTCAGTTAGTGAGTGAATTTATCTACATTTTTATGAAACATTGCAGAAATTTATTGAGTACTTTATTGTACTTCATCTAATTTCAGACATCCATAAGCATGTGAATCAATGTCCCTTGTTGAGAAAGGGAAGTTATTTTAATCAAACAGTTAATGGATTTGTTTGACCAGCTTCAATGGCTGGTTAGTGTAGGGTTGAGTAGAATTTCAGTTTAGTATTTTGTTTCCAAGAATTGCTTCTAGACATTTTGTTGGCTTTGTCTTAAGCAAGCTAGTTTAGTTTCAGTTTCAATTTTGTTGATGTTGTAGTGTTTCAGTCAATTTTGAGTTACAGAAAGTTTTTCGAAGTTTAGGACTGAAAAAGACTCCATGCCCAATGGAATTGCAAGGCCACTGGTTCTAAGTTGTTTAGCAAGCAAACACCCCTGAGAGGTCACCAAAAATGTTACTAAATTTTGTTCACACTAAATTTAGTTAGACCTAAGTGCAGTTGTTTCAGGAAGAATAAAAGAAAACTTTGAGGTTATTGCATTTAATGAATAGTTGATGTCTCGACAAAGCAGAGATAGATATTCAGTTGTCAAGATAACCCATCAGTCCAATCAGGACTGATTGGACTGATGAATCATCATAACAAGTGAATCATGATGTCAAGGAATCAATCACTCAAGAAATACAGTTGATCTAACATAGTGTTATCTTTCATGAGTTAAAGACAGATTGATTATTCAGTTGACCATATTTGAAAGAAAGAAGGAAAGATATTTATTTAAACTGTCATTGCATGTCATATTTGGAACATACATTCAGTATCTATTACTCTATCCTATGCATTGATTGAAAAAGAAATATACATACATCATGTGCATAAGATAAATTAACTGATCATGTTTAAATGAAGTGTTCAAATGTGTCCCACACAAGCCGTGGGAGTAACTAAACTGAGCAATGTAGACATTTGCAAGCTATACATCTGATGATAAAAGAAATAAGGAAGAACACATGATAAAACTAAATATCCATCATTGCCTGAGCAAGGAGGTTGTTGAGAAGTTGGATAGTTGATCTTCAATCCTCATCTTCAACTCCAGTTGTATAAGTTGAACTTGCAAAACATTAGGGAAAGTCCCATAAGAGCTTCAGATATTTAATCTTATCATATGTTTTTATCAACAGACATATCAACTTGTCACATCATGCATTTCAAATGAAAGATCAAATCAGACATGTGCTATAAACTAGAATATCATGAAGAGGATCAATCAATACCATCAGGTATGTTTTTATGTTAACTTGTTTGTTCACTGTACAGGTATAGGAAAAGTAATGTTGTTGATTTGAAGACAAATAAACATGTGGAGAAAATGTGGCTCCCACAAGGGTTGAGCATAGCATGTTTCCTTTTTTATTCATTTAAAAAGGAGTACCAGAAAAAGATAGGATGCATCATTCAAAGTACATCATGCATCATTTAATCAACTTATAGAGAAAGTGTGTCATCATGACATTAATTGTAGTTGATTGAAACAAATTAGATAAAGACACATATGCCAATCAAGTCTCAAATGCATATCAGATAGAAAGAGCAAGCTACAGGAGCCATCTTAAGGTACAACAAGTATTTATTTCATCTCAAAGTGATTAAGTATCATGAACAAATGATAAATACAGCTACAATGAGAAGATATGCTACAGTAGTGTTCATTGTTCATACACATGATGTTACAGTTGAAGACAAGTCACAAAATCACACTTATATATGTCATTGAGATTATCAGTCATATAAGTGTGTACATTGCTACCTGATGAAGTTAAGATTACAGAATAATGCTTACAGGAGATAGAATTTGTGTATCATTGATATGAGTTATTGGATATAAACATGAAAAGCATTATCTAATTATGATCAAAAGGATAATTTAAAATGATCAGATATAGGTGTTCATAGAGATCAAGTATAGGTATCATTATCTCTGACACAATGGTAAAATCTCTACAAATATCTGATACACAAGAGAGATCAAAACAACAAGGTAGTAATACCTCTGACTGGTGACAGTCAAGTATTTCTTATTCATACTTTATAGCTACTAGTTGTTATAATGATGGAAGTGAAACAGTAGAAGACTCATAAATACTATATGCTACAGTGATACTGTTGACAGAGATACAAGACAAGTATTCATTACTTCATATACCATTATTTCTAATTGATACAATGATGATAGGCATATACCATGATGGAGGACAGGTAAAGAATATATGCCAAGCTAAGATTTCATGCTCAGAAAATATATTCATGTATACAAGACTATTACAATATCTTTTTGCAAAAAAATGATATTTGTTATCACTCAGAGTGATCAGAAGCCAGAGAAGAAGCTACAGGTTTAAAAGATTAAGTCTCAAAGATGACAGAAAATATTTCTATATTATAAAAGTTAAAACCCTAGTTCTAATTTTTCTGAACAGAGTCTTGTCTTCATGCACAGAAATGAAGGAGAATGCTCAGAAAAGAAAATAAATACCACGAATGTTGTAGTGGAACTTCTTAAAATGCAAACACTTGAAGAGGGTTTGAAACCTTAACACATTTCTTGCATATAGTGTGATGCAGGAGCATCTAGTGGTGTAAGGGCAATCTTGCATCACCCAAAAAAAGATGTGTTTCAAAATTGTTGATGTTCTTTCCATTTCTTTTCAAAATTTGTGGTTCTAGTTCCATAATCGCTTGAATAATGATGTAAAACTTTTAGTTTTTCCAAACTGCTAAAAATAACAACCTGCTATTTTTAGAAATTTTGCATTTGGGCACGGATTGAAGTGAAAATTTACAGGAAGCTTCATAACTGAAAAATAAGACCTTTGGCAAAGGAATTACGTAAAGATCACTTGCGAGCTAAAAGATATTAAAGTTTTCGTTTCTCAAAAAATGCCTGAAAATTATTCAAACTCAAGTTTGAGGCACTAAACAGCCCCATACAGACCTGAAAATGGTCAAAACAAGCAAATTTGGTATTAGCGTGTAGAGCACTCCGCGAGCTTTCCGACGCATAAAATGGTTCATCAATCGAACACCCAGATCAAAAGTTATGGCTCCCAGAAGTTGACCTATTTTTGGAGGGAGGTACAAATTTTAAAATTAGGTTGTTGGCTACCAAAAAGGCTATTAATAACCATTTTTGGGAACCCTAGCTAGTAGTGGATTTAAGGGGGAAAGTGTAGAGTCAAGAATAAGTGGGAAAACAAAAACCCTAGCTGATTTGGGGGTTATAGAAGGCAGATGATTCCAGAGTCTTGTGATAGGAAGTTGTAATGTGTTGCAACCTGTGGAGGGTTGATTCCTCTGATTGTATTTGAGCTTTTGTAATTTAATAAGTTGTCCAAATCAATAAAAGAAAGTTTTATTTTATGTGTGCAATTTTTTTTTATGTGTGTTTTATGATTTACCCCCTTCTTCAAGTGGTATCAGAGCAAGGTTTCCTGAGTGTGTAGACAGATTGCCGACCATGAGGCAGTTTTCACCAGGACCTGAGGTTGTGGGTTTGCTATGGAGATCAAGATGCCTTCATGAAAAAATTGTATTGGGAGGAATGCTTTGATGGAAGAGGGTTTTAGAGCCCTACAAAGGCAAATCAATGCATTGCAAGAGGAGCTACAAAGAGGGTTTGAGCCGAGAACAAGAGAAGAAAGAGAAGATGAAGCTGAAGAAGAGCTATCTGAGGAAGAACAAGAAGCTACAAGAGATCCTGCAGAAGAAAGGTTGTTGAGGGCCATTTCAAATATTATAAAGAGGCCCAGGATCAAAGTTTCTACATATTTTGGAGATTTGAATCCAACATAGCTTATTGATTGGATCAATGACATGAAGGAGTATTTCAAGTACAAAGATGTAGAAGACCCAGATTGGGTCAAGTTTGCAAAAATAAAGTTGAAGGGCCATGCCAGTATTTGGTGGAAGGAGGTCCAGTTAGAGAGGAACAAAAGAGGAAAAGGAAAGATCACCAGATGGGATCGGATGGTGGAGAAACTAAAGAAGCAGTTCAATCCTGTGGACTATGAGATGGAGTTGCTAAAGAAGATGTAAGGACTAAAGTAAGGTAACAAGTCTGTTAAGGAGTATACATAAGAGTTTTATAAAATTACTATCAGGACAAGCCATGCAAATCCCAACAAGGAGAAGGTAGCCCATTACATTAATGGGTTGAGGCCAAGTATTCAAGAGGAGCTAAGCCTAGTCAGAATGACCACCATAGAAGATGCATACCAATTTTCCCTAAAGGTGGAAGAGAAGCTGAATAAAATATTCAATAGCAAGCAAAGGGGAAGAGGTCAAAGCAGAAGGACTAGTGGAAGACCCTATGGAGGCCATAATGAAGATCAAAAGAAACGTGAAGAAGCTGGCACAGTTCAAAATCAAAGAGGGGATAATTCCTACCGCCCTCGTGACTAGAACAATGGTGAGCAAAGAGGAAGAGGAAGAGGCAGACCTAGGCAAGGACCTGGAAGAGGAGGTTTCAGGGGAACCTGTTTCCAATGTGGAGAAGAAGGGAATCGAGCATACGAGTGTCCGCAACATCAAGGAAGGATGAATAGAAGACCTGAAGGTAATGCATGAGGTGCACATGTAGATGAAGATGCATAATCTGAGCACTCTAAAGATGCTGAAAGGGGAGAAACCCTAGTTGTCAGAAGAACTTTGTTAAATGAGGAGAAAGAACCCAATCAGAGGAAAAGTTTATTCTACACAAGGTGCAAATGTGAAGGTAAGTGTTGTGATATTATTATTGACAGTGGAAGCACTGATAATCTTGTTTCAGAGGAGATGGTTGACAAGTTGAAGTTGACAAGAAGAAAGCATCCACATCCATATCGGATTGCATGGTTGCAGAAGGACCATAGAGCTTTGGTCAATGAGCAGTGTTTAGTGAAGTTTGAGATTGGGGACTACCATGATGAGTTGTGTGATATCATACCGATGGATGCATGTCATATGTTGTTGGGGAGGCCGTGGTAGTATGATAGGAACGCTGTCCATGATGGTCATGCAAACACATATTCCCTAACAAAGGATGGAGTTCGTCATAAGTTGAAGCCCTTGAAGGAGGTGGAAGAAAAGGTATGTAGTACTGCCAGAATTTGCTTGGTAGATGGCAGAAAAGTTTTGGAGGGTATGAAGCATGAGCGTTATTGCTTTGCATTGATCCCTAAGATTAGTCAAGAGAAATGTGAAGATGTACCAACAAAAGTCTCAGTTATGTTGGAAGAATTTTAGGATATTATCTCTAATAATGTACTAGAAGTTTTACCACCGATGAGGAAGATAAGTCACCAAATGGATTTGATACCAGGAGCTAGTTTTCTGAATAAGGCAGCCCACAGAATGACTACTGTAGAGAGTGAAGAGCTGAACAGACAAGTTCAAGAGCTATTAAGGAAGGGACTGATAAGAGAGAGCCTAAGTCCATGTGCGGTACTTGCAGTACTAGCACCAAGGAAATATGGAGAGTGGAGAATGTGTATAGACTCTCTAGCCATCAATAAGATCACAATCAAGTATAGATTCCCATTGCCCCAAAACGGATGACATAATGGATTGTTTGAGTGGAGCCAAGTACTTCACGAAGATTGACTTGAAGAGTGGGTATCACCAGATTCGTATCAGAGAAGGAGACGAGTGGAAGACAGCCTTCAAGACAAAGGAAGGTTTGTATGAGTGGTTAGTCATGCCATTTGGGCTAACCAATGTACCGAGCACATTCATGTGGCTCATGAACAAGGTACGAAAAGAAATTTTGGGAAGTTTTGTTATTGTTTATTTAGATGATATTTTGATTTTCAGTGAGACTTGGGATGAGCATCTAATGCATATCATAAGAGTTTTAGAGAAGCTAAGGGAGGAGAAGTTGCTGATTAATATGAAGAAATGTAGTTTTGCAAAGAAGGAGTTGGTATACCTAGGATTTGTTATCTCAGAGGAAGGTCTTAAGATGGACCCAGAAAAAGTAACGGCTATCATTGAATGGCCTACACCAAGGAGTACAACAGAGGTACAATCTTTTCATGGTTTGGCAAGTTTTTACTGAAAGTTTATTAGAAATTTTAGTAGCATTTGTGTACCCCTGACTGAGACAATGAGAGGGGATAGAAAAGAGTTTAGATGGACTAAAGGAGCAGATAAAAGCTACTATACAGTGAAGCAAAAAGTCACAGAGCAACCTATTTTGGCACTTCCAGATTTCAATAAGGTATTCCAGGTAGATTGTGATGCTAGTGGCAATGTTATAGGAGCTATTTTGAGTCAAGAAGATAAGCCCATTGCCTATTTTAGTGAGAAGCTTAATGATGCCAAGAAAAAGTATTTTGTTTATGATCAGAAGTTTTATGCAATAGTTCAAGCTTTGAAGAAATGGAGACATTATTTGTTTCCAAAGGATTTTGTTTTATATATTGATCATCAGGCTTTACAGTATCTTAATAGTCAAGGAAAGTTGAACCAAAGGCACTTAAAATGGGTTGAGTTTTTGCAGAGCTATACTTTTATTTTGAAGCATAGGAGTGGGAAGTCCAACAAAGTTGTAGATGCCTTAAGCAAAAGGAAAATTTTATTGACAGAAATGAAGATAGAGGTTGTTGGGTTCGATGAGCTCAAAATTTTGTATCCTGAAGATCCAAATTTTGCAGAGGCCTGGAAAACTTGTTTGGAACCTGTTACTTTGGATAGGACAAAATGGTTGGATTTCATGATCCAAGATGGTATGCTATTTAAAGGAAGCCAGTTGTGCATTCTGAGGAGCTCCATGAGAGAGAACCTGATTAAGGAGAAGCATAGTAGAGGATTGGCTGGACACTTTAGTCGAGATAAGACCATTGCTATTGTTGGTGAAAATTATTATTGGCCACAGTTGCAATAGGATGTGAGGAAATTTGTGCAAAGTTGTAGAGTGCGTTAGATGGCAAAAGGAACAAGTCAGAATACAGGGTTGTATCAACCATTACCTATACCAGAGAAGCCATGGGATGATATTAGTATGGATTTTGTTCTTGGTTTACCAAGGACACAGAGAGGACATGATTCCATTTTTGTAGTGGTGGACAGATTCTCGAAGATGGCACATTTTATTCCTTACAAGAAGACTAATGATGATGTTTATATTGCAGAGTTATTTTTTAGGGAGGTGGTGAGATTACATGGTCTACCAAAGAGCATAGTTTCAGATCAAGATACCAAGTTTGTTGGTTATTTATGGAGGACATTGTGGAAGAAGTTGAAGACAGATTTGAAGTTCAGTTCTGCACACCATCCACAGACTGATGGACAGACCAAAGTGGTGAATAGGAGTTTGGGTAACCTACTACGATGCTTAGTAGGAGATAAGCCCAAGGGATGGGATTTGATTGTACCACAGGTAGAATTTGCTTACAAAAATTCTGTCAATAGGAGTACTGGTAAATCACCATTCCAGATTGTATATGGGAATAGTCCAAGAAATGCTTCAGAGTTAAGGAATTTGGACAAAGGCGAAAAGACAAGTGTCAAGGCTGAAGACTTTGCAGAACACATGAAGAATTTGCATGAAGAGGTGAGAAAGCACATTAATAAGATGAATATTCAGTACAAGGTTAAGGTAAATTAGAAGAGGAGATATAAGGAATTCCAGGTAGGAGATGAATTCATGGTTCACTTGAGAAAAGAAAGGTTCCCAATTGGAACATACAATAAGCTAAAAATGAAGAAATTTGGACCATGCAGAATTTTGAAGAAACATGATTTAGGAAATGCATATAAGGTAGAGCTATCGATTGGGATCGACATTTCCCATGTTTTCAACATTGTTGATTTATCATAATATCATGAAGGTGGAACAGAGGATGGACCAACAAAGGAATAGTGGAGTATTTCGACATTTACTTCAACAAAGGAGATAGAAGAGATCTTGGATAGTCGTGTGGGAAGAAGTACTCGGAACAGGCAATATGAAAAATACCTGGTGAAATGGAAAGGATGGCCTATTAAAGATTCTTCTTGGTTGTCTAAGGCAGGGGTTGACCATTTTAGTTTTCCTCACATAAACGCCTAAGACGTGACAGGGTCACTTCTCAAATTACCCTAGGTGTCTGATGCAGGAGCATCCAATGGTGTAAGGGCAATCTTGCATCACCCAAAAAAAGATGTGTTTCAAAATTGTTGATGTTCTTTCCATTTCTTTTCAAAATTTGTGGTTCTGGTTCCATAATTGCTTGAATAATGATGTAGAACTTTCAGGTTTTCCAAATTGCTAAAAATAGCAACTTGCTATTTTTAGAAAGTTTGCATTTGGGCACGGATTGAAGTGAAATTTTACAGGAAGCTTCATAACTGAAAAATAAGACCTTTGGCGAAGAAATCATGCAAAGATCATTTGCGAGCTGAAAGATATTAAAGTTTTTGTTTCCTGAAAAATGCCTGAAAATTATTCAAACTCAGATTTGAGGCACTAAATGGCCCTGTACGGGACCGAAAATGGTTGGAACCGATAGAGCAGGTTCTTAGCGCTTAGAACACTCTGCGAGCTTTCTGACGCATAAAACAGTTCGTCAATCCCGGATCAAAAGTTATGGCTCCCAGAAGTTGACCTATTTTTGGAGGGAGATGCAAATTTTTAAATTAGGTTGTTGGCCTCCAAAAAGACTATTAATAACCATTTTTGGGAACCCTGGGTAGTAGTGGAGTTAAGGGGGAAAGTGTAGAGTCAAGAATAAGTGGGAAAATAGAAACCCTAGTTGATTTGGGGGTTACAGAAAGTAGATGATTCCATAGTCTTGTGATAGGAAGCTGTAATGTGTTACAGCCTGTGGAGGGTTGATTCCTCTTATTGTATTTGAGCTTCTGTAATGTAATAAGTTGTCCAAATCAATAAAAGGAAGTTCTATTTTCTATGTGCAATTTCTGTTGTTGTGTGTTTTATGATTTACCCCCTTCTTCACAGTAAAAAGAATCAACACAAGGTATTTGTTTGCCATGGCCGTGAAGAGGAAATGAGTTTTTATACCTGAAAGAATATGCTCTCATGTAAAATCAAAATCCTCATTTTCATGAAACCCTAAGTTTTCATCTTATATGCACAATGAAAGGAGAAGTTACAGAGAAGTGTTTTTACATCATAGTCGTGCCTGAATAAGGGTTTTTCTAAGATACCCATATGGGTTTTTCATGAAACCCTAATATATTTTTTAACATTATAGGAAAGCAATGATGCTACAGTGGTGTTACAGTTGGTCGTGCTTGAAAGTGGCAAGTAATATGCATTTCAAAGTGAAACCTTTGTTATAGGTTAGAAACCCTTTCTTCATTTTTGCAGTGATAGAGTCAAAAAAGAGTTCAGTAATGTATTTCAGTATGGCCGTGGGTAAAGAGGTAATCTCCTGGCAAAGATTCAAAGGAGCCCTCATTTCATTTAAATTGAAAACCCTTCAATGTTTCAAGTGACAAAATCAAAAGAAGTGCTACAGAAAATGACAATGGCCATGGCCATACAGAAAGAGAAGAATATTAAACAATACCCAGATAAGAAAGGTTTGAAACCCTTGTCCCTTTCTTGCATTTATAAAAATAGTCAAATGTCTATAGCAAAGAAGAGGAGAGCTTTCCTCCAAAGATGCAGAGAAGAAGAAATACATGGCCGCGGCCTCCTTTACGACATTTTCCTTTTCTTTACCTCTTTTCCTCACATTTGCAAAAGTTTTCAACACAAAGAGCAAAGATAATGTCAAGAAAAGAATATGGCAAGAGAAAGTGTAAGTATGGTCGTAGCCATTGTCATAATAAGTCACAGAAATGAAAGAAATGCCAGTCAAAAAACAAAGATACAACACTTACCATTTTCTGTCGTCTCTTTTGACTCAGAAATGCAAAAGAATCAAGCATAGAGGCCTGAAGAATACAAAGAGAGGCCGAAGGAGATCATGAAACCCTAAGTGCCAAGAAGTTGCAGAGCAGCAGCTGACAGAGAAAGAATAAAATGAAATGACTTAGTGTTTAGGTTTTCCTCTCACTTTTGTTCGAGGATTCTTTTCTTCATTGATTTTTTTTACTTTATAAAACTTAAATTATTGCCTTATCTAAAATGTCGCTGGGGGTCAAAACCTTAAGTCATGAAATTTCCTAGCATCATTGTTAGAAATGGCTGACAGATATGTAATGTTTGCATATGGCCCCAAGTCAAAGAATGGTAAATCATGAAGAATGGTGGTCGATAGTTCTAAGGTAAGTTTATACTTTGCAACATTCAAACAATACTTATTACCTTGGGGTCGACTACAATATGGTCAAAGAGAGTATTCCTTATGCCTTGAAGAGTCATCATTCGAGGTCAAAGTCAAAGGATGCATGGAGACAAAATAGGTTTACAAGGTGGCAAATAAGGTGGCATAAGGTGGCAGTGTATTATTATTTTTTGCATGAAGGAGATATGGAGAGGAAGAGGCCTTATTTTTGCATAATGATACATATGGAAAAGTGGTAAGGTGACTTAGGGTTCTATCTTACATGGTGAAGATATATGGTAGTAAGGCCATTTTGCATTGTCTTTGGAGTGATAAGAGTATATATTTTTTCCTTGAGGCACATTGGCATGCAAATAGATATATTTTCTCACAGGGGGCTATAAGGAGATTTTATTTCGTCTAAATCCTATTTTTGCTCAAACCATGCAAATTAAGCATGTGTAGATTGGAGAGATAAGGGGTTTATTCTTTTCATGCATGATTTTATAAAGAAATCAAATGTAAATAAATAATAAATTAATTAAAATAATTACTTTATTATTTTTCACAAATTGTAAAATCAAAAGTAGTACAAGTTGTAACCAATAATAGAGTAATTATTTTAATTACTTTATTATTTACTCACAATCAATTTTGCAAATGCAAAATCATGCAAATTGATGAGTTGAGTTAACTAGGCCATCTAGGGGTTTCTTGCATGATTTGAGGAGCATTTTTAGGGTTTTTGGTCAACTTCTTGATCAAACACATGGAGAGGTCCAAATTGGAGCTATTTTTGCTCGATTTGTGGTAGTTTGAGCCCTTATTTTTAGGGATTTTTGAGTTTTCTCGTGGATCACTTTGGAGGACTTATTTTTAGAGGTGGTTAGTTGCAGTTCATTTTTTGCATGCCTCTTAGTGAGAGCAAGCTATATATTGTAAAGCAAAACTTGTTTTCGCTAGTTCTTTCCTTTTTATTCTTTTACACTTTGAGAGAGAAGGTTTTGTAGCTCATTTTTGAATGTTTTATAGAGATTACAGTAGGTTACAGGTTCCATTTTTTGTCTCTCTTGCAATATTTCTTTTTTTTTTGGAATCAAGTAGGTACCTTTCCTTTTGATGCTAATTGTATGTGGTGATTTGATGAAGTTTTACTGTGTTTAATTATCAAAACCTTTAAAATTATTGTCTCACTCTTACTTGCAGTATTAAGCATAGTGACATTACAGGTCTTAGGTTGTGTTACTAAAAATAATCCTTTTGTGTTGTGAGAAATCCTTTTCCTTCATAAAAAGTCTATTTTCAAGCCTTCCTTAGAAATACTTTTGTGATATTTATGCCAAGATTGGATTGTGTGGGTCAGATTTCTGAATTCTATTGTGAACCAGATTGCAAATTTTCTATCCTTATTAGGTGCATCACCAATTTTTATAGTATTATTTCCTTATAGTTTCTTTCTTACCCTTTTCCAAAATAGAAAATCATAGTTTCAAATAGAATATTTTAAGGGAACCAGCCCACAATCTAGAGGTTCAAGCTCACTATAGGTCACCCACAGCCTGAGTTTGTCCCCATGTTTCGAAGGATTGTAGAGTTTCACAACTTTGCATAAGGGTGTAATCCTCATCGACAACAGTAATATTGCAGCATAATTAGTTACAAAGAAATTAGAGATAACAATAGAATATTAAAATAATAAAATAAGCAATCACATCAAAAGCAACAAGAGGTTTTACATGGTAAGACTCCAACAATATGCCAAAGAAACATCCACGGGGCAAAGTATCGATATTCTTACTGTTTAGAGGAAAAATTGCAATCTTCACATAGCTACAATTATAATATAATATGCTTTTGAAGGCTGCAAGGATATATAATATCTTCAACATAACCGCCACCATCATCTTTAGAAAAAAGTAGTTTTTTCTCTTTGGACAAAAAAGTAGATTTAAAACAAAAGATAAGATTTTTAACCTTTCTTTGAAAGATAAAATTGTTTCTTTCTTTCTTTGTTGTCACAAATTCAACACAAAAGTGGTTCGACATTTTTACAAGTTTTGAAAACCTCCTTCGAAGCCGAGCCATATTCTTCAAACCACTTCAAAACCCAATGCTTATGCATTATCAATTCATTAAGAAGGCTTTTAAATTTTCATTCAAATGCCTTGGGTTGATGTAAAATAGGTTTATAAATTAAATCATCCCTCAACATGGTTATGATAACCATGGAAGACCATGTATATAGCCAATAAACTATTAAAAGAGGCTATATTAAAATGGATCAGTTGAAAAGGCTTTGAAAAGTTTCAAGTGTATACAATGGCAGATAAAGAAAATGAGTTTCACAACTCATATTGGAGTCGACGAGGACTTTTTTGGTGTGGATGAGGTGTAAAATTACCATTGAATGTTTGACCATTGAAGTGGATGATATTTAAGTAGAGTTCTGACAAGGTTGTCACAACTAAACTAGAGCCCGACAATGGTGAAGAGGAAGGAACAAGATGTGGTTGTTTCTAGTTTGGAATTTCTCAAACTTGATGCTCAAGCAAGAGAGGATACAGTAGCAATATCAAGAAAAGGGTTGCATGCTTTTAGTGCATAGCAGAGGGTCTGACAGATCAAGCCCAAACTAAATTGATGGCTATAATAGCTAAACACTCGAATGATGGGGCTCTTGAAGCTAACTTGTGGCGAGTTGATATGTGTGCATGATGACATGCCATAGAAGATGCACTCATGGCTTTTAATTTTTGAAGAATGTTTATGATATGATGGTCAGAACAACATACCAAGTACAAGGTAATGCATAGTCTCGAGGTGAAAAGAGTTTAGTGGAGTGGCTGACTATTGAGAAGAAGGGAAAAGCAATTGAATTATTTCCAAGAAAAGTCTGTGATGATCAAATAACTACTATCCAAGATGCATATTAGAATATGGCGTGCACATTGGAAGAGGTTGATGGCATTGACTACAATAATCTGAATGAGTCAGAATTACTAGTAGAAATTTCTTGTGACTACTATGGACATCAAGGTGGATCATGTAATAGCTACCCTGAGGCCTCTAGCTATTGCAAACCATCATGCACTCTTAACCTCTCTTGGATGGTCATTTTTCCTAGAAACAACAAATCTATTGGAAATATTAATCCGAAGTTAGACATTTATTACATCCCCATCAAAAATCTTTTGGGATCCACTCATTATGCCACCCTAATCAAAAATATTTAACGTTGCTTGGTTGGTCAGTCCCCAATTAATGTTGGTTGGTGCATTCAAATTTCTAGCATGAGTGGGAATGTTTTAGAGGAGTCAGAAAAGACAAAGAAGAGGGAGATCCATTGAATGTGAGTGAGTGTAGAAGAACATTAATACCAGTAGTAGGAAGAGAAGAGAGGAAGACAACTACAGAGAGAAGAATATTGTAGAGCTCCAGAAAGAAGCTCACAGCACCCAACTACGAAATAGTGGTAGCAACTACAAAAGCCCATAGTAGTAGCTACGAAAGAACACATCAAAACTATAGAATCACATAGAAACTACAAAAAGAAGAGAGACAACAATAGGACTGTCTAGTCAACTTCAGAAGCTCTAAAAAAGCTATGAAATCATTATAAAAGAGAATAGAGAGCAATAGCTCTATAGTTTAGATTGTAAACTTTTTTTAATGTAAATCTTGAATATAAATACAAATAGAAATTTTTGTCTGCTTGTTTTATTTTGTCTTATCCCATTTTATCTCTCCAACAAGTGGTGTCAGAGATATACCAACATCAGTTTGGTATCAGAGAAATATACCAATATCATGGTATCAGAGCCAGAGCCAAAGCCTTAGATTTTCTGGGTACTAAGAGTTTTTTCTCTAAAGTTAGAAAAATGGCTAGAGGTGATAGTAAGAGATAGTAACAGCCACCTACATTTGACAGACAAAACTATGATGTCTGGGCAAAGAAGACGAAGACAAGAATGATAGCAAATGATTTGTGGGAACTTGTGGTCAATGGATTCACAGATGTGACTAATGAAATGGCCTATGTAGCATTGACAAATGCCAAGAAGAACCAACTAAAGGAAACTAGAAGGAAAGATGCAAAATCCCTAAATTTGATAGAGATAGGAATGGAAAAAGCCATATTCCCTCGTATAGCAGAAACAAACTACTCAAAGGAGGCTTGGGAGATTCTTAAAAACTCCTACAAAGGGACTAATAAGGTGAGGTTAGTCAAACTTCAACTCCTTCGAAGAGATTTTTGAAACTCTTCAAATGAAACATGGAGAGTTCATTCCAGACTTCCATACAAGAGTTTCTAGTTTGATAAATTAGTTAAGAATTAATGGTAAAGCTATAGAAGAGAAAAGGATTATTGAGAAAATCCTTTGGAGTCTACCCTTAAGATTTGACCCAATTATTGTTACAATTGAAGAGGCCAAAGACCTCTCAAAAATGATAATGGATGAGTTAATGGCTTTCCTACAAACCCACGAGCAGTGGTTGAATAGATCTACTTCTTCCCTAGAGCAAGACTTCAAATCTCAAAGAAATATACAAGGCAAGGGGAGAGGAAGAAACAACAAAGGTAAAGGTCAAAGAGGTAGAGGAAGAGGATATTCTAGAAGAGCAAGCTCAAAAAGCCAAGAGGAAGCAAGCAGCTCACAACCAAACAAGTCCAATACAAGAAAAAGGGCAGCAACTCAAACCAAATGTATGGCAATCTAGTAATGTACAGTGTTGTTATTGTCATAAGTATGGTCATTTTACAAGTGAATGTAGAAAGAGGCAATGTGACCAGGGGAAACAAAATGAAAATCTATCCAATGAAAACATGGTTGAAAATAAACATCCCTCAAACATTTTCATTGTGTGATATTGATGAGTAGGGAAGCTCTGAGGTTTGGTATTTGGACAACACTTGTAGCAACCACAAGAGTGGTAATGTAAATTTATTTTCCTCCATTGACAAAAACATCAAATCTAAGATTAAGATGGGGAACAATGAAAAGGTTCTAGTCATGGGAAGAGGCACAATCATCTTTCAAACCAAGCATGGTGACAAGAGACCAATTTGGGACATCTATTATACCCCCAGCATAAAAAATAACCTTTTAAGCATTGGACAACTAGTCCAAAAAGGGTATAAAGTCCAGATGGAAAATGGAGCATGCATAATCTTTGACAAGGATGGCAACAAGAAAAATATTGCAGCAATGCAAATGACAAGAAACAAAATGTTTCCCCTTAGAATGCTAATTGATTTCTCAGCACACTCTATAGCTGCACCTTTAAAGCACATGAAGGCTATGGAAATGGGATAGTAGTCTACCTTCAAGACAGTCATCAAAGACCCATCCAAACTTTTGCATCTAAGGTATGGGCATTTAAGTTATTTTGATTTGAACCTTTTATCAAAGAAAAATATGGTTAGGGGGCTATCAACAATAGTAGATCCCAATAGAAAATGTGAGGCATGTATCCTAGGGAGGAAAAATAGGCAACCCTTTCGATCAGGGTATTCTAGGAGGGAAAAAGCACCATTGGAGCTAGTGCACTTAGATTTATGTGGCCCCATGAAAACTCCCACCATATCCTAGAATATATACTTTATGACCTTCATAGATGACTACGACAAAAAGACATGGGTTTATTTCTTAAAAAACAAGTCTGAAGCCTTTGAGAAATTCAAGTTATTTAAGGCCTTGGTTGAGAACCAAAGTGGCCAATTCATCAAGGTCCTCAGAATGGATAGAGGGGGAGAGTATATCTCCAAAGAATTTATGAATTTTTGCAAGAACGAAGGCATTGAAAAATAATTCACAACTAGGTACACTCCCTAGAAAAATAGAGTTATTGGGAGGAAAAACATAACTATCCAAGAGATGACAACAAGCATGTTGAAGGCTAAGGAACTATCAAATAAATATTGGAGTGAGGTTGTAGCAACATAGTATACCTACTAAATAGAAGTCCCACAAAGGTTAGGAGGGATAAGATTCTAGAAGAAGCATGGACAAATAGAGAATGGAGTGTGGAGCATCTACAAATCTTTGTGTGTGTGGCATATGCATTTATACCAAAGGAGAAAAGGCATTTTTTTTATGACAAAGGAGAAAAGTGCATCTTCATACAATTTGTATACCAAGAAGGTTGTGATCAATAGGGGTGTTGAATTCATTGAGAATGAATCATGGGGTGGCGTGGTTGACACCTCCTTGGGCATCTTAGTAATGGTTTCCATAGATGATGAACAAGGTGGAAGTAAAGAAGAAATTCCTAATAGTCAAGAAGAAATCAAATCCAAATTCATCTCTAGAATCCAACTCCAGAATGTAGCTTGAAATCATCTCCAGAGCACTCCATAATCATCTCCAAAGAACTCTAGAATCAAGCAGCTCTGGAATGTAGTAGCATAATCAACTCCAAAACACTCCATAATGCTACTCCAAAAGCAGTTCAAATCCTACACTTGCTTCCTTAGTGCCAAGAAAGACAAGGAGTGTGAGGGAAATTTATGAAAATACAAGGTATGATGATTTTGATGAAAATTTAAACTTTGCTTTATATTCCCATAGTGATCCAACATATTTTGAAGAGGCTGCGAAAGAAGAAAAATGGTGTAAGGCCATGGATGAGGAGTTGGATGCAATAGAAAGAAATAAAAAATGGGAGGTAATTTAATTACCCAAGGGTAAACAAGGATTGGAGTCAAATGGGTCTATAAGACCAAGAGTACTGCTGATGGAAAAATTGAAAGACATAAAGCAAGGCTAGTTGTTAAGGGATACAAACAACATCTTGAAAAAGATTATGATGAGACATATGCACCAATTGTAAGGATGGAAACAATATGGGTAGTCTAAGCAATAGAAACCCAACACAAATGGAATGTATATTAAATGAATGTGAAGTTTGTCTTCTTGAATGCAGTGCTCAAAGAAGAAGTATATGTTGAGCAGCCACTTGGCTATGAAGTCCCAAGGCAAGAAGACAAAGTATATAGGTTGAAGAAATCCCTCTATGGGGTCAAGAAAGCACCTCGGGCATGGTATAGTAGAATTGATTCATATATGCTAAGTAATGGTTTTAGCAAAAGTAGTAGTAGGCCCACACTCTACATGAAAACAACTCATGGTAAGATTTTAATTATTTCTTTGTATGTAGATGATTTAATCTTCACAAGGAATAGTGACCTCCTTATTGTTGATTCCAAAGAGATAATGAAAAGAGAATTTGAGATGATAGACCTAGGTCTACTAAAATATTTCCTTGGCATTGAGGTTCAACAAATGAATTATGGAATATTTATTCTACAAACTAACTATGCCACATAGATCTTGAAAATGTTTAGAATGTTGAATAGCAAGTCTACTCCAACATCAATAGCTATATGTTTAAAATTAAGTAAAGAGGATAGCAGAAGTGAAGTGAACCCAAACCTATACAAAAGCATGGTTAGAAGTCTAATGTATTTGATTGATACCAATCCTAATATAATGTATGTAATAAGCATGATTTCTAGGTTCATGGAGAGACCTAAGGACACACTGGCAAGCAAGAAAGAGAATATTGAGATATGTCAATGGAACCAAGTGGTATGGCATTTTGTATACTGTTGTGATGTTCACAACATGCCCCATTTTGCTCCTTAGCAAAATGAGGACCCCTGCTGTTGCTTTGCCTTTTTGCTTTTGCTTGTTTTGTTCTGCTTGGTGGTAAGGGAAAAAAGGAGTCAAATTTGCAAACCTCGTTGAAAATAGAGAAAATTGCATTTTCAGTACCAATGCATGATGTGGTTGGATTCCTTGTGAAAAATGAGCCAAGGTTGCCTTTTGAACCATCTTAAAATTCATCATATCTTGCAAGTTATGATCATTTAGGTAAGATGTACTATGAGGTTTTGCATGATACACAGTTAGTTGTTTGCCTTTTTCCCTTGTTGGTCTGGTTTAAATTTTGAAGTATACACACTTGGTGGATTTCTTGTTAAGGGAATTTTTGTCTGGGTTCCACTCTGTATCCCACAATTGTCTGTTTGACAGAAAAATGCATAGGTGCACTTAAAATGACAAACCCAAGGGGTTATTTTGCAGAATTAATACATTTGGTATTGAGCATAAAAAATGTATTTCATGCATACCTTAATACATTACAGTGAAATATGTTATGCGCGTCGGCATAACATTTGATATCGAGGTGCTTTGAAATTGTTACACCGATGGGGGCTTCTTGCCAATGACGGATGGTCATCGGCCTAACTGAGACCATCGACCGAGTTTAAAATAGTCACCCCGAGGCCGTATCTCTCGCCGACGATATTGTCATCGCCATAACTTACATCGTCGGCTGAACGTTTATAGGTCACCCCGAGCGGTATGGTCTCGCCGATAGCCTTGGGCTATTGGCATAACAGTAGGCTATCGGCCAAGGTTTTTTCCCCTTCGCCGATATGGAGGCTCTCGCCGATGGCGATCAGCGAAGCGGTCATCGGAATGACTCTCGCCGATGTAAAGACATCGGTGAGATAGTTACGATCGGCGGGGGAGATTTAGAGTTCACCGATGGCGAATCTCTCGCCGATAGAAGGGAAATACAAGCCGCTAAGGGCTATATCGACATAACTCTCGCCGATGGAGGATGAGCGAAATAAAAAGGCCATCGGCCAAATAACGAATATCGGCCATACATTTTTTGGACACGCCGATGGGCAGGAAATGCAAAGCGATAGGACTTTTAAGTAATTTTTTTTGGGCACCCATAGTTTTTTTCTAGTCAGCGATAGTTGACCTGACGGTTTTTGAGCAGTCTATATGCATTTTGAACATGTTTTGAGAGTTTTTGGGACCCGATTTCCACAATTTTGCGCAGTCACCATGATCTAAACGATTATTTTAAGTTTCTTGCTATTCATTCGATAAACTTGATACTTATTGCTTGTCTTGTCTTGCAGGCTTGTAGTTGAGGAAGCAGCTGGAACTTGATCACAGTGACATCATAGAGGAGGAAAATCCGATCTCAGGAGCAAGAAGATAGAGATCAAGTGCAAAGAAGTCAAGGCCATTCAAATGGAGAACAAGGTAGTAGCTGAAGATATTATTTCAATAGACAAACAAAAGTTATTGCTGAGCTACTAGGGCTTCTCAGAAGGGGCAATATTTCGCCCAGATTTGACACTGTCCAGAGATATTTTGAAGAGCTGGTTCACCTGTATTTATTGCTGTAACCAGGGGTTTGAACCAGGGGGTTTAGTTAGGTCTTTTGCTGCAGTGAGGACAATCAAAAAGTCTTTATATATTGTGCCTCTCTGCACTGTAATAAGGGACACAGGGGCTACATAGAGATTTGTAGCAGCAGGAACTCATAGAAGTAGCATTTTAGAACAGAGGAACCTTTTAGTTTAGAAGTAGAAGAAGGAGGTCGCCTGTGTCTGTAGTAAGGTGTGCGTGGAATGTCTGGCTTCCTTACTGTATCTGTAAAGCTTGTAAGTTCTTTGTAGTCTGATCAATGAAACTAAGAGTCATTCCAACATTGTAAATCATGTATGACTGTTTGTTTCTAATACAATAGAATCTGGAGTTCTGCATCTATCTTCTGAGTGTTCTCCTGCTCTTCTTTGTGTTTTGAAATATTTTCTTTGAGAGCTTGCAATTTTAAATGTATGTTTGTGAAAATGCTCAGAACTTGCATTTAAAGTTTTTACTGTGGATTTGATCAAATTGTTGTAGGATTTACATAGTGCATAACAGAACAATTAGATCCTTTGGTAGAATAAATGAGGTGTAGATTAGATCTTTCTAACTTCTCCCAACCCATCTAAAATATTTAGCTAAAAACATAGAAATCTAAAGAAAGTTGTCTCAAATTTGAAGAAGCATGCATAACAGAGTTTAAGATAGATAGTTTTCATAAATGTATAAAGAGGAAAAGCTGCAGTAATTCAAGAAAACCATCTAAAATTTGCAGCACAGTAACACTTACATGCAAATGAACAAAACACTTGTTGATACCTGTGACCTTTTGCATAATCTTAGTCCAGTAAACCACAAATCAACTCTAAACTACGTAAGGCCCCTTGAACATTATAGCTTCACATTGACCAATTGAACTTGACCAACCGAACCATTGTAGACTTGGGATTAACTGAATCTTAAATGATTCTTTCTTATCTTTCAAGTATAGTTTCAGTTCATTATAATGTGAATTTTAACTTATTGTTATGATTGCATCAAAACAATCACCAACAGTTTTCTGGTGCTAGAAGGAGGGCCTTCCTGAGTTAGAGTTGGTTTCAAGCTGGCTAATAACAGTAATAGAGTGACTAGGTCTAAATCTAGTTCAGAGGATATATTTGTACAACTACCTGATACAAGGCAAGGTAGGAACCCTTTAATTTGGAATCCAAAAATATCGCAAGCTGGAGGTTCATCTGGAACACCACCTAGGTCACCTTTTAACATCCGTAGTATTGTGAGTCCTGACAGATCACTGTTCAGATCCTTAAATCTTGGTCCAGGCACTCCTAGAAGTCCCAAAACTACTGTAGATCCTAATCCACCAATCAATCCAGGTATTCCTACAAGTTCAGGTCAAGCTCAAACACCTGCAATGGCTTATTTCAATGTTGATTCTCCCATATTCTTCAATGATTATCATGAGATGCCGAAAAATCCAGAAAAGATATGTCCCAAGTACCAGTTGCATCAGGACCCAGAAGATCATATTAGAATATTTAAGGAAGCATGTTTTAGGGCTATGTTAGAGCACGAGGATGTTGTGTGTAGATTGTTTCCCTACACCTTTAATGAGCAAGCCTCTAGCTGGTATGTAAACTTGCCCAACGGTTACATTTCTTCCTGGGTACTTATGGAAGAAGCATTTCTGTCAAGATTTAGAGGACCCATTGACCTTTGCGCTTTGTATCATAAATTAGCTGCTATAAAACGAGGTGAGGGAGAGTTGATTGATAATTTCAATGACAGATTTCAAAAGGCCTATTCTAGGCTGGTAGCCCCTTATACCATAGATGATGCTCCCTTGTTGGCTATGTATTATGCCGCCTTGGATCCTCTAACTGCCATGTTTGTCAAAAGAAAACCTGACATAGATTCAATATCCAAAGCCTATAAAGAGGCAGCCTCAGTGAACCAAGAGATGAGGCATACAACTTTTAGTCCATTTGTTAATGGAGGAAATTTTGGGGTGCAGAATCAGGCACAACCATGGAATGGAGCCCCTATGCAACACACTCCACTATTAAATCCGGTTCATCCTTATACATCTGTGTATAGTCCTACCCCAATCCAAGCCATAACTCCTTACACGGCTAGTACTTCCAATAACAGTCAAAATAATGGTTAGCCTTTCTTCCAACCTCCTAGGGATACAACTGTGACAAAAGCACAAGAGGATAGGGAAGAAATCAAAGAGATTACTGCACATTTGAAAAGGTTAACCACTAAAGTGATACAACTAAGAAACGAGAGCCTCTATGGAAGAGGCAACCAAAACTACAGTCAACAACAAAATCACAACCAAGGCCAAAATTAGAATTATAGTTTCAATCAAAATCAGCAGTACAATCAGAACCAAAACTATAATCAGCATCAAGGCCCCAACCAGGGGCAACCAATGCAAAATAGAGGGCCAGTAATAGATAATAGGACCTGGGGCAATAATAATAGAAGTCAAAATCAACCTAGGCCACCCAAGACATGGAACACTGGGCCCAACAACGGTGCTCTAGCTTCTCCTTTTGAGAACATAGATAATCATGATGCAAAACAAACGGCTGGCATACAAGTAGCCAGTACAGCAACCAGGAATTGGTGCAGATTTCACAATACCAATGCCCATGCTGAGCACGACTGTCCACAGTTCCACTTAGCAGCCAGCATTTTTAACATTGATGTGCAACCTCCTACCTCTGAATTTCTCATTCCCAAGGGTAATGAGGTAGTACCCTCAGGATATGACACCGCATTAGTCTTAGAAACGTTTACCTTTGTAACTGTAAAAGAGAAAGAGGATGAATTGCTGGAAGATGAACCATACTGTTGTGAAAATCTTTATCCTGAATCAGCCTTTGTACTAAATGCTTTTCAGTTTCCCTTTGAATCTGAAAATGAGATATTAACCGAAACAGAAGAGGTGCAGGCCTTTCAACAAGCAAACAAAAGGCACACCTACAATTTAAGGAACAACCCTAGGCCAGGAGGACCTTTCACTACTTCCGTTCCTCCGAATAACTTCAATACACCCCCATATCAGAATACTAGCAACAATCCTGCCATACTTAAAGCTAGTCAGCACACAGATAACGAAACAGCAATACAAAAGGATCAAACAAGTAAAACTGAAACAATAGAGACAACAAGATTAATGAGTTACTTGTCAGAGGAAATAAAGAAAATCAAGGTCAGTATACCTCTAAATGAATTATTGAAGACCCCAGGGATCAGAAATGCTTTTATAAAATCTCTGGATACATCCATGACAAATGAGGTGTCTGCTGATATAACTGTTCCCAATAGAGATTCACCGCCTAAAGAGAAGAGTAAGAAAGTTGAGCAGCCTTCCAATACAAATGTAGTAATACATGCAGATAAGAGGGATACTCCCCCTTTCTTGTTAACTGTTAGATTGTGTGGGAAGAATATACACAATTGCATGGTAGATTCTGGTGCCTCAGCCAACGTAATGCCCTTAGGAATATGTGAGACTCTCGGGCTGACTCCCACCAAATCTACCAAAGTTGTCACACAATTAGATAAGACTGAGGTTAGCGTGATAGGAGAACTCATGAACATTCAAATGCAATTAGCCTCAGGCCCTAGGGTAAGTCAAATCATTGATATTCAAGTAGTGGATATACCTGTAAATTATAGAATGTTACTGAGTAGGGATTGGTCCAAGACATTAAACGGATATATGGCCACTAACTTTTCACATATGTGGTTACAGTGGAGAGGTGTCCCAAACTAGATCAGAATAGAGGCAAAGCCCAGAATGAAACATATGATAACAGAGTATAATCGAACTAATGAAATATTATATGCTGCTGTTGAACCGGGTGTCTATAGAATTACCAACAATGGGGTGCAGATTGAAGAGATCATGATGTTAAATATTGAAAAAAAATGTGTTAGCAATAGGACAGCATTATTCATTGAATCTGATGGAAATTCTTCAGATGAAGAAAATAATGCAATAGACAAATTTGGTCATGCCATTAGACACGAGGTGGAAGAGTGCATTAAATGCAATCTGCCGGTCCAATGTAAATTATATAAAAATAGGTGTAGAGTCCATGATAGGCAACATTCTGAGGAGAGTTGTGAAATGTGCAAAGATATCATTGAATATGAATACAAAAAATGCCAAGGAAGGGTAGAATTACAAGAGGAAAATGAGAATCCTGATCCAACACAAAATTATGTTCAGGATGATATAGGTGCCTTGATTCTAGATTTAGGAAAAGAAATAAAAGATAGGGATAGTTGCCTTTCTGATTTAACAAATGGAAATACACATATGTAAGTTAACCAAATAGAAAAACCCATGAGTAAACAGGACAAGACCCCACAGGGAATAAAAGAGACCATGCATGCTAAGATAGAGGGTCAGAAAAGTAAAGATGGCATGTGGACGTTAAAATGTGATGGGTCTAAATCAAAACAGGGCGCAGGTGCAGGTGTTGAACTCATAAATCCCCAAGGTAAATCACATCTAGCAGCATATAGATTACAATTTTCCTGTACTAACAATATTGTTGAATATGAGGCCCTAATTTTAGGACTTGTCATGGCCATCAAGAAAAGAGTGAAAGCAATCAGAGTATTTTCAGACTCTGAATTAGTAGTCAGACAAGTGAGGAAACTATATACCTGCAATTACAAGAAAATGATTAGTTACAAACATAGAGTATGGGGTTTAATAGATTCGTTTGATGCTTTTAACATAGAGCACATCCCCAGAGAGCTGAATCACAGGCCGGATGCACTAGCAGTTGCTGCTAGTACATTAGAACCATTAGCATTGTCAGGATTGAGACGATTTGCTGTTGAGCTAGTCAACATGCCCAGTATACCAGACAACGTTACACACTTTCAGGTATTTGGAGGGGACCAACAAATTATTGATTTTCTGACTTGTAATGAGGCATTTGAGACTCAAGTCATTGATGAACAAGAAAGGCCTGAAGTAACATGGGACGAAGAAGATATAATCAACTTAAAGAGCAACTTCTTACCCAAAGGAGTAATTGAATTACAACATATCTTTGACTTCGATGGAGTAATGAGACAGAAGGACTTGCCCAAAACAGAAGGGGGTAAGTGTGATTTACATAACTTAGGGACAGAGCAAAATCCACAAAATGTACTAATTGGGAAAGCTTGCTCGGAGAAAATTAGAAAAGAAGTCTTAGAGGTGTTGAAAGAATATAAACATGTCATAGCATGGACATATGAAGACTTGAAAACATTTGATGAGTCCATCATAACTCACGTGATACCTTTAAGAAAAGAAGTCAAACCATTTAGGCAGAAACAGAGGCCTGTGAATGCCATTCTAGAGCCTCTAATCTTTGAAGAAGTTAAAAAATTGCTATCTGCTAGAATAATTTTCCCAGTCAGACATTCTGTCTGGGTAGCTAACTTAGTACCAGTAAGGAAGAAAAATGGAGACATCAGGTTATGCGTAGACTTTAGAAATTTAAACAAAGCATCTGAAAAGGATAATTATCCTCTGCCCCCAATAGACGAAGTGCTGCAAGCAGTAAACGGGGCAAAGATGATGTCTTTCTTAGATGGTTTCTCAGGTTATAACCAGGTCTTAATTGATAGAGAAGATAGACTAAAAACCACCTTCACTTGTAAATGGGGAAATTATGCGTATAGAAGAATGCCGTTTGGTCTGATCAATGCAGGTGCTACTTTTCAGAGAGCCATGGACATTGCATTCCGTGGATTATCAGGCAAATGCATTGTTGTGTATATGGATGATTTAACTGTGTATTCCAAGGTTGCATCCACTCACGCTGAAGATCTCAGGAAAGTACTCAAACGATGTGAAAGGTATGGGATTTCCCTTAATCCTAAGAAATGTATATTTGGAGTAACTGAAGGTAGATTATTAGGCCATGTCATTTCTGAAGGTGGAATTTCAATTGATCCGGATAGAATAGAATCCATAAAAAATTTGCAAATACCGAACAGTAGGAAAGAGTTGAAATCATTTTTTGGTAAAATTAACTTTGTTCAGAAGTTTATAATAGGTTTTGCAAAGATCATGAGCCATTAAATGCCATGATGAAGAAGGATGCACAGATGGAATGGACGCTAGTGGTCAGAGCCGCATTTGAAGATATCAAGGAGGCAATTTCTAATGCCCCTGTATTAGCAAGTCCAAACTACATAAGCCCGTTCTACATCTACTCCTTTGCATCTTCTCATTCAGTTGCGGCTGCCTTGACATAGAAAGGTGAAAACAACGAAGAGAGGCCCATAGCATTTATGAGTGCGCCTCTGAAGGATGCCTAGCTGAGGTATCTAGATATCGAGAGGCAGGCATTTGCATTAGTAAAAGCTGTGAAAAAATTCAGACACTACATTCTGCACAGCCAAATCAAAGCCATAGTGCCAGACGCAGCAGTAAAAATGTTGCTGATGCAAAACGAGCCTAGAGAAAAAAGAGCCAAGTGGATCACCATGCTGCAAGAATTTGACATGGAAATCATTCCCATGAAGCTGGTCAAAGGGCAGGCGTTGGTGCAGACAATAGCAAATATGGATCTAGATCTGATAAAACAGCAATATGTATTGAATTCCCAGGGCGCATCAGATTGGTATGATGATTTAAGCACCTTCCTGATAGCTAGAAAGTACCCAAACAGAATGAAAGCTTCTCAGAGGAGAGCTTTGAAGATTAAGGCACAAAAGTATATGATGCAAGGAGGTCTTCTATTCAGGAAGAACCATGATGGAATTTATCTGAGATGCATAAATAGAGCTGAAGCTGATAAAGTGTTGACAGAACTACATGACAAGTACGGAACCGGCCATGGTTCCCATCTAGCTACAACACACAAAATACTGAGGGCGGGCTATTACTGGCCCACGATGTTCAAAGACACCAAGAGTCACATCAGAAGTTGCCACACCTGTCAGAGTGCAGCAGACAAAGGGAGAAATCAGGCCAATCCACTACAACCTGTGATTGAATCCAGACCGTTTGCATAGTGGGGCTTGGATTTTATTGGAGTCATCAATCCCCTATCTTCTGCAAGACACAAATTTATATTGACGGTAACAGACTACTGTACAAGGTGGACTGAGGCCACCTGCTGCAAGTTTTCCACAACTGAGGTAGTTATCAAGTTTCTTGAAGAAAACATCATCACCAGGTTTGGAACTCCCTATTCATTGGTATGTGATAATGGCCCTGCTTTCTCTTCTTTAAAATTTTCTAAATGGGCATTTGAATACGGGATCATTTTAAAGTTTTCTTCGAACTATTACCCTCAAGGTAATGGACTGGCTAAATCAACAAACAAAATTTTATTAGACATAATCAAGAGGTTAATTGCAAAGAGTCCTAGAGAGTGGAACACCCTGTTAAGATATGCATTATGGGTAGATAGAACCAAGTTTAAAACAGCTTTAGGTAGCACACCTTATCATTTAGTTTATGGGACTGATCCCATACTTCCAGTAAATCTGAGAATACCAACCTGGAAGTTCGCCAATGAGTATCTAGGTTTTGATAATCATAGGGAAGCCAGAATAGTGCAGATGTTACAACTAGAGGAGAAAAGAGGTCAAGCCATCGAGAAGTTTGCCAAACACCAAGCGGTTGTTAAGAGGTGGTTTGATAAAAGGGCAAGAGTCAAAACATTTAGGATATCAGACTTAGTGCTGTGCTGGGACAAAGCACATGAAAAGAAAGGAAGCCATGGAAAATTTGATAAATTATGGCTGGGTCCATTACAAGTCTCAGAAATAATAGGAGATAACACATTCAGACTTAAGACCTTGACTGGAGAAGAGGTGCCATTACCAGTTAATGGCCAACATTTGAAACACTACTTCCAAGCCTAAGGTAAAGGGCAGTTCATTTTGGTGTAAAGTGCTGTAAGTAATGTACATTTCTTCTTTTGCTGTTTTCTTTTTTGGGTCGGCTGTTTGTACAGTTTGTCCTCTGTTTGTTTCTATTTTCTGTTTCTTTCTGTTTGTATAGTTTTTCTGCTTTTTTTGCTTTTGTACAGCCTATTTGTTTGGTTTGTTTGTTGTCTCCTCAGCAGGGATCTTTGTTTTACTTTAGAGTATTAGGGGGCAAACTAGCAACCATTCAAAACAATATCAAATTTAGGATATTCAAGTTAATCATTTGCAATTTACACATAGCTTGTTACTATCATGAATGTAGAAAATTGTTTATCTTCTGAAGTTTCGTATTCAATAAATGTGATTGAGAATTCGAGGCAGGTTTCTCACGATGACACACCTAAAATCCTTGGGTTTGTTGAACTTACCAGTGTAGATATTAGGTGAAAAATCTGAGGTTACCCTTGCTACCATTACAATTCTTAACTTAATTTCAGCAAGTGTCCACTCCTTGCTTCATGAAGTTACAAATTGCTATATCTTGTGAAATCTTTCAAAATCAAAAAATATAAAATATATTAAAAATAAATAAATAAAGCGGATTATACTAAAAATCCAGATTAAGCCATCTAAGTAACTCTACCGGGGCTATAGATGCTCGCTGGCAGTGGGGCTCTACTTAGGAGAATTGTAACGATAACCTTGCCGGGGCTATGAACGCTCGCTGGTAGCAAGGCTCTATCCAGTCGGCTATGAGGGAATATCCTCACCTATGTAGGCTAATATCAGTCACTGGCTTGTTCAACCGATCTTCAAGATGAGGATAATTAATCACGTGCACACAATTAAACTAAAAATGGAAATTCATGCACCCTTATTGAATACCTTAAGTCTCAAGCTGAATAGTAATTTGCAGGAAGGATAGTCGGAAGTTATGAGTTTATTTCACCTAGTTTTCTTGAACACTCTAAATTTAATTATTTTGTTTGGTTGCTAGTTGTTGTGATGTTCACAACACGCCCCATTTTGCTCCTTAGCAAAATGAGGACCCTTGTTGTTGCTTTGCCTTTTTGCTTTTGCTTGTTTTGTTCTGCTTGGTGGTAAGGGAAAAAAGGAGTCAAATTTGCAAATCTCATTGAAAATAGAGAAAATTGCATTTTCAGTACCAATGCATGATGTGGTTGGATTCCTTGTGAAAAATGAGCCAGGGTTGCCTTTTGAACCATTTTAAAATTCATCATATCTTGCAAGTTATGATCATTTAGGTAAGATGTACTATCAGGTTTTGCATGATACACGGTCAATTGTTTGCCTTTTTTCCTTGTTGGTCTGGTTTAAATTTTGAAGTATACACACTTGGTGGATTTTTTGTTAAGAGAATTTTTGTCTGGGTTCCACTCTGTATCTCACAATTGTCTGTTTGACAGAAAAATGCATAGGTGCACTTAAAATGACAAACCCAAGGGGTTATTTTGCAGAATTAATACATTTGGTATTGAGCATAAAAAATGTATTTCATGCATACCTTAATACATTACAGCGAAATATGTTATGCGCGTCGGCATAACATTTGATATCGAGGTGCTTTGAAATTGTTACGCCGATGGGGGCTTCTTGCCGATGATGGATGGTCATCGGCCTAACTGAGACCATCGGCTGAGTTTAAAATAGTCACCCCGAGGCCGTATCTCTCGCCGACGATATTGTCATCGCCATAACTTACATCGCCGGCCGAACGTTTACAGGTCACCCCGAGTGGTATGGTCTCGCCGGCTATCGGCATAACAGTAGGCTATCGGCCAAGATTTTTTCCCCTTCGCCGATATGGAGGCTCTCGCCGATGGCGATCAGCGAAGCGGTCATCGGAATGACTCTCGCCGATGTAAAGACATCGATGACATAGTTACGATCGGCGGGGGAGATTTAGAGTTCGCCGATGGCGAATCTCTCGCCGATAGAAGGGAAATACAAGCCGCTAAGGGCTATATCGGCATAACTCTCACCGATGGAGGATGAGCAAAATAAAAAGGCCATCGGCCAAATAACGAATATCGGCCATACATTTTTTGGACACGCCGATGGGTAGGAAATGCAAAGCGATAGGACTTTTAAGTAATTTTTTTTGGGCGCCCATAGTTTTTTTCTGGTCAGTGATAGTTGACCCGACAGTTTTTGAGCAGTCTATATGCATTTTAAACGCGTTTTGAGAGTTTTTGGGACCTGATTTCCACAATTTTGTGCAGTCACCATGATCTAAACGATTATTTTAAGTTTCTTGCTATTCATTCGATAAACTTGATACTTATTGCTTGTCTTGTCTTGCAGGCTTGCAGTTGAGGAAGCAGCTGGAACTTGATCACAGTGACATCATAGAGGAGGAAAATCTGATCTCAGGAGCAAGAAGATAGAGATCGAGTGCAAAGAAGTCAAGGCCATTCAAATGGAGAACAAGGTAGTAGCTGAAGGTATTATTTCAACAGACAAATAGAAGTTATTGCTGAGCTACTAGGGCTTCTCAGAAGGGGCAATATTTCACCCAGATTTGACACTGGCCAGAGATATTTTGAAGAGCTGGTTCACTTGTATTTATTGCTATAACCAGGGGTTTGAACCAGGGGGTTTAGTTAGGTCTTTTGCTGCAGTGAGGCCAATCAGAAAGTCTTTATATATTGTGCCTCTCTGCACTGTAATAAGGGACACAGGGGCTACATAGAGATTTGTAGCAGCAGGAACTCATAGAAGTAGCATTTTAGAACAGAGGAACCTTTTAGTTTAGAAGTAGAAGAAGGAGGTCGCCTGTGTCTGCAGTAAGGTGTGCATGGAATGTCTAGCTTCCTTACTATATCTGTAAAGCTTGTAAGTTCTTTGTAGTCTGATCAATGAAACTAAGAGTCATTCCAACATGGTAAATCATGTATGACTGTTTGTTTCTAATACAATAGAATCTGGAGTTCTGCATCTATCTTCTGAGTGTTCTCCAGCTCTTCTTTGTGTTTTGAAATATTTTCTTTGAGAGCTTGCAATTTTAAATGTATGTTTGTGAAAATGCTCAGAACTTGAATTTAAGGTTTTTACTGTGGATTTGATCAAATTGCTGTAGGATTTACATAGTGCATAACAGAACAATTAGATCCTTTGGTAGAATAAATGAGGTGTAGATTAGATCTTTCTAACTTCTCCCAACCCATCTGAAATATTTAGCTAAAAACATAGAAATCTAAAGAAAGTTGTCTCAAATTTGAAGAAGCATGCATAACAGAGTTTAAGATAGATAGTTTTCATAAATGTATAAAGAGGAAAAGCTGCAGTAATTCAAGAAAACCATCTAAAATTTGTAGCACAGTAACACTTACATGCAAATGAACAAAACACTTGTTGATACCTGTGACCTTTTGCATAATCTTAGTCCAGTAAACCACAAATCAACTCTAAACTACGTAAGGCCCCTTGAACATTACAGCTTCACATTGACCAACTGAACTTGACCAACCGAACCATTGTAGACTTGGGATTAACTGAATCTTAAATGATTCTTTCTTATCTTTCAAGTATAGTTTCAGTTCATTATAATGTGAATTTTAACTTATTGTTATGATTGCATCAAAACAATCACCAACATATACCACATCTAGTGAGTTTTAGTTGGTTGGTTATACTAACGGTGATTGGGCAGGTAGTGTAGATGATAGGAAAAACACATTAGGATATGTGTTCTACATGGGTTCTAGGGCCATTTCATGGGCATTCAAGAAACAACCCATTGTTTCTCTCTCCATGGTAGAAGTTAAGTATATAGCAGCAAATGTAGTTACATGTCAGGCTATTTGACTTAGGATAATCCTAATAGATTTGAATGATGAGCAAGAAGATGATACAACCATATATTGTGATATTTTTTTCCTCAATAGCCTTGATAATGATCTAGTCTTCCATGGACAAAGTAAGCATATTGAGATCTATTATAATTTTATGAGGGAGCAAGTTGAGCATGGAGAGATTGAACTATAATTTTGTAAATCCAAGTAGCGGGTCATTAATATCTTCACTAAGACACTGTCAAACGATCAATTTGAATTCCTAAGAGAAAACTTGGGCATCGTGGACAACTCTGAAAGGAAAAAAATAGCTCCAAACATAACAGCTATGAAAGGACACAAATATCTCCAAACAGGACAACTCCAGAAGGACATGAAAACTCCAGAAGGACAGGATAGCTCAGGACCTAGTTGCAGAAGGATAACTACAAAAATCTCCAAGTAACTATGGAGATAACTCCAAAGATACAAAATTATTATATATGCATGATATGTGACTCCAGATAAAAGGAGTGTTGGACATATTAATCTGGAGTTAGACATTTATTATATCCTCATCATAAATCCTTTTAGGATCCACTTATTTTTTCACCCTAACTAAAAATATTTAATGTTGTTTGGTTGTTCAATCCTCAGTTAATACTGGTTGGTGCATTGAGAGGGAATGTTTTAGAGGAGTCAGAAAAGACAAAAAGAAGAGGGAGAACTATTGAGTGTGAGTGAGTGCATAAGAACATTCATAGCAACAACAATAGCAGGAAGAGAAGAGAGGAGAACTACGGAGATAAGAATATTGAAAAGCTTTAGAAAGAATCTCAGAGTGGTGCCCAACTATGGAATATTAGCAACAGCTATAGAAGCCCATAGCAATAGTTATGGAAGCACATAGTAGAACTACAAAAGCACACAACAAAACTATAGAATCACACAAAAAATATAGAAAGAAGAGGGACAACAATAGGAATGTCTAGTCATCTCCGGAAGCTCTAGAAAAGGTGTGAAATCATTGTAGAAGAAGAATATAGAGCAGCAGGTATGTCGTTTAGATTGTAAACTTTTTTAATGTAAATCTTGAATATAAATACAAATAGAAATTTAAGTCTGCTTGTTTTATTTTGTGTGTCCTCTCCCATTCTCTCTCTCCATCAAGTGGTATCAAAGATATACCACCATCAATTTGGTATCAAAGTAACATACCAACAAAATCTTGGGAGTGACAACCAAGGTAAAAACATAAGAATGTTGAACCCACTCTTTGAATTATGAGGAAATTTTAAAGAAAGATACAATGAGAGATTTTTAGCCCCATTTATGTTGTGCAATCGATTTAGTTACACCATAGAACATGTCATTTCATCATTTGAACAAGGTAGTGACAAAAATGAAGAGGGCTAAGTTGAGGCTAGGTTTGTGTGAAATACTTTGGACTATAGAAGAATTGGTTTCACCAGTTATGTCAAGGGAAAAATATCATTTCTTAAAGTGGACTAAAAATCCTGAATTGATATTTGTAAAATTGGATGTGAATTAGCAAAAAATTATTGATACTTTTGATAAGATTTTGCAACCCCCTTCTTGATTAGGCAAGGCTTGTAGGATATAATGTGAGAGAAGAGTGGGTTTCTGCAATAGTATCCATGATTACAACCTATCTTGCAAAGCAAGTATTTCCTAACTTTGTGACAAGTTTTGTGGAGGAAGAACCATCTACTTAAGCAAGGAGTTTATGGATTCATCTTGTTGACTTTATCATTGCATTTGATAAGTGAATGCAAGTGGTTATAGTGAAGTTAGGGCTTGTACCCTCCCCTCATGTTGAGGATACAAAGACTTTGTGGATCTTCCCAAAATTTTCAAACTTAGGATATCATGTATAATAGTATTTTGTAATCATCTTAACTGATTAGAACTTTGGGCTAACATAGAGATGAAGGATGCATAAGAAAAAATAAAATATGGGCTTGAAATGGGAGAGATCCCGGGTAATCAATATAAAACCCAATCTCTTGTATGGTCTCAATAGTCAATTGACTTATGAAAGCAATCGTGGAAGTTTTGTGCTCTTTACATAGGAGGATTATAAGACTCTTTCAAGGGAAGGATCTTTAATTTCAACTGCATGGGCTATGGAAGTTGAAGCCTTGACTACTCTGGTAGATGATGAATCCATGTTAAAAGTTATCATTTCCATTAATGTTTCTAGGTATTATGAATGCATTATATAGGAATGGTGTGAGGATATATTTGGTAAGGAATGTAGGGGACAACTATGATCTATGTGGCTCTATTTTATGAAGAAATTAAGAACTTTAATAAGTTTCCAAGAGACTAGCTTGCAAAGCTCATTGTAGTTATTTTAAAAGGGTTTGATGCTCGATGCAAAGAATATCTACAAGACAAGAAACAACATAAGGAAAAAGTTGTCAAGCAAGAATCACAAAACATGGATATCCCAGAAGAGATTATGAAATTTGATGAGATTGGAAATTAGTTAGCAAATTATTAAGTTTCTATTTCTGTAGTATTTGTTGAAGTATTGGATGTCCTACATTCTCAAATAAAGAACTTAAAAAGGGCTCTAAATGAAGTGGATTTCACCAAACTTGTTAGCTAGTAGTTTAGATCAATTACTATGTACCAACATTCCTTTAAGAAATAAATTACATTTTCCAATCATGGTGGAGGGTGTATCACTCTATTAAGATATGAAGCCTATCCATGAATTTTAAATTAGGAATTATAGTTTCAAGAAATAGTTATAAGTTAGTTACCAGGAGAAAGGCTATAAATGTAATCATTTTCAATGTAAAGGGATTCTCTCTCTTCTAGAAGGTTTGGACTTTGAACACAACCATTGTACAAAGAAGTTGTGGGGAAAATTTGTGTTCCTAATTTCAAAGAATCTAAATAAATATTGTATAACTTTGTGTCTTGATAACTATTTGTTTCTTACAAATTTTCTTATGTGAATTTGTGATCATTCATTATTTTTCCTCCTATATGTTTGATTGCACAAAAAATCGAATAGAGACTTTGTGGTCTGATTTAAAGGAATTAAAATAACATTTCAAAACTTTGTAGTCCTACTTGTTTTTCATTTATTGTAAATTATTTTTATGTCTAATGTGTGATTGATTCGTCATATTTTCTGGGTATATTAAAGGGGTAAACCACTCTCCATAGTTTTACAAGTTTTTCGTATGTCAAACTTGTAAACTATATAGTGTTGGCAACATAATCAAGAGACACTGCTGACAAAATGTTGTCATTGATGGCAACAAGGTTTGGTAAAGGTCTGGAAGACTAACTTAGTCAAAATGGCTAAGTATGGGTGGTGCAGGAGCACCTAAGATAATACCTTGGAGCAAGAAGACAAAAATGACCATGGAAGGAACCTATGGAACAAATCAAGTCAATTGGGACACCTTACAACCAATTATGGCATGTTGCAATATTCAAAATGACGTAATAGTCAAATATCCTGAGGGCCCTGGTAAGGACCCTAGGACCAAAAATGATGTAAGTTGGGCCAATAGTGCTCCTAGAGTCAAATAGAGGTGTCTAAGATCAATAAGAAGGTATAATGAACCTAATAAGATCATACATAGTGAATTAATAAGGTAGGAGTTCATTAAATAAGGTAGAAATCCTTTAAACCAATGTTTTAAATTCAAATTTCTGAATTATGCATTTAGGCGGGAAAAGCCTTTTTAATTAGTTTTTGAAAGTTTAACCACCCCTAACTGATGGGAATTGGTTGTAGAAGTTAGGGAGAGGTTATATAAGCCTGTTGAAGGCATGATATGTACGGACAAGTACCTTGGAGGGAGTTTAGAGGTGCAAAAATTGAATAAAAAATAGAATTTTCTGATTTTTTCTGTAAATCTGCTGTTGCAGGCCGTACCATTTCTTTGTACGGAACTCTTTTGATCTGAAACCAATTGGATGTGGTAGGGGATTGAGTTAACTTTCATTTGCAATTGGTTTGAGGTTTTTATAGTGAATTTTGAGGGAGATATCACATTTTTTCTGGAACTGCCTGTTTGACTGTGAAAACAGGGATTTTGAGGGTTTGCAATGCATTTTTGGACCTTTCCGTGAATGTAGGATTCTAATTCTCATGGAATAGGTCCTTATTAACATGTAACATATGTTTCTAACCCTGACAAAGCAAGAGGAGTGTAAATGGGAGAGGTGATCACCATTTAAAGTCAAGGATTGCTTGTGGAAGAGCATTGAAATGGTGGCACGGTTATAGCAGCCGAAGATCCGTCTTAACAAGGTAACCTTTTTATGTTTGGTACTGTCTAATATGATCATGGAGATGGTGTTAGACCTTTGAATGAGGTCTGGAAGTGATTGGAAGTGGGAGATCTAGGAAGCCCTAGGTTTTAGGCCCTAGATATGAGGTTTTTTGTATTTGAACATCTAAATGAGCAAACCTCCTGATAAGACCTGGAAAATCCTTGGTTTTGAACCCTTTGCTAAGAATTTTTTTAGGTTTGAAGTGTGTGGGACAAGTTTGTCATAGGGTTCCTTTGTAAAATGGTCAATTTAGGCCTTGTAGGAAGGCAGCAGGGTGTTAGGACAGTCACATTTCGTCCAAAACAATAGTAGGTGAGTTTGAGATATGTTTTAGAACTCAATAGAGGGTATCCAAATCAGTCATTTGTTTCAAGAGTGTTTTGGTAAAGTTTGGAGAAAAGTACAGTTTAGTCGCTGAACAAGACTACAAGGATTAGGCCTGTTTAAGAGGAATTGTCAAGAATCTATCAAATTGGTTTGTGAAACCTTTGGAACCTTGTTGGTTGGGGTAGGTTGAGACCCTAGAAGGTGCTAGAATTCATCTAAGAAGTTGGAATCCAAACTTGAGCCCTTTGGTGGAGTTTAGGACACGAGGAAGGCTAGATAAGTCTTATTGGTTGAAGCCCACAAACTATTGAAACCTTTTGATCTTGTTAGATTATCTTTGGAGACCTAACACCTCTACATCAATGGGCAAGCTACAGAGTATCAAGATTAGGTCAGTATGCCTCTACAGTTGAAGATCATTATATGCGGTTCAGGTATGTTGTTCATAGATATTTGATGATCACATTTTCTAGTGTTCAAACGCTGACTTCCTCTGAAAGTCATATGGTGAATTGTCTAAGTCCTAATGAACAGAGTTAAGCTTGAAACAGTTTAAAGCACCTAAGTATTTTGATCTACATTCCTCCGCTATTGAGTATTTTACTTTGGGGTTCGAAGGCAATATAGCCACATGTCATAGGCATCTAAATCTAGATTTGTAGAGCTTGAAGTCCATTAGATTATATTTGACAAGTTCTCTAGTATCAGCTTCCAATCTAACAGTATTTCTTTGTGACAGAACAACAGTTCTAAGATCTGCATTTCTCTATGAAAGAATATTATGCTCCACGGTTTTAAAGGTATGCTAAGAGGTCCACAATGAATATTGTCTATGATTTTTAGAGTCTCATATGGTCCACAATAAGATTTATGATGTGATAGATGAATTGGTCAAGTATGTTCTTAAGGGACAGGCGGACAGGCATGTTAGATCTATAGGCGGAGGAGATATATTGTTTGAATAATCAATCTAAGTGGTTGAATGATTGGTGCCAACCTATATGAAGACTATTGTATGTTTGTTTGGGTTCGCATTGATGTTTGTGCATAAGATCAAGTTGACAAGGCATAACGTTTATATACACATTTCATGTTTGGCTTGTCGACCTAATTGTGAGATAAATCTTGTTGCAAATATATATACTCGATGTATTTCGGTGTTGGAAAAACTATGAGGTGTGAATAGAATGAGAATACCATGATTGTGCAACCTAAGGTAGTTATGTAATTAGCGAAAAGACAGTAAAGGTAGAAGGATAGAAGTATATGTGAAGTAGAGCAAAAAAGTAGGGTAGACAGTATGAAGTCATTTGAATCTGTATACTGAGCAAATTGGTACTGCACCACAGCATTTTGTAGATGCACCTGTAGCAGTCCTTTCCTGGCAGTGAGCCACTTCTTTATATATTCTCTTCTCTTCTATTTGGCAGTGAGCCTATTGCAATGAGCACTTCTCTGGATAGTGAGCCCTAAGGCAATGAGCCTTTATGTAATTCAGTATTGCTATCATAATATATTGTGAGCTAACACTCACTGTGGTTTTTCCCTTTTTGGGTTTTCCACGTAAAATCTTGGTGTCTATTTGTTATGAATTTGTGGTTGCTCTTCTTGTGTTTACTTTGATTTCATGTTATTGAATTTGGAAAATGGATTAATAAATGTGTGAATGAAAAAAAATTTAGAATACTGATTCACCCCCCTCTCAGTATTCTTTGTATTCAACATATAGAACCCTCATTCTTTCACCCATGTTGTGCACCTAAATTAGAGAACTTTGTGTCTTCAATAATGTCAACACGTTGTTTATTCTATCCTTCTTCATCTGAGAAATCTTGTTAGTGTCTATTATGTGTCTATCTAGGGTTTCTCCTTGTTTTCTTATTTTTCCCTATTTTTGTTTTCCTTTTGTACTTTCTAGTTAAAAGTACACAAAAAAACCCCCAAAACCCCTATCTTTTTATCCCTCTCAAACACAAAGGAAAATATCCAATCCAACGATGATTTATCCAATTGTTCATTGGACAATTCAAGTTGATTTTAGTGAAATATTGTAGTGTCAAATCGGGTTACCAATATGAAAAAAAAGAAATACAATTTAGGGCTAGAGGAAATAAGAAAGTTTAGATGTCATGAATGAATGAGGAGTATGAAATGAATAAACCAATGTGAACAAAGGAAACAAAAAAAAATATTTGTATACACAAATTCCTTTACAAGTGCAAATTTAAGTTGAAGATGTAGCTAGTACGAGTGCACATTAGCTTAAATCTACTTGGTGGTATTCTACTATAAATTTTCAAACACCTTTGGTTTGAGTCTTTGCGCAAAAATAGAGAAAAAATTCTACTAAATGACCATAAATTGTGTTATATTTAAAAACAAATTGCACGGTGTGAATTTGGGTAGTGGAAGTGTAATTTTCATTCAACATCCCACCAACCTAATGAATGTATTTAACTTCAACCTATGTAATGGGAGATATGATAAGATTTAGGGTTGTGGGAGAGACAATGTTATAATGGACAACTATGCATAGATTTATTTTATGCAATTAAAGCTCTCAGAGAATGCATTCATATTGTGTACAGGAAAAATTGAAATGGTGAATAATATCAAAAGCAATGAAATAACAACTCAAATCCCCATAACATCAAAAGATCTATCTAAGCAATAACCAAACCAATGAATAATCAAGTTACGAACAAAGAAGCTATCTCCTAGATTGTTTGGATCTCTTGATCGATTGTGGATTGCTCAATAAATTGCATACCCATGGTGTTGCAACAAGCGGATGTAGATAGTGATTATGTGCTCAAAAGGTCGATGTGCTCAATGATGCGATGAATGCTCAATGCACTGTAAGAATGCCTGAGAATAAATGATCGAAGAGGATTTGTTATGGAGATGAGGGGGGTTTATAGATTTCAATACATGATCGATTAATGGATGAAATAAGTCCATGAAATGGATGGTTGAGATTGTTGACCCATTTTTTCCTCCGACCAAAGCCAAACAGTCAACCTGGTATTTTCCTTGAGAATCCTTTCGAAAATGTTCCTATAAAGCTTAAAGTGCCAAATTTCTTAGAAGTCTTGCCTAAAAAACCTTACCATTGGGAAGAGCTTGAAAAAAAAATAGGCAGTTTTACTTTTTACATCACCCTGAAATTCGGCCAAATGAAGAAGTTATCCATGGTCAAAGTTTGTTCAAACATACAGTTCAAATGTACATTTGGCGGGCTTGCAAATCTATAAAGGCCTTAGAAAATATTGAGAAAAGTGATTTTTATACATTTTTGAATGTATATTGAGCCAAAGAAATGCATAGACAAAGGGGGAATCTTTCGCAGATTCTTGAAATATTCCTGGTTTGTCTATCTGATTGCATAAAAATATACAATGATGGAATGTATATTTGGCTTGTATATTCTCATGTACAAGCGAAAGATACAATGAGAAATATACAAGGCCAGTGGGCATACATGTGCTACAGTGGAATGTATATCGGGTTTGTATATTCGCATATACAACCCAATAAACAATGGAAATATACAAGGAGGATTGTATGTTTCGACATACAAAGGATCTCATGAACAGTGGTTTGTATATCGCACATATACAAAGAAATATACAAAAGAAAGTGATACAAGGACCCGACAGTGCAATCAAATATACTTAATGGTCTTTTGGGGTCTGACTTGTATGTATATGACGCTTGTATATCGCATATACAAAGCAAATATACCATGGCAACATGCAAGCCAGATTTCAAAAAGTGTTTCCAGTTTGTTTCATAAAGGGTTGGAGTCCATAGCTTACATGTATTTGGATTTGTATATCGGCGATATACAAGTCAAAGATACAAATGAAATATACAAGGTAGATTTCAATCGAAGATCAAGTTCGGCACATAAAGCTTTCAGGTCCGCCTTGTATGTATTGGTGTTTTGTATATTGCCATATATAAACAAATGTACAATGAGATACATACAACCCGGACCTGACCCAAAGTTAATTCTCACAAATTCAAGCATGGGGTCCGCGGCTTGTATGTTTGCATATTCAGAGGGGGAGATACAAATGATCACTACAAAGAAATATACAAAGGCATTTCTATATCACCAACATACAAGTGGTGGGGCCCGTGCATATACAAGGGAGCTTGTATGTATATGCAATTTTGAAAATACAAAGGATATACAGGGGCCGGTATGCAAAGAGCCATGTATGTGCAGAAGGAGTTGTAGAATGAATTTTTGAATGCCGATTCAGGTGCCAAGATGCAGCGATATACACAGAGATGCAAAAGCGATATATACAAGCAGTTGACCAAAATTTTGACTGCATGTATCTCCTCCATTTCAGCGAATTTTGACATGCTGTAAGAGGCAAAGATGCATGTTTGTGTCCCCTCTTTCTTTTGGCAGGGTCTTTAGGAGCTTTTGTCACTTTCAATTTTCAGATCTGGAAATGCATATTTCAGCAATGACTTTCGGCAGATGAAGATATTTTTGGAGCATTCATTGCTGCACAAGATGAAGCAACTCGCATTGATGATCAGAAATATCTTTCCACCTTCCTCTTCCAGATATTTTTTATCTTTTCTACTGCAGATCAATGAGTAAGCTGCCTGCATTAAAGACTCCAAAAATATCTCATATCCTGCCCAGCGCCAGATATTCAACGCCATAACTAATGTAGTTGGACTGTCTTTATGTGGGGATATTTTTCTAAGACAGCTCTTTGGAGCATTTTTTTGTAATCGCCTTAGGATATTTTTGGAATGCTATATATATGCATTCATATGTTGTAAATAGGGAAATTTTTTTGGCATTTTGGTCTTTCTGTTTCCAAACAAAGTTTTCATATACTGTAACCTTGCCTCTCTGTCAAATATATGCAAGTTTTTTTTACCTCTTTACTGATTTTTCTGGTTCTATGTGAATCTGCATATGGTTTGTCTGCGAATATTGTATTCCTCTCAATCAAATTGCTTCTCACCTCTGCTAGAGTCATCTAACCTGTGTATGCCTACTTGCCATATTCTGATTGCATTGTGCATCCTTCAGTTCTGTGGAAGTTTTTTTAAATATGTTTGGTGTATCACCCTTTGTTTTAAGCTTTTATTTCATTTTCATTACAAGCTTTCTCTCTCCCTTTTTCCCTCAAAATTCAGTAGTTTTAGGTGATAGCTAGGCAAGGAAGCCAGCCTTCTTCGGAGGTCTGATCTTATTTAGCAAAGTCCCACACTTAGAGATCGGTCCCATGTTATTCCAGTTTGCAAAGCTTTAATAGCTTCATGCAAGGATGCAAAACTGGGTGATAATAGAGATAAATCAAATAACTCATGATAAATGTGCACACGACATGTGTCACTCCAAAAAGGTATTTTATTAAGATAATTACTTTTTGATAATAGACATGATAAAGATAGATTTGATTTCATAAATTAGAATTTTTTTTCTAATTTATGAGTTGATGATAAAAATAAGATAAATTAAAGCCAATTAAACTTAACTTTAGATTTCCTTTTTGAAGTTCTAAAAATAAGATTGATTGTGCACATGGAGTTAAAATGATATTTTTAAAGGAATTGGAAGATAATTGAAATTAAATAAACAAATTTATTTAATTGATTGTGCATGATTGAAGAATAGATAAGATATGAAGAATTAAATAAATTCATTCAATTTATTTTGCATGATGGAAGAATATAATAAATTATTGATTTTATTTATTTTTAGGGATTGAGTCAACTTAAATAAATTTGGATAATTTATTTAAATTTAGAGGAATAATTTGATTAATTAAATAATAAAAATTATTTAATTGTGGATAAGAGAAAATTTGATGAATTAATTAAATAATTAGATTTATTTAATTAATGTAGACTTGAAATTTGAAAAGGGATAATGATTTAATTAAATAATAAAAATTATTTAATTTTGGAAGAATATAGAGGAATTTAATGAAATTAATTAAATAAAGAGGATTTATTTAATTGATTTTGAAAATATGTGATTTAGACGAAATTGATGATTTTGATGAAATTAATTAAATAATTAGATTATTTAATTAACATTGAATGCAGGTGATTAGACAGATTTGATGAAATGCAAGTGATGTGATAAAATGGTCATTTTTGGGTGTCTACACATATGACCATCATGACCATCATACAAACTATCCCCAATGCAAATAAGTTTATCGATGAGTAAATAGCAACTCCAAGTGTTTGGTGGTAGATTGACAAGGCCAACGATAAACAAAATCAAATATTCAAAAGAAAATCAAATTCACATCTATATGTTTAATTCTTATTCATTTGGAAGAGATTAGAGCTATGTTATTTCCATGTCAGAAATATTATATAGATCAAATTTCTCAACTATCAACTTTGAATTAGTATTTCCCATTTAAAATAATGCTTTATACATAGCAAGAGAATAAAATGACATGAACGGCAGGAAACTTATACATGGACATGAATGATAGAAAACCATAAAAATGAACTGTCTACAATGAAGAATCTAGACTTGAATTGACTTTGTGTCTGATTTATTGATTCAACTTGTATGATATCATGTAATACATGTCAAGGATTGCTAGTTGACAAGGTGCTACAAGTTTTTTCTCTTTTTCATTTAGTCACACACTAGGAAAAAGGCTTCCCTCTATTCAACTAGAGTTGTATTAAAAGAAACTCCTAATTTGGTCATTGCAATTTAGTGTCCATATAGAAATTTCTCTATTCCTCAATATACACCATCTCTATGATTTTCATTGAATGTAACTTTCATATCTAGCTAGAAAACACCATCTTTGAGAATTTTGTGTACATTGAAGACAAATTGATGAAGGTGGTAAATCATAAAACACACAATAACAGAAATTTCACACAGAAAATAGAATGATATTTTATTAATATGGGCAAACACTATATTACAGAAGCTCAAATACAATCAGAGGATGAATCCCTTACAGGCTGCAACACATTATAGCTCCCTCTCTCAAGACTCTAAAATCTTCAACCTTCTGTAACCCCAAATCAACTAGGGTTTCTATTTTCCTACCTTTTCTTAACTCTACACCCTCCCCCTTAACTCTACTACCCCAAGGGTTCCCAAAAATGGTCATATATAGCCCTTTTTAGCGACCACCAGCTTAATTTTGAAATTTGTATCTCCCTCCAAAAATAGGTCAACTTCGCAGGGCCATAACTTTCGATCCAACTGTTGGATTTTCAATTATAATACCTTTTCGGAAAGCTCGAAAAGACGGTTGTGCACAAGTAATATTGAAAAGTAGACTGCTTGTGTTTTCCACCAAATTTCAGGCCCATCTGGAGCCTCTAAGTGCCTCAAATTTGACTTTGAATATTTCAATAGGATTTTTGGAATTTGAAATTTGAAATTTTAATATCTCACAAATGACAAATGATATTGAAGCGATTTCTTCACCATTAGCTTCAATTCACCATTCTGGAGGTCCGTCTAAGATTTTGTATCCAACCGTGCACAAATGCAAACTTACTAAAAATAGTAACCCTACCAAATTTAGCCCTTATTGAAAAGAAACAACATTTTTTTTTTGTTGATGCGAGATTGCTCTTACACCATGGTTGCTCCTGCATCACAAATTCACCTTTGTGAAACACTCCCCCAACTCCAAAAGAAACATGAAAAATAGATTTACCTCTTTGAAACACTTCCCCCACTCTAGAAAAACACAAGCCCTATTCAAAAATTGACCCAAAAGTTTATCTAAAATTGTTCTCTATGTAATCAACTCTCTTTTTATCAATGACACACTGCACCTTTTTAAATAGTGTAGGTGCAACTGTTACAATTATAAATATAGGCAGTGAAAAACTTTTGTGAAACATATAAATACTATTTATTCTGCACATATTGATAACCCAACATTAAAATAGAAATAATTATTTGAATATCATATTAACAAAGGAAAAGATAATTGCAATCAAAACAAAATATTCATATTTATATATGAAAAATATCATTATAACTAGAATTTTTCTATAGCAAAACATCCCAAAATAGAGTTTAATTAATTAAATTTACATGCCAAAACCTAATAATACAACTTGGGCAACCAAAAAGGAGAGTTTTTTTTGACAGATTTTTAATAAATAAAATAAATTTATTAACATTGGCATATATTTGTTGCTAGATGTTAATATTCAGCATGCACAAAAACACTAATACTACTTGTGTGACTTACAATTGATTTGATTGATAAATATATCTGATTAATTCCTCACAAACCTTACTTAAAGATTGTGGTAATTTAAAGTTGGGTGTTCAAATTTATATAATCGTTGGGAAATAGTTGCATGAAACATATTTGACAAATTGCATTAAGGTTTGTAGGAATAACTCAGCCTACAAAAAAAATATTTTTAAATATTATTTTTAATTTATTAATAGGGGAAGGGCCCCTACCTGGATACATAGGAGAGATTTGATACCTTGTCATGATAATAGAGACAAGAATATTAGAATAGCCAAATGTCCAAACAAATAAGGAACAAATTTAACAAAAGATGCAACACCCAACACTACCTAATCATCTAGAAACACAACCCAGAAGAACCATAGTTGAAAGATATTTTGTGAGAAAAAATAGAGGAAGAGCCCCTACCCAAAAATAATGGAAAGAAAAGGTCCCTTGCCAAGAGGAAATGAAGGCAAGATACTAGAGAGCTAGAACCAAATCACGAAACGTATTTTATATAAGTTGTAGAAATAAAGTATACATATGATAACAATACACAAGGCAAGATTTCTAAAACTATAAAAGCCCTATAATAGGTGAATTTATACATATGGTATTAAAATACTCTATTTATAAATACATACAAAGTAGTCAGAGGATCAATTTGGGATGTAGTTGGAAACATTGGTATAGATGTGAGATATGACATAGCCATAATCTTTTGTCCCTTGGCACAATTGAAACAAAGATGGTGAAGCACTTGCTAAATTTTATAGAATTTGAAATAATTGATCTTTATAGCTGTGAGCCATTGAATGCAATCTTATCTCAAATGATACCAATGGTTCTAAAAAAATCTAGCAAATTAAAGAGTATAACATGAGACATACTTAATTTCAAGTATGAATGCCCACATAACAAGGCTATCAACTAATAAAGATTTTGAAACTAGACACACATGTAGCGAAAGATGAAACATGAAAAATGAAGCACCTAAAATCAAAAATAGAACATAAACACAAGAAAAAATTCCTACATTACTTGCTTTGTACAAGCATAAAGGCTAGGGACAATGAATGATAAAATTCCCTCTTTCATTTTCTCATGGTATTCAAGAAAAAAAGCTTCATAGTCAAGGTCCTAAACCTAGTAGGCTTGTCCTTTTAGTCATAGATAAATTTCACACAATCCCAATTCATAGTCCAGGTATTTATCACGTAAAATCAAGAGTTTGGGTAATTTCACATTATTGTGTTCAATCCATTTGCATGTTTTATTACCAAAGTCATTGTGATCAAAATAATGAACAAAATAAAACATGGATGAGAGTATAGAAACATCTTGATTTTTTATGCCATAATTCTCATGTGCCCTTCATTCATCAATGAGTCTTCATTAGCTATTTGCATCTCCTTTGAACTTTTCCAAGATCCTCATGTACATGTGCATAACACACAAAATTGTCAATTAGCAACATATCCCACCAATTCAAATCAATTACAAAATCATCTTTGAAATCTATGGTGCTTACATCAATAAATTTAAATGAATCTTCTTCATGTTGAACAAATCAAAGTAATGGACATCTAAACCTACCTAATCACACATGTTTAGAAGCTTAAAACTCAATGGTTCATTCTTTACAACAATCATATCAACATTATCACTATAAAAATCAGTGCATTCTTGGTTTCAAATTTTTGACACATTTTACCATCTAGCTAATTGTTAAAGGACTTACCATTAGTGTTACTAAGATTTGAAAGTTGTATGCATGTTTCATCCATGTTATCAGCAATATACAAGTTGCATTGAACCTCAAGATGATTAAACTTTTATTTATCAAAGTAACCTATATTAATTGTAGGTAAGGGAACAAAGATTTTCCCCATAGAGGTATCCTCATATTTAAACAAATAAGGTTCTTTAGAAGTATCCCTAGTACAACCCATAGTCTCATCCATGTCATAGGGTCAAGTTGGTTTGATTCTTGATTCTGAAGATGTGTCACTCCTTGAGCAATGAAATTCAGACCATCATGGTTTTCTTTCATTTCTTTGTCTTAGGTATTATCATGTTCCTCATTTACCAAAGGTGAGATACAAGCTCCCTCATCATGCATACTTAACTTAGAGTAGTGTTGATTTATACCGATTGTCTCATTTAATCTTCTTATCTCTTGTTCTAAAGGCATATCATCTTCAATAGTTAAATCAAAATTATCAAAATCAACCTCCATTTCTCATTTTCAATACTTATACATGTCTCTTCATTGAGGATTACATTATTATTCTCGCTTTCAACACTCTTTGTATCTTCAAGAAAAATATGATAATTTTGAATTCTCATGTTGACAAGCATTTATAGTGTCAACTTCAACATTTTCCATATGACTATAATAGATTTTAGCATTAGAACATTAGGGTTACTTGTTTCAATGTCTTGCCTAAATAGTTCCAAATCTGAAGTATCACTTACAGAGAAAAGCCCAAGATTGAACATATAACCATCTTGAAGCTCATGATTAGGATTGTCACACACTCAATTTTATTATCGGCCCCAAAAGAAAGTAAATCAATAATATAGAGTACTATTTTACTTTCCACTTTAAGCCCAATTGAGTTTTCATTCTTATCCATAAGTTTGTGTGTTCATGATATTCTTCCATTTTGTTTGATTTGGGTATGCTGGTGACTTTCTTCCTCAAGTGGAGTACCATAATTCTCTTGGTTTTCAACCTCTAAATATGTTGATTTGCCATTCTCATTAGGGATGGAGAATGCAGAATGAATCATCTCCTTGAAAACCGAGTCTTTTACAAGGAATCTGGGACAAGTAGGTTCTCCATGCTTAATTGTATCATGAAGGCAACATCTATCGTGCAAACTCATGTCTTCTGATATGCCTACAAATCCTAAAATCAATAATCATGTTCGTAAACTTCTCTATCATCTTCGATATATAATCCAATTCAAAATTTAGGGCAGCTAATTAACAAGGTTTGAGTTTTAAAACCCAGTCCCATGACATGTCTCTATATCACTTACTGAAAAATTTTCGCGTGTTTTAACATAAAGTAAAGTATCATTACTTTCCTCATTATCTGATAGGCTTTTATAAGTGGACTTGCAAGTCCACAAATTACTGGAAAGCTTGTCTCACGCCGGCAAACAAGAAATCTTCATCGAGAAACAAGAAAAGGTCGTCAGAAAATAAATGTTATTAGCCTGTAAACAATTTTAATCTGCATAATGGTTTAGAAATAAAATATGGTTTGAGATCAGATTCGATAGACCTTAGAGTGCATGTACATTGTCCCGTACGATTTTTCTGACAACAAGATAAAGCAACTTTAATCGGGGTTGATGATTTGATTTTCTCGACTGTCTAACCCGTCATTCCACTAAAAAATTAATGATTTCATTTTGAAGATCGGATTTCTTAGCCACCCAACCTATCAATCTACCGAAGTGTCTATGCAACACACAAAATGCATCATAGACGCACCCATACATCTGATGGTTAAGGGAGAGGGGTCGGTAGCCGCCCACCTTAACTTTGCGCACTTCAAGCACATAGTTAGACATCTTGAATTTGGACAATTTTTTTTAGGTTTTTCCATATGCGATCGAAGAGCTTAAAGCTATTCTTTCGGCTTCTGAGTACTTATACATTTCCCTGTAGGATACGTTATGTGCACATGGGTCGAAAAATGGTCATTTCAACATGTTGCCCCATACATCCGCACCGATGTGCCGATAATCGTTCGCCATCACATTTGTACACTTGTCTTAATTTCATTGGTTAATTTACAAATGTATTGGTGCATTTGTATTAATTTATTTGGTTGGTATTTTACATGTATTGGTTCTTTTTAAAAATTTAATTGGGGGTTCAAGTGATTAAAAACATAGCGGTGGGTGGCAACGGTGCCCTCTCTCCCTTACATGTTGTTTGCTTTGCTGGAATATTAATTCGCCCAAAATCTCTTTGCTGGATTATTAATTGGCCCAAAATCTCGCTGTACATTTTTTTGTTCTATTTTGAGTACCAAAATCTCGGAAAGCGTTTATGCAACATACAAAATGCACCATAGACGCTCCCATACATCCGATGGTTAATGCTGTTTGCTTTGCTGGAATATTAATTTGCCCAAAATCTCGTTGCTGGATTATTAATTCGCCCAAAATCTCACTGTACATTTTTTTGTTCTATTTTGAGTACCAAAATCTCGTGTGCTTTTTTTTCTATTTTGGGTACCAAAATCTCATCCATTAAACACCAAAATCTAAGGAAAATCTTTTCTTTCTCGGCACGCCAAATAACTTTTCCATTAGGTTGTCGCCCACAGGGATAACAAACACTCAGAAAATCTTCAGCAGCTGGGGGTCTTGAAAACACCCGCTGGCAATATTTGGTGTTCCCTAATTGATTTTCTTATACATCCTGTATTTCCCGGCTGTAAATCTATGGTAAGACTGTTACAGGCCTTGTGTGTTGAGGCTTAAACTGGGCAAGCTCATAACCTATACGAAGACGCTCTTAAGGCTGCAGGCCACAACAAGAGCGAAAGAGCTTCGAGTTACAAAAATCTGGCCGCAGTAGATTGGTTATGGGAAAATCAGAATGGCAGATGTACATGAATTACCCTGAAGGAGCTACCGAAGCTTTGCAAGCACTCCGAGGGGACAAAGAGCGTATACCAAAGTCCCTTAAATTTTATTTATTGGCTCTTGAATTGGGGGAGTGCTGCTAAACAAGAAATATGGGTAACACAGGTAAAACTAGCCTATCCTTGCTACTTAGAGAGCACCAAAATTGCCCAAGCAATCATGTGTCCCCGTATAGCAGACTCCGAGTGGTATAAGGATTCATCATTAAAGGTGCATCAACAGCACATCGAACAAGAGGAAAATGCAACGAGGATTCAAGAAACAATTAATGTGATTTAAGATGGAAGGGGAGAAGAGCCAGTAAATAAATCTTTCTTGAACTTCATATACAGGGAGCACAGCCATCCAGATCCCAAGAAAGCACAGACGGGAAACATTGATACTCCTGCTAATGTAAAGCGAATATGAATGCTGTCCTCAGTCTCAGACAGGCTTTTGATGTTATATCCAGAGAAAAGAGTTTCTTATTGCCTCTCTATTGTTTTCTGTTCGAACTCAATCGTGCCAGGACACATCGTCATTACCAGAATTAGACTTCATCAAGTGTGTTCAGTCAAGCTCCAGTTTAAGATTGAATAGGAGATATATTAGTAATAGAATTGAAGTTGTGGTATTTTGGCTATCAACAGAATCAGGAACACTGGTTTCATGACGCTTTTAATTTGTGGAATTTTTCCATATACTTGCTCTTCTGTTTTGAATCTGTCAATATTTTCACTTTATTTAAATATCATGCACTATGCACTTCAATGGTTAATTAGTAAAAAAAAAAAAAAAAAATCTATGATAAGAAATCACAATGACTGTGATCCACGGTCCGTATGGTTTGTAAATTGGCTTATAAATATTGTGATTACTGCACTAGTCCAATTTATGACTACTGCCTGATTATGCACATTCTGTGTTGTGACCCACAATGGTGTACAGGGCACTAAGTTAATGTCATTTGGATACCACTTCCCAGTCTCTGATAAATAAATTCAGAGACTTTTTACAATATTATGGACTCTTAAGAATATGGACTCTGTTGGGTTATCTATCTGATTCAAATAAAACTATACATCTTTGATTCTTAAATTGAATAAGATCTCATAGAGAGCTATGATTTTCTCTGAAGAGGTAGTAAAACCTACCACAGATCTCATAATATGCTTGACATCTAAATATGTTCTTCTTATTTTGGTTCATTGTTGTAAAGTCTGCAAATATGTTGATCTCTCGTAAAAAAATGTTTTGACTCCATACTAAGTTAATGAGATCATACCTACAATTGACCCAATGAAATTCTCAAACCCAAAAGCAAGCCTAGTGTAGTTGAGAGGAATGATACATTCATCTTCATACCATAGTATTTAAGGTTGTTCATACCATAGTATTTAGTAAAGAGAAGGGTATGGAGGGAATCCACAAGGGTTGTGGGTTAGATACATCATGTAGTTTACCAACAACATCTCTATAGAGTTGGATTTTGTTTGAAATATATATTTCCTTTGTTGTTAAATGTTCAACTATAATGGAAATCATAGTCAAAAGGATTTTCACTAATAGGAGGGTAGGGTTAGTCAAGGTTTTCAATGAAAAGTGTGGTGGTATTTGTCATTTTGAAAGAAGGGTTGAGATATTCTAAATCCAAATAGCTTCAGTAGTTGCATTAATAGCCCCACGATACTCAGCCTCTGTCGATGAAAGAGCAATAGAATGTTGCTTTTTGCTCTACAAACAAATGGGGTTGGATCGAAAGTGAGTTGTAACCAAAAGTGGACTTACGATCATCATAATCACCAGCCCAATCAGAATCTATATATCCAACCAAATCTGAACATGTACCTGCCATGTAGTGAATCGGATATCTGTGAGTGCCCCTCATGTAGTTCAAGATGCATTTGGCAGCTCTCTAATGAAGCTCATGAGGTTCCTACATAAAGTGTGAAACCATGCCAACTATATATGAAATGTCAGGCCGAGTATGTATGAGTCAAGTAGATGAGACTGCCTACAAGTTGGCGATATAAAGTGGCATCAACCAATGAAGTGGAACAATGAACCTCAAGTTTGACTTATGTTGACCATTTGTTCATTAGCTTGATAATGATCCTATAGATTGTGATAGTGATGAGTACACATTTAATGATAGCACATGAGCACAAATCTAGTGAGGTTTTACCTTGTGATTCACCTTATATGATGAATAGAAATGATGTAGTTTTACCTCTTCAACACACTAATCCTCATGATGATATGTCTCTCGTATGTCATATAATAAATAGTCTTACATCTATAGAGCCATACTTTTCACATAATGTATCTCCTCTTATATGTGATGACACCATACCCTATGATGATATATCTTTAGCTATTCATGAGGATTCTGATGATAATATTACACCCTCTTATTCATTACATTATGATACCATGAACCTTAATGAAGAATTTTTACAGGGAGGTTATGATGGTTCTATGGATGACTCTAAATACATGTGAGATCATTATTACTGGCTAATTATAAACACCATTAGATAAAAATTACTTATTGATTAGTGATTTTAGATTATAATTAAGTGGTAGAGATTTAAAATGGTTTGGTTCATTTTGTTTACTTTATACTTCTTTAGTGGCTAATGGATCTAGTCTTAAAAACATATGCACTAAAGATTATTTAAACCGATTAGAAGTAGTCATGTCAAAGATATAACCATTAGACTTTACCATTAGAGGATTTGATACTATGGCTAGATCTTACATGAGTAATATTGTTGTACCAATTAAGGTTGGACCTTGTAGATTAGATACCTTGTTCCATGTGATGCTTGGAAAACTGACTCGTAATATCCTTCTTGGAAATCCATGGCTACATGCTATAAGAGTTCTACCATCCACTTTATATAGATGCCTAAAATTTTTGGCATAAACAAAAACTATGTCACATATATGTTGATCTTCAACCCTACAACATGTCCCAACCATAGGTTAGTTCCAACAAATTCATTATAGAAAATCATGCATTTCATAAAATTGTTGTAAATTGGGACCTACTCCTTTATAGCACTTTTGATGATGATGATTGGGGTCTATTATATTTTAGGCCTTGTGGTGTTGAAGAGTAGGTCATTTTTTATCTTTTATTTTACATGATTCCATCTCTCTATATATGATGGCACAGTCTTGCCAATCACCTCACAATATCCCAATTTAGAAAAACAAACACAAAGTTCACTACCAGAAAATGACAGGAGAGTGAAAACAAGAATGACAGGAAGAGAAATAATAGGGATTTCTTATTATTGAATAAAGTTTTCCATTACAAAATATTAACTGTCAGCCTTATATGATCAGCCTCAAAACAAGAACAGAATAGTAAACAACTCCAAAACGATTCTCTTATCCTATTCGGCCTTCTGCTAACACTGATCGGCCTTCCTCTATCTTTGTCTATTCGGCCTCCTCAGACTATTCTCTTTTCATGCCCCCCTCCATAAGCCAACGAGCTTCCACTTTTAAACCTTGACAGTTCGACCTTCTAGCTCTGGCCATCGACTCCTTTGCTCTCCAACCGACCCACGATCTTCCGATCCCGCTCTCATAAATTCATCACTATGAACTTAATGACAGTCGATGCCAAAATAAGAAATGCAGTCGTCATGGAATATCCATGAAGCCCCACAACCTCACCATGCAGGTTTGCATAGATTAATGACTGGTGCACCATGCTAACCGTCGACAAAAAGAGAAAAAAAATACAGCGCCAAGGAATAGAAACGATGCCCATGCACTGCAGAGGAAATGTAATGGTCGCCGCCATACAGAATAAAGCAGAGCCCACGAACGCCATCACAGCCACAAAAAGAAATGATTTAGGTTGTTTCTAAACTTGGTCAATCCACAAAGGAAAACTCATCAAGTCTTTAATTGCCTTTTGCCAGCTGGATTCTTATCCTCTCTATGCACAATCTGAGGCCTTTTAATATTTAGATATTTGGAAGGAATTACCCGCCACGACTTCATCAAAGATAGCAAGAATTAAATATTTGAGGAGAAGGCCACCAAGAGGAAAAGAAGGTAAACCAAAAAAATGACCTCCTGTCACTCAGGCAACAAGAGCGACAGGAACACAACAAAACACCAACAAAAACCAAAATTTGTTAAAACCAAAAATTCAAAATTGAGAGGGACAAGATGCCCCTGCATCAAACTCCCGAGCAAGAAGAAATCATGAGCTCCGGCTCATGAGGTCTTCAACGGATTGACCCATCTTAGTGATCTCGTCCTCAGTAAGCCATGATGCATCTTCAATAGGATGATTGCACCACTTGACAAGATACTTGTAATATTCTTTCTTGCAGGTCTTCTTCAGCACTTGTTGATCAAGAATGCATTCTATTTGTTGTGGAACATTGGATGTCCCAACTTGTTCTACATGAGAGGAATTAGCTACTTCAACTTCTTCAACTTCTGTATCTCCTTTGTATGGATGCAAATCTGCAACATTGAAAATGGGAGATATATTCAACTCTTCAGGCAGGGATATCTCATAAGCATTGGCTGAAAACTTCCTTAGTATTTTGCAAGGACCAATCTTTTTCATCTGTAGTTTATTGTATGTCCTTGTAGTAAATCTTTCCTTTCAAAGATGTGCCAATACAAGGTCTCCAACTTGAAATTCCAGCTCTCTTCTCTTTAAATCAGCATGCCTCTTATATTGCAAATTGCTATCTTCAATATTATTCTTCACCTTTTCTTGAATGTCATGAATGACTTGAGCAAACTCTTCCCCATCTGCACTTCTTTTCTCCATTCTAGCAAGATTACGAAGCTAAAACACACTTCTTGGATGCATACCATAAACAACATAAAAAGGACTAAAACCTATGCTTTTATTTGGGGAATCATTATAAATAATTTCAGCTTGGGCCAACATAAGATCCCAACTTCCAGTTGACTTACCAACAAGACATCTCAACAAATTTCCAAGGCTTCTATTGACAACCTCGGTCTGTCCATCCATTTGAGGATGATATGCTAAACTGAAACATAGATTTGTGCCCAACTTCTTCCATAGAGTCCTCCAGAAATGACCCACAAACTTTGTATCCCTGTCAGAAATAATACTTCTTGGAATACCATGCAACCTTACAACTTCTTTGAAAAACAAATTTGCAATGTTAGTTGCATGACTAGTCTTCTTACATGGTATAAAATGAACCATTCTTTAAAATCTATCAACAATAACAAAGATTGAATCATTACCCCTTTGAGTGCAAGGTAAACCCAAAACAAAGTCCATACTCACAGAATCCCAAGGCCTGGTTGGAACCGGCAATGGATGATATAAACCAACATTTTGACTCTTCCCCTTAGCATGTTGACAAACTCTACATCTTTCCACATATCTTCTCATATCTACCTTCATCCTTGGCCAATAATAATGTGTGCTCAACTGCTGAAAAGTTTTATCTTGTCCAAAGTGACCAGCAAGACTGCCACTATGCTTTTCCTTCAACAAATTGTCTCTCATGGAGTCTTGAGGAATACACAACTTATTCCCCTTGAACAAAAAACCCTCTTGTATCATATAATCATTCCATGGCTCTTTATTCCTGCAAATAGGATCACTGCAAGCTGCAAATGCTTCTCCAAAATCTACATCTTCTGCATACAACTCTTTCAAACTTTCAAAACCCACACTATTAGTCTTTATTTCACATAACAACAAATTCTTTCTACTCAAAGCATCAGCTTATTCATTTGACCACTTTTATGTTTCAAAACAAAATTAAAACTCTGAATATACTCAACCCATTTAGCATGCCTCTGATTCAATTTGTGCTGGTTGTTGATGAACTGCAAAGCATGATTATCTGTATACACAATAAATTCTTTGGGCAAAAGATAATGTCTCCATTTCTTGAGGGATTGAACCAAAGCATAAAATTCTAAATCATAAGAAGAATACTTCCTCTTTGCATCATTCAATTTCTCACTAAAATAAGCAACCGACTTACCCTCTTGACTCAAAACTGCCCCTATAGCCAAACCACTAGCATCACATTCTTCAGCCTCTTTAGTCCACACAAATGGTCTTTTACTTCCCTTAATTGTTTCTAAAATAGGTGCTACAACATGACTGAAATTTCTTATAAATTTTCTGTAGAAACTAGAAAGACCATGAAAACTTCTTACCTCCATGATACTCTTTGGTGATGGCCAATCAAGTATGGCCTGAACCTTTTCCATATCCATCTTCAATCCATCCTTTGACACCACAAAACCCAAATAAACAAGTTTAGTCTGCAAAAATAGACACTTCTTCAAATTAATCTACAACTTCTCTTCTTGTAGTCTCTTCATAACCTACCTCAAATGATCAAGATGCTCCTCTTTTGACCTGCTAAACACCAAAATTTCATCCATATACACAACCACAAATTTACCAATAAATGGTTTCAACACTTCATTCATTAAACGCATAAAAGTGCTAGGAGCATTAGACAACCCAAAAGGCATAACTAGCCATTCATACAACCCATCACTAGTCTTAAAAGTAGTTTTCCACTCATCCCCTGGTCTAATTCTAATTTGGTGATAACCACTCTTCAAATCTATTTTAGAAAAATACATTGACCCACACAAACAATCCATCAAATCTTCAATCCTTGGGATGGGAATCTATATCTTATTGTGATTTTGTTTATGGCCCTTGAATCAGTACACATATGCCATTCTCCTCCTTTCTTTGGCACCAAAACTATAGGCACAACACATAGGCTTAGACTTTCTCTTATCAAACCTTTCTCCAAAAGTTCTGCCACTTGCTTCCTTATCTCTTCATTCTCCATAGGTGTTAACCTATATGCAGCCTTATTTGGAAGGCTAGCTCCCAGAACCAAATTCATATGATGACTTATGCTTCTAATAGGAGGCAATTATTAGGCAAATCATTAGCAACAATATTCATATTCTCATTCAACATCTCTTGTATCTCAACAGGCAAATCATCCAACTTCGTAGAAGTCATAACACATTATGGTTTAGGAACCAGAGCAAAACCAAATTCTTCACTCTTCAAATCTTTCAAGAATTCTTTTCCACTTACCAGCATTACCTGATTATTGCTGGTGTTGTCCTCTTCTTTCTCCTTTATGGGCAGCAAGGTATGCTTCTCTCCATCCTTTATAATTGTATATGTATTTTCCTTCCCATTATGGACTGAATTTCTGTCAAATTACCACGGTCTTCCAAGCAAAACATGACACACATCCATTGGCATTATATCACATAAAACACAATCCTTATAACTACCAATCTAAAAATCAACATAGGTGGCCTGCTCACTCACCAATATTTGATGGCCTTTTTGTAACCAATTTACCTTATAAGGAGTTGGGTGTTTGATCCTTTTAAGATTCAGCTTCTCTACCATTTCATTGGAAACAATATTGTCAGTACTACCACTATCTATAATGAGCTTACAACATTTACCATGAGACTTACACTTCGTTCTAAACAATGCTCTCCTTTGAATTGGTTCTTGACTTTCCTTCTGTGGCTTAAACAATGTTCTCTTCAGCATCAAGGATTCTCCTGATTCTACTCCATCCTTGTGATGAATTAGAGATCCTACACTTTCTTGATCAACCTGAACAACTTGATTGCTCCTTTCAAATTTGGAATGTCCTCCTTGTGCTGATTCTGTACAATCCCAACTCTTGTGCCCAATTTGATTGCACTTGTAGCATTTTCCAGTAAATCCTCTTCCTCTTCCTTGTGATCCACCTCTTTCATAAGATCTTCCTCCTCTGTTCTGAAATCCACCTCTATCATTGTGGGCTGTCCCACTAGAGCTTCCAGCCTCTTCACTTTGATGATGTTGTTGTCCTCTACCAGATTGTTGTCCCCTTCCTCTAAAACCTCTTCCTCTCTTCTTTTCTTACTGATTCTACTTCCTTTGCAGCTTCTCTTCTGCCTTTAAGGCAAGCTGGTAAGCCTCTTCTAGGCTTCTAGGAGACAAAATACTCATCTCATCTTGTAGACTATATTTTAAACCATTCACATAATGGGCTATCTTCTCCACATCTTCTTCAGCATGCTCAGATCTGATGATGAACTTGTAAAACTCTGTGTAATCTTTTACTGACATCTCCTTTTGCTTCAAATTTTGTAATCTCTTGAAGAGATTAGCCTGATAGTCACTAGGCAAAAATTTAGCCTTCAACTTTGCCACCATTCTATCCCATGAGTTAATCTTCTCCTTATTTCTCTTTCTTCTTTCAGTCTATACAAAGTCCCACCACATGGCAGCATGACCTTTCAATCTTGTGCATGCAAATTTTACTCTTTTCTCCTCAACTACATTCTCATACTCAAAATATTTGTCCAAGTCATTTATCCAGTCAATTAGTTCTTCTCCATTAAGACTTCCAGCATACATTGGTACATCAATCTTGGGTTTGGATCCCAAATTCATGACTGATCTTATCAGCGTTTCACCAAATTCATCTCCTGGGTCTGCCTGTCTTTCCTCATGTTCTTCTCTTCAAGATTCTTCTTCCTCATCACTGACATCTTCAATATCAGGGTTTCCTCTCCTTTGTGCCCTCTCAAGAGCATCCATCACCTCAATCAAAGTCTGCATCAACTCAAGGTCTACTTGGTCCCTTCGGCCTCTACCTCGACTTCTACCCATGCCCATCCTTCTCGGAGGCATATTGACCACCCTCAATGACTAGTTTTAATCTAACCTAGCTCTGATACCAAACTGATGGCACAGCCTTGCCATCACCTCACAATATCCCAATTCAGAAAACAAACACAAAGTTCACTACCAGAAAATGACAGGAGAGCGAAAAAAAGAATGACAGGAAGAGAAATAACAGGGATTTCTTATTATTGAATAAAGTTGTCCATTACAAAATATTAACTATCGGCCTTATATGATCGACCTCAAAACAAGAACAAAATAGTAAACAACTCCAAAACGATTCTATTATCCTATTCGGCCTTCTGCTAACACTGATCGACCTTCCTCTGTCTCTGTCTATTCAACCTCCTCAAACTATTCTCTTTTCATGCCCCTCCTCCATAAGCCAACGAGCTTCCACTTTTAATCCTTGACAATTCGGCCTTATAGCTCTGGCCATCAACTCCTTTTCTCTCCAACTGACCCATGATCTTCCTATCCCGCTCTCATAAATTTATGACTGCAAACTTAATGACAATTGATGCCAAAATAAGAAATGCAGCCGTCATGGAATATCCATGAAGCCCCACAACCTCACCATGTAGGTCTGCACAGATTAATGACTGGCGCACCATGCTAACCGTTGACAAAAAGAGAAAAAAATGCAGCGCCAAGGAATAGAAATGATGCCCATGCACTGTAGAGGAAATGTAACAGTCGCCACCATATAGAATAAAGCAGAGCCCACGAACACCATCATAGCCACAAAAAGAAATGATTTAGGTTGTTTCTAAACTTGGTCGAGCCACAAAGGAAAACTCATCGAGTCTTTAATTGTCTTTTGCCAGCTGGATTCTTATCCTCTCTATGCACGATCTGAGGCCTTTTAATATTCAGATATTTGGAAGGAATTACCCGCCACGACTTCATCAAAGATAGCAAGAATTAAATATTTGAGGAGAAGGCCACCAAGAGGAAAAGAAGGTAAACCAAAAAAATGACCTCCTGTCACTCAGGCGACAGGAGCGACAGGAATACAACAAAACACCAACAAAAACCAAAATTTGTTAAAACCAAAAATTCAAAATTGAGATGGACAAGATGCCCCTACATCAATATAGATCCAACACTCTATATATTAGGATTTAGGTAGTGATAACAAAGGACTTATTAAGAACATTCAACTTCTAGGATATAAAAAGAAATGAAGCTTTTTTACAAGAATATTTATAGTGATAAAATGGATATATCAATCTAGTATCTACCCCTTCAAGTTTTGAACTAGATCCATTAAAGTCATAGAGTTGGCTTTGTTTATTCCAAAACATACATAAACACCATATAACCATACAAACATAAAAATCTATATTATGATAGCAACATCCAGCCATACTAAATCAACAAGCCATAAAATATCCAATATCTTAAATTTATAAGATCTGTCCAATGTAAAAAAATAGTTCTAAGGAGTAATATTTAATAAACACATATCACGATGGGGGAGGGTCCTTAGAGGATTCATTCCTTGCTCTATTGCAACCACTATCATGGATTCTCATGTAATATGATTATATAATACAAATGGAGGGCCACCATATCCACATTGATATATCAAAAGTTTAGTATCATTATGTAAATGATAAAGGCAAGAGTGTTTCTTTACATGTTAAAGTGTTGATTCCATGTTATAGGTTGTATCATTAAAAATAATAATTTATTTAAGCTATATGTAAAATTAGACTTATGCTCTAACCCACACATTATTAATATGAGAATCACATGGGCATGCTTCTTCTTTGACAATGTGACACACATGTCAACAAGGTATGACAACCATTGATTGAGCTCAAAATGGAATAATTGCATAATAATAAATACAACATCGTGAAAAAAAGTAATGCAAATAATGCATGTCAAAAAATCCATCAGGTGACATAATAACAAGGGTTCAAAGGGTGAAAGATTTGGAATATTAATAAGACTCATGAAAATATAACTTGAGTAATGGCTTGTGATGTTGGCACATTATCCTCGCATATACCAAAATCCTCATGCATTTCTAAGACATGTTTGTTCAATACAAAGTGTAGAAGAATATACTCCACAAGAACTCAAAGATGCATCACAAGAAAGTGGAAAAAGATCCAAAGGAGAATCCCCATAGACATCAAATGGTAGCATATCATCATTATGCATAGAAAAATCCATTAATCCACTAAGAAATGGGCACTAGAACCATTTGTGTTATATAATCATATTACAAAAAAAATTCTTGGCCACAACTAGAAGTGGCAACAACTAATAAAGATATAAAATTAAGGTAACTAGAATTAATCTACCTAAGAACCTTCAATAGAGATGTCCTCAAACATCTACATAACTAGAAAGGAGATGACTTTGACAGCCATTTTCACCTTGTCCAAATGGGCCACAACAAGGAAATACCCATTCATGTTTCGAATATAAGTGCAAATGGGAGGAGTAATCTAACTTCCATAGAAGTGTTGACCATAATCCTCTATTATATTATCATCAACCCCTACAATTAACCTTCTAGATTAGTTATAAAATAATTTACATAATCTTAGCATGTCATTTTAAAGCTATAAAGCATATGCAAAAGAGGAACTCAATGATATAAATTTATTTTGTAATTTCTTTACCATCAACACTCTGCATTGCATCCAATCTTGTTGTTTGGTTAATGGGTGGCATATATTGTTGATTGTTTTGTTGATCGCTTGAACATGCAATGACATGTTCTTTAACACGTCAACTTAAATAGAGTGATCAAGCATAAGATTTTGATTCGTAGTCAAGTTAATAAAATATAGCATTTGAATTACCTAAAATGGTTTTTTGAAATGTTTGGGTGGGGATAACATCGAACATCAATGGTTGTGTTCCACAAATTGAATCCACTGTTTATTTCAATAGTTATAGAAAAGTGATTAGAAATAAGAATGAATATCAACAAATTACATGATTTAGCTACAAAATATAATTTATGTAATCTTAACATGTTATTTCAAAGCTAAAAATCATATCCAAAAGAGTAACTTAATGATAGATTTTTTTTGGAATTCCTTTACTATCCACACTTTGCATAGCATCCATTATTATTGTCGTTGTTTGGTTGAGATCAATACAAAGGGGTAGCCTATGTTGAGTGTGTTGCTGATCATCTAAATCTAAAATAAGATGCACATTTAACACATTAACTTCTATAAAGTGTTCAAGTGTAAGATTAGAATATGTACTACTTAAGTTAAAATATCAACAACCTTAAGTACCTGGAATGGTTTGTTGAAACGACTGAGTGGGGCTAACATTGAACATTGATGGTTGAGCTCCACAAATTACATCCATTGCTTGTTTGATTACATATAGAAAAGTGATTAGAAATAAGAATATTTAGTAGCTTTTGTGTATATTAGTAAACACAATGAAAAGAAAAAAATTACCATCTATAATTTGTGTTGCATTTGTTGTTGTTTGGTTTAGGTCAATAGAGTAGGGCAAATGACGTCGACAAGTATTTCTTTGATCATCCAAAGCTACAACAACATTTGTTTAACATTCAGATTAGAGTAAGAACTAATGATGCGTAAAAAAATTAAATACTTTTTAATAAATGTACTCACTTTGTTGTTGTGCAATACTAATCCTTTCTACTTGTGTCGCTATGCCAGAACGATTGAAGACCTTTTTTTTCTTTTTCTTTCTATAACCTATAGAGGGGAACTGAAATTCTTCATACTCCTCAGCTTTTTCATTCAAGTCTTCAGCAATGGCATTGCCTCTTTGATGGATAGAAGGACGTTTATGCATTTTGGTGGGACTAAACCATGGTGATATCCATGTCATAGGCATGTCCTCTAAGCCAGGGATTGTTGTGAATTTGAAAGAGGAAGCAAAAATTCATGGATATCTTTTCTAAATCTTTCAACACACTCATTAAAAATAAGTATTTGATCTGATGTTGTTGGTAAATGTTGGAGTAGTGAGTTCAAAAAATTAGTAGAACTTTTGAGGTTATCATTTCTAGTATCAAATGATTTCCTGCCATCTATAATTCAAATAACAATAATTTAGTCATAACAAAATATAGAAAAACCTTAATATTTCATTAAACTAAATGTTGATATCAATACTTACCAATAGTTTGGTCTTCAGAAGTGACAAACCTAATTGCATCTTGAGCTTCCAATTGAATAGATCTATCTATAACTGGAATAAAAATTATTGACTTTTTAAAACCATAAAAAATAATCAAAAATTTATTATAAAAGTAGGATATCAACATTACCAGTAACATTGTTTTCATGACCAAAACTCCCTTCTATGTCATCATCAACCAATTGTGTAACAGCATCTGTAATTCAATAAGAGCAATTTAGTTAGTTTTGAAATAGAAAATAATAATCATTAAAAATATCAATGTAAAATGTAAATATCAAGTGACACTTACTAGCAACTTGATCTTTCTCATCTATTTTATTTCTCTTCATGAGATCTAAAATCTTCAACACATGCTTGCATGTGTTTCCCGTTTGTGCCCATTGGCAGTCACATACATGGAAGTTCGGTCCAAACTTTCTAACGAGATAGCATTTCATTGCATCAGTTTGGCTTCTTATCTTATATGTGTTAGGAAGGAGATCATATGGATAACAATCTGCATCTGGTATTTCTTTTGACCTCTCCAATGAAGTAATGTAATATCTTTCCTTTTTAAAATTAGTTAGAAATCCAGATAATTGCAAATATCTTTTATTTTTGTAGAATGGCTCTACCCTATGAAGAAGTGTGTGGATAAGCCAATCCATTCTCCTTGTACATTTCTTAGCACGATCACTTAAATAATGACTCTTAATGTGGAAATGATATGACTCTATGGAAGCATTGGTTTCTTGATTTGCATGAGAGAAGTTGTGAAAGTTTTTTGCCCACATCGCTATACAAAAAAAAAAACATGATGTTTTAGCATACACAAAAATCAAGTTAAATAATGTATGCATACAAACCATAACAAAGAAATTGACAATCTTACCAATACGACTCTCATCATGACACCAAGTTGTTTTAAAGTAATTAATGAAGTCCTTCTCTTGTTTGAATTCCTCCATAAATTTGTTGATTAGATGAGTAGTGATGTCTTCATTATCACTCATTGCATACATAATCTCACCCAATCTATCAAACATATTTGTTTCGACATCCTTATTACTAGCATACCTAAAATATAAAACATAAAATCAAGTTATGGGGTTGAAATATGTAATGTTCCACATATTTTAATTATCAATCCACTTACCTGTACACATTTTTTAGCCATGGCCTACGTACATGCCAAATACATAAAAGTACCCGACAACCAAATGACAATCTACAAGTTACATTGTAAAAGATGATTAGTAACATTCCAACAAAATGTATTGTTAAGGTGAAACCATTCTATTGTGTAAATTATGAAACATATATTCAAGTACAAACTAAATATCAGACAATTTAATGAGTTCATTTTAATTTAAAGAAAGAAACTAAGGTTAGTAAAAACCGATGGCTTCAATCTCGGCAGTAGCATCATCTGTCATGAATGCATTGACATGCCAATCTTCTTTACACTGCTTTCCTCATGTATAAACTTCGGTGAGCCATTCATTTATATCCTTGACTTTATTTCGTGATGATATGGCCCATGTAATAGGTACACCAGCCTCTTGCTCATAAAAAACAAGTAAGGTATACAATTGGTACTGTACATGAATAAAGCAATAATAAATTAATTTATTAAAATTAAATAAATGAATGATAAAATTTAGATCCAAAAATATAGTTAAGATTGTTATACTTACACCATATTTATTTGTCGAGAATGTGGAATCCATTGCAATAATTGAGTTATGTGAATGTTTCACCATCATTTCTCGCACCCATGGTATTTGGATGCCTATAATAAATTGTACATTATCCATAGTGTTTGGTCTTTTATAGTAAAAGAAGTTGTCTTTCTCTTCTACATGCCACAAGTTCACACTTTTTGCATCATCTTCATTTTTTTGAGATCGAATGGAGTGTACTCTTTTCCATGCATTCAATACATCTTTTCTTAATAGAAATGTATCCCTTTTGTTCATAAATTTAGTCAAACCATTGTCTAAGTAATTTTTTTCACATATTGTGTCAATCCCCACACCATTAACAATAATGACTCAATATATGATTTACATTCATTTGACAACCTTGGTGCAAAAGCACTCCTTGGATCACCAGAAGGGTCATCTTTTCCATGACAAAATTCACCATTAGCATCACAATGGCTCCACTCATTATATATAATAATTGCAACATTTGGTCTACCACACATGACTTTTACTTGAAAGAGAGTTTGACAACCCCTTTTCTTTTGAAACCTGTGTACCCTTTGCTTATTTTTAGGTTTATTTCTATTGTCCTCAAGGCCAAAAGCACACCAATAACTATTTATACATACACAAAAGAAATAAGATATATTAATTGATATAACAAAAGCTAAATTTAAAAATATGACATATTTACTGAATATGTTAAATCTAAGCAAACCTTGAGTACATCTTTGTAGTGTGGTTGGTGTAGTTTGTAGAGTTGTTCTCTCTATGTACTTTGCATACAAATGTTGTCTCTGTACCATCCAATACACCTCCTTTCACAAAATTAGGGAGTCTTTCTAGATGGATTGCAGCACATAAATCTATCTCACCATTATCTTCTCCAATGGGTGTCCATTCAAGGTTCTCACTTGAGAAATAATTTGTTTGATTGATAATATCTTACACATCTAGTTCGATCAATGATTCCCATTTATTTCTTCTCCCCATCCTAAAGAATATTAAGATTGTTAGTAGTCATCTAAATAATTACAGAGGCAAATGAGCTTATACTAGTATGAAAAATATTTTATAGAAGATCATTTCTATAGTTATATACTAAAAAATAGTTTTTCTATCTATTGTTTCACAATAGCTCTTCTTTGGGATGATGTTTCATAATAATGATAATGAATAATTATCTATGCCAATAGCATTTTGAATATGTACACATTATAAGAGATTGCAAGATATAATCTAAAAATTAGCCTCTTCTTAATGTAAGGAAATTAGTGTTGTGCACATATTTGACAATTAGTTTCAAACTTCTTAAATGATAAATTGTACATTGTAGACATGATATATCCTCAGTCCATGATGATGAAATTGTACTGCTTTTGGAAAAAACTCAGTGTAGCTTTTTTGCCTCAACGTTTCGGATCACACTTCATGATCCATCATCAGGGAGAAAAGTAGAGAATGCAAATGAGATAAAACTGCAGAGATAGTCTCTTAAAAAGTGAGAGAAAGGGGTGAGGCACGAGTTACAAGACAAGTCCAATGGGACAAGAAAAAGAAAAGCAAATAGAAAGAGATAAAATAAAAAGGAAATCTACAAGGAAATAGATTAAATAATAAAATTAAAAAAAATAAGTATCTAGATATAATAGGTAACTATATATATATATATATGCCTAAATATTTATCTAAATATATATTTATATAAATAAATCTATATAAATATATATATATAAATATAAAAATTAGAAATATTTGAATATATAAAATAAAATAATTAATTAATTAACTGAATTATAAAATAATAATCTAAAAGTACCTATGCATCTAAAAATATATAAAAAAGGTAATACATATAAATAGGAGTAAGTCTGAGTATCTAACTATATGTATGCAATTACATATAGATGTATGCATATGAATGTAAAATAGGAGAAAATTAAGTTTCTTTCTTTGGTTTTTCTCTTTTAGTTTCTCCTCTTCATTTCATCTTTTTTATGTACTCATTTATATGCATTTCTTGTTCATTTTTAGGTATTCATCTCACTCTCGTTCTTCTATTCTTTCCACTACTTGATGGTCTTAATTTGATCATTCTTTAGATTTTTCTCCTTATCTCTTTACTTCTTTATCATCCCTTGCATTTGCAAATTTCCTCCTTGGTTCGGTCTTGATTGCTCCTCTTTTCCTTGTCTTTGTGCTTCTTGTCTCGTGTTCTTTTTGTGTTATTATTTCTACCTTTTCTTTTTTCTCTTATTTCTCTCTACTATACTATCTCCTCTATTTCTTCCTTTATTATTTTTTCTTCTATATATTTTGTGTTCTCTTATATATGGTGGCATTTATTAGGTTATATTATTATACTTAATTTCCTCTATTTTACATTTATATGCATGCATCTATATGTAATTGCATACATATAGTTAGATTCTTAGACTTTCACCTATTTATATGTATTACCTTTTTATATATTTTTAGATGCATAGGTTCTTTTAGATTCTTATTTTATAATTTAGTTAATTAATTATTCATTTTATTTTATTTATTTAATTATTTCTGCATTTTTATAGTTATATAAATTTATATATTATTATAGATTTATTTATATAAATATATATATATATATATTTAGATAAATATTTAGACTATTATATTTATATGTTGTTATTTATATGAAAGCATTATATATATTTAGATACTTATTTAATTTTATTATTTAATTTATTTCCTTGTAGATTCCTTTTTACTTTCTCTTTCTATTTGCTTTTCTTTTTACTTTATCATCCCTTACATTTACAAATTTCTCCTCCGGTTCCTTCCTGGTTTCTCCTCTCTTCTTTGTCATCGTGCTTCTTGTCTCGTGTTCCTTTTGAGTTGTTTTTCTGCCTTTTCTTTTTTCTCTTGTTTCTCTCTATCATGCCATTTCTTCTCTTTCTTCCTTTATTATTCTTTTCTTCTATATATTTTGTGTCCTCTTATATATGTTGTGGCATAGATTAGTTTATATTATTATACTTAATTTTCTCCTATTTTACATTCATATGCATACATCTATATGTAATTGCATACATATAGTTAGATACTTAGACTTACACCTATTTATATGTATTACCTTTTTTATATATTTTTAGATGCATAGGTACTTTTAGATTATTATTTTATAATTCAGTTAATTAATTATTTATTTTATTTTATATATTCAAATATTTCTACATTTTTATATTTATATAAATATATATTTATATAGATTTATTTATATAAATATTTAGGCATATATATTTATATATTGGTATTTATATCTAATTATTATATATATTTAGTTACCTATTATATCTACATACTTATTTATTTAATTTTTTTATTTAATCTATTTCCTTGGAGATTTCCTTTTTACTTTATCTCTTTCTATTTGCTTTTCTTTCTCTTGTCCCCTTGGACTTGTCTTGTAACCCGTGCCTCACCCCCTTCTCTCACTTTTAAAGAGACTATCTCTACAGTTTATCTCATTTGCATTCTCTGCTTTTCTTCCTGATGGTGGATCATGGAGTGTGATCCGAAACATTGAGGCAAAAAAGCTACACAGTTTTTTCTGGAAGCACTACAATTTCATAAATTGTACATGTTCTTCACAAAGACACGCACAAACTAATACTTCTCCCTAGAAATCACATTGGCACTATATAGCGCAGTTAGTGGGAATCACATTTGGCACTGCTTGCAGTTCCAAGGAATTAGGCGATGACATTGATATTCTCAATGAAGGGCAATATGATTATTTGTATTAATTTGCCTCTTTGGGCTCTAGATGATTTTCTAAAAGATTTTCTCTTCTTTCTTGAAAGCTTCAATCTCATCATTTTTTCCAGCCTGTGGGTGACCCTATTAATCAAATTATTGCTAGTGACAAGATAGAAAAAAATAATTGAAATCTTTGATTCTTTATGTAAATAGCAAGAGATAAGTGAGCATATTCTAATTTTTCAATAAAATCACCTTTAGGGGTTACACTCAAGCAACGGAGATGTAGACATATTCTAAAAGTTTCAATATGAAAGCATTGTGGATTATACTATGAATTGAATAGGATGCTCAAATGAGTGGACTGGTTATTAGCCTATATGGTGTAATATATGAAAATTTTCAAGAATTAATCGGTGTAAAAACTTTATTGCTCAGTTCCCCAAATTGTTGTCTTGCACAGTGTGAGATATCAAATCATGCACTTTACAGTCTTAACTAATTCCCTGCATAGTTAATCTAACCTAACATGCAACATTCGGGCAACATTCATTACGTTGTCTTAGTGTGTTTTTCATTTATTTGGACCTACCTGGTGCCACCAAGCAAGTAGGAAATATTAATTAAATTGTATGTGAACAATGATATCACATAATTCCAGTCTCCTCCGAGTGTGTATAGATTTATGTATGTGAACTACAAATTTGTTATGTGAGGATTAGGAATTTGTCATGTGGAATTAGAAATGATATATGGAATTTATTACCTAACAAAAGAACTCTAATATCTCAATTGGTCCTATATTCATTTAAAACAGAAGAAAAATAAATTCCTAGTGAGACTCCTCCTATGTTTATATATTAAAAGCTCATTTACAGCAATACCGAACTTATCTGTATCTGATTAAGAGGAACCCATGCCTTTATAGTTTTATTTCAACTGGAGATCAAAAGGAAACATTTAACAGTAGAAAACTTCTACCAAAATGAGATTTACTAAATTTGTTAGATATGAAACATAATACAAAGTGGTGAAAATTGAAAATTTGCGGCTACATATACAAATCAAGTTTACTTCCAGAAAATATGAATTGAAAGGCTATCGAACCCAAGCAAATGAGGCAGCTATTCATTGCAAAATAAAGACATGTTACTTCTTCCTGGAAATATCAACAAAAATTTGTAGCAACCTCAAACCTAGTTATTAAATGGCTTGTTGAACTGGCCACTGCTTTGCTGCTGAAGATTTTCTCCGTGTCTGTTATCTCTGTAGGCGACAACCTAATGGAAAAGTTATTTGGCATGCCGAGAAAGAAAAGATTTTCCTCATATTTTGATATTTAAGGGATGAGATTTTGGTACCCAAAATAGAACAAAAAAGCACGCGAGATTTTGGTATTCAAAATAGAACAAAAAAATGTACAGTGAGATTTTGGGCGAATTAATAATCCAGCATTGAGATTTTGGGTGAATTAATATTCCAGCAAAGCAAACAACATGTAACCATCGGATGTATGGGAGCGTCTATGGTGCATTTTGTATGTTGATAGACGCTTCTATATGAGTCAAGTAGATGAGGCTGCCTACAAGTTGGTGATACAAAGTGGCATCAACCAATGAAGTGGAACAATGAACCTCAAGTTTGACTTATGTTGACCATTTGTTCATTAGCTTGATGATGATCCTATAGATTGTGATAGTGATGAGTACACATTTAGTGATATCAGAGCTTAGCCACTTTTATTTCTATTTGTTGGGTACATGGTTTTTTGAGCTAATCAAGTTTGAGTGGGAGCTTGTGTAGAGTATTTCATATTCTATTTTGCAGAATAGTAGATATGGGGAGGACATCTGGAAGAGTTGAGGTACAGAAGTTTTCTGGCATGAATCTTGAAATGTGGAAGTTGAAGATGGAAGATCTATTGATTGATCGAGATCTATGGGATGATGTGGATGATAATGTATAGAGGCCTACATATCCAACTTTGGTTGCAAGATATGATGTAATGGATAGAAAATCTAAAGGTCTTACAAGACTATGCCTTGTAGACTCAATTCTAATAAATGTTCATGAAGAACCCACTTCAAAGAAGCTATGGAAGAAGTTGGGTGAAATATATCAAGCCAAATCTCTAGTAAATAAGATTTTCTTGAGGAAGAAGTTGTATTCATTAAGAATGGAAGAAGGTGGACATATTTCTAAGCATTTGGAAACTTTCAATATGTTGGTGACTCAGTTGACTTCAATTGGGGTTAAGATGGGTGAAGAAGAAAGGTGCCAAACTTTACTATGTTCATTGCTAGACTCATGGGATGGCCTAGTCATGGCCATAGGGAGCACTTCAGTCACCTTGAAGATGGAGGATGTTGTTGGTTCTCTACTCTCTGAGGAAATGATAAGGAAAGTCTCTCTAAATGCCAAAGAGGCTTTGAGTGTTCAAGGAAGACCAAAATAACAAGGTGAGAATGAAAAGAAGCATGGTCATTCTAAGTCTAAGAATAAGGGGAGATCAAAATCTCTTGGTAAGTTCAAGGTGATATGCTAGAACTGTGGCAAAACTGGACACTTTCGAAAGGATTGTAAAGAAGAGAAGAAAAAGAAGAAGAAGCAAGATTCTAATTTTGAGTCCGAGAATGAAGATGGATATGCTTTTATTGCAGCCTTGGCCACTCATGCAGGTGGTATTGCATGGTTAATTGACTCAGGTGCATCTTTACACATGACTCCTAACAAAAACTGGTTCAGTAAGTATGAAAAATATGATGGTGGTAAGGTGTATTTGGGTGAAAATTCTTTCCTTGACATTTTTGGATGTGGAAGTATTCATGTGAAATATTCTAATGGTAGAGTTAGACAATTTGATGGTGTCTTGCATATCCCAGGACTAGCAAGAAATTTATTATATGTTAGCAAGTTAATAGATGCGGGTGTGCATGCATAGTTTCTGAAGCAAGTGTGAAAATGGTGAGAGGTGCTATGGTGATAGCAAGAGGAAGCAGATTGGGTACATTGTACCGACTCAATACATACATGGTTGAGTGCAATAGCACTTCAGTTAAGATTAAGTCTAAGGCTACTTTGCCAAAAAAAGATATAGTTTCCTCTTCAGCAGATGGTCATGGCTTTTGGGTACCCAAGGGTTCTCTATCTACTGAATCAAAGTTGCATGTAGAGAAGATCATGTTATGGCACTAGAGACTTGGCCACATAGGAGAGAAGGGTCTATGGACCTTGAAAAATAAAAACCTTGTTAATGGGTTGAATGGTTGTAATCTTGAATTTGACTTTTGTCAGCATTGTATTTATGGAAAGCAAAACCGTGTTCAGTTTTACTCAAGTTCTCATAAGTCTTCATGCATTTTGGATCTAATTCATCTGGATGTATTTGGTCCAATTGATGCTCCTTCTATTGGTAAATCAGTTTATTATGTTTCTTTTATTGATGATTTCAGTAAGAGGACATGGGTTTATTTTTTGAAGCGTAAAGCTAATGTTTTCAGTTGTTTCAAAGAGTTCAAAGTAATGGTTGAGTTGTAGATTGAAAAGAAGATTAAATGTTTAAGGACAGATAATGGTGGTGAATTTTTCTCCAATGAGTTTGAAAATTTATGTAAAGATTGTGGTATCCAAATACACAAGACAACTCTGTATTCTCCACAGCATAATGGAGTTGTAGAGAGAATGAATAGGACCTTGATGGAGAAGGCTAGGAGTATGATGATTCGTGTTGGACTAGAACATAAGTTTTGGGTTGAAGTTGTAGCCACTACCTGCTACCTAATAAATAGGTCTCCTACATCATCTCTTGTTGATAAAATGCCAATGGAGGCGTGGTCAGGTCACAAGCCTTCACTTAGACATCTGAGATTTTTTGATTGAGGCATATGCACATATGCCAAAGGAGAAGCAGAAAAAATTGGATAACAAGGTTGTTAAATGTATCTTCATCGGATACAGTTGTGGTGTGAAAGGATACAATCTTTGGGATCCTATTGCACAAAAGGTAACTTATTCCAGAAGTGTTATTTTTAGAGAAACTAAGCCTTCTCTTGTTACAATGCAATAGCCAAAAACATAAAGAAGAAAAGAAAGATATAATTCAATTTCCCTCTACATCTGGGAAAGTTGAATTAAGGCCCTTAGAAAGACAAGGAGTTGAGGAAATCTCTACGAATTCTGAATCATCAGAGGAAGAGGAAGAACTTGAACCTGAGCTTGTTCAAAGGTCTACTAGGCATAGACAACCACCAAAATGGTAGGGGTATTCTCCTAATGATTGGAGATGTGTATTTGCTTTGAATGCTAATGTTGATGAACCTTTATCTGTAGAAGAGGCTCTCAGTATGAATGATGTAGAGTCCTGGAAAATAACCATGGATGAAGAGATGGTAGCTCTTAAAAATAATGATACATGGGACCTTGTACCATTGCATGAAGGACTGAAGCCCATTGGTTGCAAATGGCTGTTCAAAACAAAAATGGGTTCAAACAAAAGCATCAAGAAGTATAAAGCATTATTAGTTGTGAAGGGTTACTCCCAAGTTCAGGGAATAGATTATGGTGAGTTATTTTCTCTTGTAGCTAAAACAAAATTCCTTCACGGTGATTTGGAGGAAGAAATTTATATGACACAGCCATAACACTATGTGGTAAAAGGTAAAAGTCATATGGTTTGTAAGTTAAAAAATCCATGTATGGTTTAAAACAAAGTCCTAGGATGTGGTACCAGAATTTTGATACATATGTGTTGAGTTTGGGATTTGTGCGGTCTAAATGTGATCACTATGTGTATTTCAAATCTAATGGTGATTGTTTCTTGGTTATTGCCTTGTATGTTGATGACATGTTTATTGGTAAAGGAAAGGGTTTGATTGTAGAATTAAAATCTTAGCTCTTAGTGAGGTTTGAAATTAAGGACCTTGGTGCAGCAAGACACATTCTGGGGATGGAGATTAGAAGAGATAGACAAAATAGAAAGCTTTGGTTAGGACAGAGTAAGTATGTGGGTACTATTCTAAGAAGATTTAATATGCAATATTCTAGACCATTATGTGTTCTTGTTACAATGGGAATGAAGTTGTCTATCTCACATTGTCCAACATCCCCATCAGAGATGGAAGACATGAGTCGAGTACCATACCAGAGTGCAGTTGGAATCTTAATGTATGTTATGGTTTGTACAAGACTAGACATTGCCCAAGCATTGGGAGTTCTTTCCCAATACATGTCTAATTCAGGAAGATCACATTGGGATGCAGTAAAGAGAGTCTTTAGATACTTGCGGGGTACCTAAAAGTACTCTATATGTTTTCATGGAACAGAAGACTAGCATTCATTGGATATTAAAGGCTATGTGGATTCAAACTGGGCCGGTGATGTTTATAACATAAGATCCACTAGTGCCTATGCATTTACATTATTTGGTGGTGCAATCAGTTGGACGAGCAAACGATAGGTTGTGGTTGCTTTGTCCACTACAGAGGCAGAGTATATGGTAGCTACTCATGCATACAAGGAAGCCATTTGGCTTAAAAGATTGTGTTCAAATATAGAGTTCAAACAAGGTGCAGTGATAGTATATTGTGATAGTCAGAGTGCAATATCCTTAGCAAAGAACCCAACATTTCATGTCAGGACCAAGCACATTAATGTACAGTATCATTTCGTGAGAGATATGGTTGAGGTTGGCAGAGTAAAGATAGAGAAGGTAGAAACTTTGATGAATGTTGCAGATACATTAACAAAGCTCGTGAGCACAAAGAAGTTCATATGGTGTTCCAAATTAATGGGCCTTTTGGCCCCCAGCAATTAATTACCTATTTTCTATAGGCTCTTGCAACGTGTTCAACAAGTGGGAAAATGTTAGAAATGAAGCGCTTTAAAAAGAAAAAGAAAAAAGAAAAAAGAAAGAAAGAAAAGTGTCTCAACCTTGCATGAAAATAAAAGCAGAGCAAGCCAAGAAGAGAAGATTTTGTGATAGGTACAAAGCGGCTATTTTGAGAAGTATCTTTTGCATGGAGATAGAAATAAGTTGGCTATGAGATTTATGATTTGTGTCATTATCTGTTTTATTAGATGTTTCTAAAATGGAATGCTTTATCTCTAGAAGGTTCTCATATGCAATGTAATATTATATATATTGTTACTTGAGATAATCATTTGTGAGAGTTTAGTTTGCAAGTCTATATGCTACCGAAATTCCTCTAGATTGAGTTGAGGTGAAGACTCCTGTAAGAACTTGCATTGCAAGTGTGTTGTAATCTATTTCAAGATTTGATAATACATTGTGTGGGTTTTGGAGTGTGGTTTTTTTTTTTTCTCGAAAGGGTTTTCCCCATGTAAATCATTGATTTATGGTTTATTGTTATTCTATTTATGTTATTTCATGTGTTCCTTGAAATCTTTGTAATAGTTGATTTGAAATTTGCATAGCACTCCTCTCAAGGTTAGAGTAGGAAGCGTTTCCACACACCTCTTCTTCCTTACACTATTGTGCCATGCTCATGGTGGTTGTTGTTGTTTCTTCCATAACTCTTCATTCTTTTTTCCTTCTTTATCTTGCAGTCAATCGAGTGGCTAACTGTATCAACACACTACCCTTCAATTCAATGAGTTGTATCCAAGTGTTTAACAAATTGTTTTAGCATAACATGAATCTTGTTTTAGGTTGCAGCACACCATTTTCCTTATGCTATGCATCATTTTTCAATGGTTTTGCACCATTTTTCTTGGTTGCACACCTTTTTTATGTCTTGTGCATCATTTGGATTCTATGAAGAGCCACGTTTGATTAAATGAATTAAATTTGATTTGAAATTGTTTATGGTTGGCACCATGTTCTAAATGTTGCACCATGATCTTTTACTACTTACACAACTCTTCATTATTTTTCCCTTCTTTGCATGTGATGGATGTACTCTACTTTCTGCTTTGTTGTGTTGGATTCTTCTTGCACTTCTTTATATTGCTATTAATTGGGAGGCTAACAGTTTGAACACACTACTACCATTCAAATATTGTGCATGAGACAGGATGATGCGCACATCAAATGACAAAGCAACGTAGCATATTTATGATACATGTGGCATGAAATTGTTTGAAGGCATTAACAACCACGTTTATTTTATTTTTTAATGTATTTTTGTTTTCAATACAAGTTAGTTGATTATGGCATCTCTAGAAATATGAAATACTTGCTTTTAAGTTATGGTGTTCAAAGGAGGCTATGAAATGTCGATTTATAACATTTTACATTCTTTTCTTTTGATAAAAAGTTATAAAATTCAGTAGTCATACACTTGTCTGTCGAAGTATGGCTTTAGAGATGTAAAATGTCCCAACACCAAAAGCCTTTTCTAAGTAACACCTACATTCTTTTGATTTTAAGCTATGTGATATACTATATATTTACCAAACCATCACTTCATATCACCTTTTTAATTAAAATAATGATATAATGTTCAACTTTTGTGCAAGCATAAAACAATTATACTTCTTTCTCTTTAATGGGAATTATTTAATCCTTGTTAAAGGCCAAACAGAAGAGATAATAATAGTAGGGAAAAAATGACTTTCCCTCTTTCAATCTTAAACTGACCTCCTTAGACCTCCCAAGGTTTACATGAAAGGGGTTTTTGATTGCTTAATATTTATGATTTTTCCACAATCTCAAAAATGTTTTGGGAATACATCTATGTAGAAGAGTGGATTGTTTTAAGTTTTGATTGGTAAGAAATTATTTTCTATAAACATATTTTGTAGCCATTCTCAATTAGGCAATTCATGGTTGCTTAGTGTCCAAGACTCCTTTGTATTGATAATAACTATCATGGCTTTGAAATGATTAAGTTGAGTTCAAGCACATATTTGGAACTAAAAGCAAGTACTTTTGTTACCCTATTGGCTTTCTAAGATTTGTAGTGTTAACACTTGGGGGTTTCAAGTTGAAATAAAAATTGATTTTGAAGTTAGTGAAATATTTAAGGTAGGAAAGGAGAATTTGTCAATTGATTTTGACAAGTACAAGGTGTAGTAGACATGATTTTTCTATATCTCTTTTGCATGTACACCATCTTGTACAAGATTTATTCCACTCTGAATGTATATTTCATTGACTTTCTTCATGTTTTAGGTGAGAAAGGTAAAAAAAGTTAATATTTTGATAAATTAGATATTCTAGGTAAATTCATCACCCCAAATCTTCCTAAAAGTATTGGCCATCATGGAATAACAGAACTAAGCTTAACTACATAAACACAGTGGCAAAAAGTGTTCCATTGTGTGATAGACTTAGGGCTATGGTCAAGCGTTCTAATGGAGACCTCCCCAAGGAAGATCAGGATACTAGGAATTTTACAATGTAAAAAGTGGAACTTGGTATGAGTTGGTCTAGATCAGATGGTTTCACTGGAGCCTCACGAAATGGAGCTTATGTTAGGATTTGATGTGGGCCACACATGTGGTGATTCTACCAGGACAGAGCGCATACGATCCCTTGGAAATGCTTTTCAAGTAGAAACAATAGGATACCATCTTTCTATTTTGAAGCCTATTTATCCAAAGGGGATCAATGTCCTTTCTCTATTCTCTAGAATTGGGGGTGCAGAAGTTGCTTTGCATCGAACTAGGGTATACCACTCAATTATGTTGCATCTACAAATTTTTTTGCAAATTTCTATAGATACAACATAATGGAGTGGTATACCCAAGTTTGATGCAAAGCAACTTCTGCACCCCCAATGGGACAGAGAATTTAGATAAAGGACATTGATGGACCCTTTGGATAAATAGGCTTCAAAACAGAAAGATGGTATCCTACCGTTTCTACTTGAAAAGCATTTCCAAGGGATAGTATGTGCTCTGTTCTGGTAGAAGCACCACGTGTGTGGCCCACATCAAATCCTAACACAAGCTCTATTTGATGAGGCTCTAGCAAAGCCAACTGATCTGGACCAACCCATACCAAGTTCCACTTTTTACATTGTAAAATTACTAGATATCCTAATCTTCCTTGGGGAGGTTTCCATTAGAATGCTTGACCATAACGCTAAGTCTATCACATAATGGAACACTTGTTGCCATTGTGTTTATGCAGTTAAGCTTAGTTCTATTTTCCCATGATGGCCAATACTTTTGTGTTTTAGGAAATGCCTCTCTAATTGTCATGGCCTTGGTAAGGGTCAAATTTGATAATGGTTAAATCAATAGGAAGGTTATGCACATAGCCACATTTTCTACTTGAAACTGAAAAGTACTTTGAATCCACAAATTTTGGTTCAATATCATACAAAAATCGAGATGTGGTTGCCCATGTACACCTTTTGGCATACAACATTCAAAATTTTACATCATTAAAATTTGAATACGAGTTTGACATAAAAATTAATGTACCCATTATTTTTAAATAACTATAGTGTAGATATATATATATCATCATGTATATCATTGAATGTATGTATATTGAATTGATATGAGTTTGACATAAAAAAATATTAATGTACCCAGTATTTTTAAATAACTATAGTGCTTCTATAAAGATGTATATATATCATGATATATCATTGAATGTATATATCATATGATATATATATATAAGTTCAGTATATAAATTTTGACAACTTATGTATATATATATATATATATCATGATATATATACATAAGTTGTCAAAATTTATATACTGAACTTATATATATCATTGAATAAGTTCAGGTATATAAATTTTGACAGTATATTAAGAGTGAGTCATTTGAAGTCTGTGTAAATTGATATATACACAGTAATTTCATAATCAGATACAGAACAAATTAGGGTATATCAATTTACATGATATATTATCTAATTGTCTCCAAAATGCTGCTACAACGTTGTATTACTGAATTTTGGAAAAGATACCAATAATGACAGTATATATATATAAGATTTCATAATCAGATACACAATAAATTAGGGTATATCAATTTACATGATATATTATCTAATTGTCTCCAAAATACTGCTACAACGATGTATTACTGAATTTTGGAAAAGATACCAATAATGACAGTATGTATATATATCATGATTGATATATATATAATCGGATACACAACAAATTAGGGTATATCAATTTACATGATATATTATCTAATTGTCTCCAAAATACTGCTACAACGTTGTATTACTGAATTTTGGAAAAGATACCAATAATGATAGTATGTATATATATCATGATTGATATATATATATATAATCGAATACACAACAAATTAGGGTATATCAATTTACATGATATATTATCTAATTGTCTCCAAAATACTACTACAACGTTGTATTACTGAATTTTGGAAAAGATACCAATAATGACAGTATGTATATATATAATGATATATATATATTAGATTTCATAATCAGATACACAAGTTCGGGTATATCAATTTACATGATATATTATCTTAGAATTGTCTCCAAAATGTTGCTATAACATTGTATTACTGATATATATCATGATATATATATATAAAAGATTTCATAATCTGATACACAACAAATTAGGGTATATCAATTTACATGATATATTATCTTAGAATTGTCTCCAAAATGCTACTACAACGCTGTATTACTGAATTCTAAAAAGATAACAGGTCATAACTTATAAAATTCTACATAACAGTAGGTTCCCCCATTAGGGAAATTAGGGTCAAATTAGGGTTTCGTATCTACCATAATTTTCTTAGGGAAACAAACAGAGAACAACAATTCGCCACTATTTTCATAGTGGCAGACTGCAAGCTTACCTTAATCTACTGAAACCTTAGTTCGAATATATGTATCCTTCTACACTATCCGTTGGGTCCACCCTGGGTGCCCTTCGCCCTGTCTACTTCTCCATGGCTCAAGTTTTTACTTTTGCAAAAAATGAGCCAACAACTTTATTTTGTCGACTCATATAAAGATTTTTAAAAATATTAAAATAATACCTTCGAATGAGGATTCTCTTCATTCGAATATATTATTTTAATATTTTTTCAATCAAAGAGAACCTTCGTTTGAAGGTAAATCTTCGAATGAAGATTACTGCATATTAATCTTCGTTCACAGGTACCTTCGTTCGAAGAAAAACCTTTGAATGAAGGTCCCTGTTAAATTTTTTCCCCCTTCCTCCCAATTTTTTTTGTCCCAAGTTTGGGACCCATTATTGTGGGATTATGCCATTATGCCCTTGTATTATTGTTTAAAGTTATCTTTGAGCTTCTTTAGGGTTCACATGCTCTATGAATTTCTTCAAGAAAGTTATCTCTAACTCTATTCACAAGTGTATTGAATTATGGGTAAGGTGCCACTTGTAAGCATGACTTGGTGTTGTATAATCATATTTTGAAGGACTCAATATATTTTAAGGCTATTCGATAACCTCATGGGGTAAAATAAGGAAGGAACTTATGGGAGAACCACCTAATTTATGTTTCATCCACAAACTATCTACATAAAGGATAAATTCCTACTTGTGTATGTTTCAATTATATTTTTGTGTTTTTGTTTTTAATTTTTTGTTTTTTTAATTCTTCTTATGAACTTTAGAGATTTAATAGTACTTTGTATTCATGATTATCTATCAAGATTCCTTTTCTAGACCCTCCTAACACCAATTATGATGATGCATGTTTTGATACATCAACACGTTGGAACAAAATCACTCCCATACTTGAAAGGTGACTAACCCCAAGAGTCTTTATGGGTTTTAGAGGCACTTTAATAATGCAATAGGTAAGTGATTTGGATGTTCTATTCAAGGGGATCTAGCAAATCTCAATGGGAAATCACTAATCATTGACTATTTTGATAAAAAAAAATGTGCTTACAAGATATCCAAGAATGCATAAAGTTCCATGCTAGTCCATTTTAGTCATTGATAGCATGATAAACATAGGTTTTTTATTATAAAGTAAAGCTAATTTAGTAGATGAACAAACTCCATGTGATCATAATTTATAAAAAGTGTATTCGCATGTGTGCAAGCAAGTAATGCATATCAACAAAAACCATCCTTGACTGCCATACAATAGAGAGTTTTAGATTTGATATATCCTACCATTGATTTATCAATCTATATAAATATTTTTGAAATCATAAATTAAACCCTATGCTAATCCTAATATGGTTAATAAAATAAAAAAGAATAAAAGAAAGCAAGAGAGAAACATAAAGATGATTTTGGGAAGTCTTGTTCTCTGACAACACTTCATAAGTAGACAAACTCAATCTTAACCGCTCATTCACTTGCCCCACTTGCAAACAATATAGAGGAGGGTACATCTTCTAGCGATATGAAAATCATGGAAGATGTAGGCAACAATCATCCTTCATCAAGAATAGACTATTGCTATAGCTGTCATGATCGAGGTGCAAGATGAATGTTCAATTCTAGACTACACAAATGTGTTCAAGCTAACCATGAACATCATCTCACAATCAATGAGATATCAATGATTTGAAACACATTTGAGTTCATTAAATTCTCATGTGTTTAATCATCCAAAGGACAAGACTACATGCTCATGACTAGAAAACCAATAATGAAGGAGAAAAGAACAAAAATGATTTTTTATTGATTAAGAAGCATAGTTTCCAATTCTTTATAAGGTCATGTTTCTATATATATAGCTTTACATTACAATGAATTTGAAGATATCTCCCTCCAATCCTGACATATAAGACAAATCTAGACAATACAATTAATAAAAGCCTTTTTTTAAATATGAAACTTTGGTATATTGACCTCAAAAAAGATGAACTACCCTTTGTTAATTCTTATTTGAGCATCTTCATTGGTAAAGCACAAACATAATCTTCATTAGCTTTGCACAACTTCCTTTAACATTATTTAATCAATTCCACGAGTTTAGCATCCTCCATATTAGTATCCTTTGTTCAAGCAATTCATTAGGAACAAGAAACTTCTTTGGCACCATTTGATCTCCTTGGCATGATCCTTATAGGAAATAAGAAGTAGGTTCTCCTTGAGCACTAAAACATTCCCCTATCCTTGGTTATGAGCCTCACGAACAACCAAAGGTCTTCTTCATCTTTGATCCTCATATCCCTTTTAGCTCCTACTTCATGTTGTAAACCTTTTGTCTCATTTGTATAAGCCCATGCTTACGAGTAAAGAAATTATGATCTTTGACTACTATTTGAATCTAACCTCATCCTTGTGCTCCCATTATTCTCTAGGTTCTAATGTGATTAAGTACCTTTATGTAATCAAACATCTTCATCCTTTAGTTCTTTTGAAATAATTCCTAGTGCAAGCCCTTTCATATCATAAGCCTCTTGTAGCACATTTTTAAACACAAAATAGAGTATTAACATTCCCTTAAGACTAATTTGCAGTTGCATGAATCTTCAAATAACCCATTCCCCTATAATATCTTTTTGTTCAAATCATATGAATGATCCTACAAAAATTAACATAAAGCATTAAGTCCATATACAAAAGAGGGTTTCTTATAAAATTTTAAATTCAAGGCATGATTAAATAAGTGTAGGAATTGCTAAAATCTAGAATTAATTTATAAATGTACAAAAGAATCACTTATTTGCTAAAGTTGTATTGTTATTCTATCTTAAACTACCATATACATGCTCATGGATTCCTAAACATAGTCTTTATTTCATGCATATGATTATGGTATTCCTGTGATCCTTGTTGTTGTTCATACTTGCCCTAATATTGTTGAAAGACTACAAAAATATGACATCCCTTCATAGCTTGACCCACACTCAACGTTTATTTACATCTATAACCATGCACCTTGTATGGGATTCACCACATATAAACCCTACAACTATGAGAGCCAATTCTAGCTTTAAATTCTATCCACAACCCTACATATTCATGCCAATCCATTTATAGGAAAACAAATGAGAAAGCATAGTGAAAACCATTGGAATGATGGTGAGGGACTTACTTAAGTGGAATGACCACTTATTGTAAGTCACCAAGAACTTAAAACCAAAGCAATAGGCATTTAAAATAAAATAAATGCCAATTAAAACAAAGTAAATGTAAAATCAAAACTTTAAGCCCCAAAGCAAATTTAACTTACCTATGCATAATCTAAGGTCCAAGATTAATGAAAGCCCATGCAATATAGTCCATATAATATTTTAAGCACACCAAACATGGCTTAGGAGGCTAAATCATCAAGGTCACTAGCCATATGATCAACCAAAGGGTTAGGAAATTAAGCATCGTCACAAAATAAGGACAATAATCATTGTCAAAGTAAATTTTAATGAACTTACACAAACAAAGGGAGACACTAATCATGACAACTAAACTTGAATGCATACAAAGCTAAACCATACCAAAATCATTTTCCCAAACAACTACAATAATTATGCAATGACCCTACAAGTATAATAAAACTCAAGGACAAGATTAGGGTTATAGTTGGTAAGTGCACACGAATCAAACATAAGGCCCCCATATATATAAGAATTTGGGGCATGTTGTGGTGGCCAAAATAGGATCATACATTGGGGAGGTGGTCCTCCAAAGATGGGTTTGAGTGTACGAGCTTAGTAGTTTGATTGCAATTCAAGGTTTGAGTAGGGTTGCTAACACCCAAAGAGTTCACACTTGTGTTGGGGAGGGACAACTAGTTGAAACCCACTTGGGGTGGTGTAGTTATATGTCAAGTTGGTGAGCATCCCTACAATTTGGAAAGTATTAGTCATGTTTCACAGTGGAGGTGGAGGAGGTATGAAGGCTTCATTGCTCATGTTTTGAGAATATAATTTTAAATAGGGGGTGATTGAGAACTCATCTAGTTTGGATAATTTTTGGTGGCAATAAAATAATTTGCATAGAATTATCATCTCAAAGACTATGGCCTGCATTTTTCTAGGTTAGATTTTGGAATAGTTATTGAGCGTCCCCAACCTCAAGTGTCTTTATTTATTGGACCAAGGTGGTGATAAGCCTCTAGAGTTGTTTCATTTGTTTGGTGAGAATCTTACACTCTGCCACCATAAAGCGGGTCTTGTTGATTGTAATTATGAGGCTTGTGCAGAGGGGATTGAGTTGCCCCATTTATCATTAGCTCGGGTTGATTTTCTAGTCATATATTTTGCAAGGAGGCTTAGTCATTCTAGTAAGCTATGTCAATGACCTATCAATCTATTCATGCACTTACTAAACTATCCTTTTCAATGTGATCCATCTCATTATCAATGTGGATAGCTTTGTCTCTATAGGCTATGAAGCTAGGATCCTGCATATGGATTTTAGACTAGACTAGCACACGTTGAGTCTTTGATTGGTTTATGTTTGGTTGAAGGATTGTTCCTCGATATGACCCCCATGTGGTGATGTCAAAGGTATTGTAACCTTAATTATGTTTCATGTTCTACTCTAGTTCTTGATGAGCATATTAAGAGTCGATGTCTTCATAGTTGTACCTATTCATTACAGGAGATAAAGGATCAAGTGGTATGTAATGTGTAGAACATTTTAGCTCTACATTTTGTTTTGAGTTGAGGCAGATCAGTGTCACTCTTCTACGCAACACCAATTTTTGGACCGCAAATAGGTGAGAGTATTTTGACCCTTAGTGGGTTTGGGATCAAACTATGATCGGCCTAGCATTCTTAAAAATAGGGACCCATGGGAAAGAAACATGTGGTAGTTTCTTGCATCTCCAAGCCTCAACAAGTTTGACATCATTTTCTAGTTACGCCAAGACCACCAAATGTCACAAGTTTTGTCCAATGGTGGGCCCAGGTCTAGAAAAGGAAAGCCGAAGAAGGAAATAAAGAAAAGAGCCTCCGTTATTGCCACTTGTTGTGTCCATGCTTCCTCGCGATAAAACCTTTTGACACACCCAAAATAAAGTGCCATGCTGCCATGTGTCAAATAGACCCAAGAGTTTTCAAGGAGGTCGAGGATGTTGTAGAGCCATCAATCATGAGCACAGAGGATCCAACGATAGGGAAATTATGAAGGACCTTTCAAGACAGATAAAGGAGTTGATACGTTGGCGATAAATAGAGATAAGCCACTAGTCCCAATGCTGGCAAAGAAGACACATGAACATCAACTGGTGATAACTTAGGACTTAATGGTCTAGAAAAATATCAAAGGCAACGGTTAGGTCTCCAGTAGTTTTGGTAAGCCTTCAATGTTTCAGTTCAGCACCATCAAGATTCAACAAAAGAGGACAACAGAGTCAGGGCATTTCAATGCTATGGTGCCATAGGTGGGTGTGGTAGATTTTCCCGCCTAGTGTAACATTTTGAGGTGGTTAGAATGCTATATAGGGCCATGAGCCATTATAATAAGGATTTGGCAATGTTTATTCATTGAGCCAATTCTAGGAACCTGAAGTTAGAGTTGATATGTTTTCAAGCCTTTGTGGATACTTTTCAGAGCTAATTGAATACTTTGTAATTGTGCCTTTGTTCATCTTGTCATCTGTTCTTGGTTTGTCAATGAAGAAAAGTGAGGTCATGTGCTTATTATGTGTCTATTAAGTTTTTTCTTGTTTTAGATGTTGATGTGCCTCTATTTTTAGTTTTAATAAATGATGTTATTAGGTGGTTTGAAATCATGCCTTTGTGCTCTTGGCAGCCATGAGTTAATGTTATGAGTTAAAACAGTAAATCACTGTGCAGTTCCTGCATCAACTGGAGTACTATTTTCTAGCACATCACCTTATATTAGTTTCCTTATTTTAAGTTTCTCTCTTATCTTTCCTTCCGCAGACTCTCAAAAGATTTAATGAGAATCTTAAGTAGAGCTGACTTCTAAAATCTTGGAGGTTATCCTATGATTCGCAAAAGAGTCCCACAGTCATAGGATCTCCCATTACTTTGATGGTTGTCTAAAATGAAGAGAAACACCTAGGTGTTGACAACAAAAGCTATCAACAGTATTTTTTGGCATGCTCGGTGAGACTTGAACCCACAATCACCTGATTAAAAGTCAAAGTGTATGAGTAAAAGGCTCGTAACAAGATCATTTGTAGCATCACATCCAAGCCTTTTAGTTCCTCCAATTGTAATAGATCCTAGAAGAATAGTAGTGTGTCCAAACCCACCACTTATTCAAATGGCTCTACCAGTCATACCTAGGAACTTTGTGAATTACAATAGTGGTAGCCCACTGATTCTGCCAGTCCCACTAGTAATATGGGACCCCATCCTAGCTAATGCCTATAAGGAACTACCTAGATACACAGGGGAAGATTCAAGAACTCCTGAAGAGCACCTCCAAGATGTAGTTGATATGTACATAGTTCACTATGTGAAAGAGAAAAACATCACCTTAAGACTACATGTAGCATCATTCAAAGGCAAGGTGCTTGACTGGTATAGATCCTTGCCCTTTAACCCAATAAACACATGGGATCAGCTAGGGGATCTATTCTTTGAAATGTTCGGTGAGAAGGGAGACATATCTTCACTGTTGCAGTAGCTCATTACTATTAAGCAAGTGCCACAAGAAGCAATTACTGATTTCAACACTTGGTTTCATAAGACTTGGCAACAGATCCCAGTGACCGCTCGCCCACCCCCAAGTATGGCTATTGTCTTCTCATTTAAATCTTTCAATTCAGACATAGTTGTAATGATTTATTCCTTAGGAGGACAAACTCTCCCAGGTGCATATGACTTAGTGGTAAGAGTCAAAAATAACCTTATAGATGTTGGAAAGCTACCCCCTAGGCCTCCTATGCCAGTGTTTCTTGAGATGTCATTACAAGAAGAAGTGTCGAATGTTGTGGCCCTCCTATCCAATACAAGGCCAACTTCTTCCCCCTCTGCATATGTCTATCCTGGTCCCCAAGTTCAAAGGTATGTGGTACCAACTTCTCAGGTTGCCTCAGAAATAGAGGATATGAAAAGTATCTTACGAAGCTTCTCAAATGAGAACATTAATCTAAAGAGACAACAAGGTTCATGTTAGACCCCATTTTTAAGCAAACTTACTTCATCATTTTATTTCAGAAACTGCTAGTTAGAAAGAGAAATTAATATGCTGATGTAAAGTTATGCTAGCCTATAAAATGAGTTAATTTTATATTGTTGAATATGCAATGAAATTTTATATGAGATGTTATTGTTGCACTTAATTGATTTACAAGATGGACTAACTACTTGTCGTGTGAATGAGGTGAATGCAGGGACAATGTTTTCCCCCTCCCGGACAAGGAGGGAGAGCATCACTTGGGAGAGGGAAATAGATCATAAGAGATAAGCAATCAACATGCTACCAAGGATCTCACACACTCACTTAGAGGTTATGTTGATTGTGGTGTGCATCTTGGTCTTTATGTTTTCCAATCGCATTAACGATGCTTTAAGGTCGTGATCATATTTTGCTTGCATGAGGTTGTCACCCCTCACGTCGACAACTTTATTTTCCACATCAGTATTCACAAAGTTTTATACGCATATGTTTATCTAGTCAACTTGAGTAGTCAACCTATCAAGTATATTCTTGTTGTGAGAACTAAGTTGTGTAAGTTAGTTTTAAAGGGTACCATCATTGATACTTTACCCATTGGATGCATATTTTAGCATTCAAATATCATATCATCACCTTTCACTTTGTGTAAAACATTGCATTTAGTTAAGGCATAGTATAAACAAAATTAATTAAAGTTCCTCATTCTTTTATTGAGGAAATTTCAAAAGGTTTTAGTGGATCAACCTCCATTGTCCCTCCCTAGATTCTAGGATGAGTGGAGGAGGGGCGACAAGCTCCATATTGCCCAATTCTAGGCATGCCCAAGAAGAGGCTACAGGCAATTATGAACAAAGAAGTTAATATATGAGAAAACTGACTCTTTATGGGGGGACACACGAGCAGGACGACAAGAAAATTAGTCTATCCTGGGTTGCAGAAGTTAGCATCTGCAAGGGCGTCGGTCCTCCTAAGACATTAAGCTTTGTAGGGAGGTATGTATGTGTATTTTATGAACAATATGGATTCCTTCTTCATGTGTTCAAGCTTCTACCTTGTGTGGGATAGTCACCTGCATTCTTAGATGAATGCATTTAAAATCTTGGCTGAGATAGAAGTATCGAGCTATATATGCATATTTATCTTTGTTGTAGCATCGACTTGTTATAGGCATCATTGTATTGACTGTAGGCATCAAATTGTATAAGCTTCATTATATTCTTACATTTATCAAACTATATCAACAACATAGTATCGATACAGTCATCGCACTATATGGGCAGCATTGTATTGAAACATTTAGAGAACTATTGCATACACCATTGTATTGGTTATATTACATTCATCTATTATGATAAAGGCATCATGCAATGGCTATGTTACCAGCATAGAATAGTTTTATACATTATTATGTTGGTGGTGATGAAAGCATCAAATAGATATATGCAATATTTCATTGACTTGATATAAGCGTCAAGTTGTATATGCATCAATTATTTTGGTTATTATACATTCAACCAATTGTATAAGCATCATTGTATTGATACAGTCATCGAACTACATAGACAACATTGTATTGGTACATTTAATGAACTATATAGGTATCATTGTATTAGTTTTAATACATTCATTGAAATGATAAACACATTATTGTATTAGTTGTGTAATGGTTGATAGGTGTATATATATGTATTTATGTATGTATGTACGTATACCTTGTATTGTCTGTGTATTGGCCAATAGTTATATAGGTATTATCTTTGAAATGACTGAAATGTGGCCAATAAATATAAACATTTGTCCTTATATTGGTAGTGATATGGCCATTAGATATAAACATATACCTTATCTTGGCTGAGATATAGCGGATAGATAATATCCTTATCTATGTATGACTACAGGAATGCAGATTAAACTATACAAAGTTGTCATAAATTGTTGGACAACTGAGAATTCATGTGTAATAAACAAAGAAGGACCTATTTATGAGCATAAATATATATATATATATATATATATATATATATATATGCCTTGAGACTCCTTGTCACCTAGTAAAATCTTCTTTTGGAAATAAGAACTCTAGTTTAGAGTAAACTTCAAGTGATATACAAGTATGATTTTTAGTTGAAATATGTTTTGTGAATCCATACAAGTTTTTAAGTTTGGCATAAACTTCAAATAAAGGTAGTTTTCTCTTGCATTATAGACCAATATAGTTCCCGAGGTAGACATATTAAATACAATCTACATGATTGAGTAATCTAACTTCAGAGATAAGTTACAAATACTCAAGGGAGGTTTAAACCCATACTCTATGACGTAAAGAATGACTTATATCAAAAACATCTTGTATATTCCTTGAGCATAAAAATATGGTTGACTAAACATTGAGTAGTTGATGGATGTCAAAGACCTGAGATTGCGAGGACACAAAGAGGGGCTCATTACATGATTTTAAGTCATCCAGGCTCTTATCCTATAACTGTCTAGTTGACCTAAATAGTAGAAGGTACATTGGTAATGCCATTTAGACAGGTATAGGGTAATAATCATTAATTATCTTGATTGACCATTAATCTATGTATAACTGATAAGAATAGAAGAATGTTTGTCTCCAATTCAACAAAGAGGTGTGTGAACAATCAACTCATTTATTTTGAAAATTTGTCCAAAGTAATGCAAAACCACTACTTGCATTGTCAATTCACAGTGTCCTTGTTGCATGAACAATCGGATTGGTTGTACATAGCTAGAGGTAGACTAAAAGTTCTATAACTGATTGTTTTTGCTAGGACACCACACTAGTTCTCAGGTTGCACATTGATTCTTGTTGATTCTCACTATCTATACCCTTGCAAAGGGTAGGGCCACTTCTAATAGGAAGGTGAGCAGGGGACCATCGGTCTGTGGTTGGAGGAAAAGTGCCTGAGTGATGCTCTCCTTCTTGCAGTTGAATTGTTAAAAAATTGTGATACAGAAGACATTACTTAATTTATAAGTGTAAATGTTAAAAAGTTGTAAGTCGCAAGAAATGCGACCTTTAGATATTGTACTGGATATTCATTATGTATTTATGAATATACTTGCTTTACTTCTTATGAGGGAATATTAAAAACAACTAGTGAATTAATCAATTTATTGCATTTATTGTCAAATGTTTCTATTTCATTTAGAATGGGATGTTACAGTTCATATCTGAGAGCTCCCTATCAGGGCTACCAAAATCCCATGCCCCCATATCAGCCTAACAGGTACCAAAACTCCCATGGGACAGGTCCATCCCAACAACAGTTTGTGTTGATTCCTACTCCTTTGCAAAAAATCTCTCCTAACCCGGTGCGTGATTTGATTCTAGGACAAAATAACATTTGAGGATTCATATGCATGGTGTTTCCCTTTCAATGAAAGTCATCCACCCAAAGGTTGTCTATAGGGTAATTTACAACAAATGATAATAGAGCAAAGACAACAAGGATTTCAAGGAGGGGCCCAAATCGGGACATCTTCATACCAATCACAAGGGGTGCAAAACACTATTTTGGGAATGTCATTGCAAAAAAAGAAGAAATAGCCCTCAAACATGCATTGTTCTCATGGATTGAAGGAGAAGAGGCAGTGTTTGCAAATGATATCTCTAATTCAAAGGTTCCATAGGTTCAGTTTGATTATTTCACGCGCTTGAAGAGACGTATGGTGGGTGATCCAGAAGCAGTTCTTTTCCTTGAACTTACTCCTTAAAAAAAACTGATTGCTCCTACCATTCGAGAATTCAATTACAGGATACCAGTGTAGAATCATGGAATAGAAACACAGAGCAATGCAACACCAATTATCCTAGCAGAAAGACCAAGATACACAGGATATGTCTCAAAAATGCAAACTCCTACTGCACTCAATGTTGTTGAGCAACTCAAAAAATCTCTAGCTAATATCTCCTTATGGGGCATTCTATCTATCCTAGAGTAGAAGACATTTCTCTAAGAATCTCTAGAGAAGAAGGACACACTCTCAGCAAAACAAGCAACCATTAGCGTGTAGGAAGAAGCAGCACAGCCCCGAAACACAACACGGACTCAAAGTCTTGTGGTCCTTGCAAATGTGAAGGCAGAGGTAAGCAATCCTAAGCCCACACCTTTCTACTTAACGGTGATAATAGGTAAGAAACTGCTACACAACTTCATGATAGACTCTGGTACTAGCACCATGGTCATGCTCAAGAAGGTAACAGATACCCTTTAGTTAGAATATGAGCCTTTACAAAAGGGGGGCATGCAGTTGGATGGGAAGTAGGTGCAGATAGTGGGAATCATCAAAGCTCTATCCCTCATGTTATATGCTTGCCCAAACATCACAATGCTTCAAGAAGTGGTAATCATTGATATTACACCAACCTTCGGCCTTTGCCTATCCCGAGACTTCACTACCAAGATTGGAGGGTACCTTTCTCTTTATTGGACCCACCTCATCCTCTGAACTAGGTATGATTCCAAGATGAAGATCCTATTGCAAGATTCAAATGAGCTTGTGTAGTTGTGGAAATTATTTTTTGATGGCGCAAGATGCTCAAACAACTTCAAAGCTAGTATATGCCTCATTTCTCCTTAGGGAAAAAGGATTCTAAAGGCTTTCTACTTCCATTTTAGTTGTACCAATAATGATCTTGAGTATGAGGCACTAGTGTAGGTCACCTTTTAGCAGAAAAGCTAAAAATCAAGCAACTACAAGTGTTTTGTGACTTCGAATTAGTCATCAAATAGATAAGGGAGAAAGTCGCAGCTAAAAATATAAGAATGAGGTCATACCATCATAGGGTATGGGACTTGCTAGAAGGTTTTGAGGCATTGAATATAGAAATGGTCCCAAGGGTTCAAAACAAGGAGGCTAACAAGATGGCTCAGGCAGGATCCCAATTTGATCCAACAAAAGACCTAATGGGAAATAAAGATGTGATAAAATTAATCACCCAGCTGCAATCCAAGATAATGCAAATCATTGGCAGGTGTTTGAGAGTAATGAGTGGATCGCTCTATTCCTACAATAGTCTAGAGAATTTGCAGATTGATTACAACCAAGGATAGAGGAAGTGTATGGGGACTAAATTGTGCGTTTAAGATTGAACAAGCTTCCCAAAGGCCTTATAACCTTGGAGAGCCTTTTTGACTTAGACGATGTGAAAGGAGACAAGAGAAAGTTCTCTTTTGAAGAAGGAGATTACATTGAAATTGGGGTCCACCCTGTAAGGAGGGTGAAAGTAGGAAAAGTTACCACCAAAGCTGAAAGGGATAGGCTTGTGTCCTTCTGCAATAAGTACGATAGAGTCATGGATTGGAACTATGAAGATCTCAAAGGCTATGACAAAGAAATAGTTTAGCACACCATTGAACTATTGCCTAAGGAAAAGCCAATTTGACATAGGCAAAGACCAATGAATCCAAAGATAGAGCCCCTCATGAAACAAGAACTAAGCGAGATAATAGATTCAAGTATTATCTTCCTAATTAAGCATTCAATGTGGGTATCTAACTTGGTCCCGGTAAGAAATAAAATGAGGAAATAAGGCTTTGTGTCAACTTCAGGGACCTTAATCGGGTGTCACTCAAGGGCCATTATCTGCTCTCTTCTATGGAATAAATCCTACAAATAGTCACGGGATCAGAGATATTTTCTTTGCTTGATGGTTTCTCTAGATACAACTAGATATGGCTAAAGGAGGAGGACCAATACAATACCACCTTCACCACAAAGTGGGGCACGTTGGCTTATGCAAAGATGCCTTTTGGCCTCTCAAATGCAGGAGTGGCCTTCCAATGCGCCATGGACATTGCTTTCGAGGAGTTGATCAACAAGATCATTCTAGTATACCTAGATGACCTTACTGTGTTTTCCAAATTGGTGACTGAACATTTTGACCATTTGGAGAAAGTTTTTTAGAAGTGTCAGGAGTTCAAAATCTCTCTGAACCCAAATAAATGCATCTTCAGAGTTCACCAAGGTAAACTCTTAGGGCACATCATTTCAAAGGAAGGAATCTCCATTGATCCAAACTGGGCCAAGGCAATCATGGAGCTGCCTCTACCGATAAACAAAAACTGGTTCAATATTTCTTAGGAAAGATCAACTTTACGGGTAGATTCTTTTCTAACTTTGCGGTATTTGTCCACCCCATTACTTTGATGCTTAGAAATGATGTAGACCTCAAATTGACCCCTAAAGGAAGGATGGCCTTCGAAAGGATCAAATAGGCAATATCCTCTACCTTGGTGCTTGTTAACACATATTTTTCAAAGGATTTTATAATGTACGCATATGGAGGCAACCACAACATAGCCACAGTGCTAACATAGAAGGATGAATCAGTTAAAGAGGAGCACCCTATCGCTTACCATTCTCAAACCATGAAAGGCTATGAAGCCAGGTATACTTTCATTGAGAAACATGCCTATGCTTTAGTAAAAGGACTCAAGAAATTTAGACACCTGATATCGGGAAGAAAAATCACCATCTACGTGGTTCACCCTAGTGTCTGAGAATACATCATGGAAGGGGAAATCACAAAGAAAAGAGTCAATTGGATTTACCAAAATCCCAGAATATGATATTGAGTTAAATCCAACCATGTTGGTCCAAGGAAGGGCACTTTGTGAACATCTAGCTCAAAGATGGGACTCTATAGAAGGAGAAGAGCAAGAGGATGAAACAATCCTGGTTAGTCACCAAGAAGAGCCCACCTCATGGATTCAAGACATAGTGCGCTTCATGGTAATAGGAAGGTACCCCAGTCAACTGCCTCCATTCAAAAGAAGATTTTATAGGCTATAGGGAGCTAACTTCATCATAATCAACGGTGTCCACTTCAGAAAAATTTTAACAGTATGTATTTAAGATGTGTAGAAAATGAAGATGTTGACAAGGTTGCGTCTGAATTCCACTATGGGGCATCTAGTGGATATTTTTCAGCAAAGGTCATGGAAACAAAGATAATCCACGTAGCATACTACTGGCCATCAATGTTCTTTGATTGCCATCAGTTGGTCAAAAGATGCTAGCAATGCCAATTCTACACAAGAAAGAGGAGGAATGTTGCGCTGCTTCTCAGACTAGTGCTCATGGAGGAACCTTTCTCTCAATGGGGATTAGACTTCATTAGAATGATTAATCCCATATCAAGCGTAGGACATAAATGGGTCCTAACAACGATGGACTATTTCACAAAATGGAGTGAGGCAATAGTGTTAAAAGAACCGATAGAAAAAGTAGTACTCAGTTTCCTAGAGGACATTGTCACTCACTTTGGTTCTCCACACATGGCTGTATCTGATAATGTAAAAGTATGTCTCAAGTCTAGAATCTTTGAAATTGCCTTGAAGAATGGCATATTCCCGAGGGCTTCCTCAAACTATTATCCACAAGGGAATGACTTAGTAGAGTTGACGAACAAGAATCTGATCAGGTTAATCAAGAGAATGGGCTCGAAAAACCAGAGGGAGTGGCATAAAAATCTTAAAACAACCTTATGGGCTGGCATAATCACCCCCAAACAAATTATAGGAACTTCTCCCTATAGTTTGGTATACAAGAAGGATGTCATCATGCCAATATCAATTGAAATCCCTATGCTACATATGATCAAATGAGGTGAAATCTAGGAGACCGGTGCTATGGAGATCAGAAATGTGGAACTAATCGAGGTGCAGGAAAAAAGAGAATTGGCATTGAACTCTATAGTAAGTCATCAACAGATAATTAAATGATGGTTCAATAAGAAATCATCAGATCCAGGCTTTCGGATTATCAACATCATCCTAAAATGGAATGGATGGGTTTCAAAGTTAAGATAACATGCAAAATTTGATTCATTATGGAGTGACCCTGACAAGACCGCCGCCTGCAAACAACATAATGCCTTTGAGTTAGAAAACGATGTGGATGAGCCACTCAAGATTCTAGTTAATGGAATTTATCTCAAGCATCGCAACTAAAGGTGAAACCTACCCTGTATATAGTTAGAATAGATTTTCTCTTTCTATTTTGGTGGATGGTGTGTTTTTCCACCCTTTTATTTGAATAAGTGTGTTGGTTGCATAACCGTTGGATATAATTTTGTATTTAAAATGAGTCTCATAAAAACACTAAGTGTTAGTGTCCCTAAATGGCACATGCCCAAGGAAATCTCAAGAAAGGATGGCACAACTACTTGCAGATTGGGTATTAATGCATCAAAATCATCGTGGATGTAGCTATCATTCTAAAAATACTTGAATGAAGAAGACAAGATGTTTCCATGCACAAAATGATGTTTTCAAGTGTCCAGAGCAGCACCCGAAGGTTGTGTCATAAATGTGTCTGACAAGGCAATTAATTCCATCCTCAAGGGTCTCATCCTCTATAAATAAGGGAGAAACTCATTAAAGAATTTATTTTTGAAAACCCACTAAGAGCTCTGTCACCCCTATGTTTCTAAGTTTTAATTCTCCCTATAGAGAGGATCACTCAGTTGTTTCTAAAAACACCCAAGTTAAAAAGCCTAAATTAGAATACCATGGCATTAGGCATGGATTTTCCAAAGGGGTGACTAGTAGTGAGACCCCAAGGAGGAGGAGAGAATCCCCAAGGAAGCCAAACCCACCACAGTTACTATTGGCAAGCAAGGCCTATGCAATTGCACCAGCGAAGCTGAAACAAAAGATTCCCTAGGTAAAGCAATTGGAAAAGGGGACTCACAGAGATTCCTCCCTTGTCTTCAACTCGGTGGATAATGTCTATGACAAATCGCTCTCTAGGTCCGCTAAGTCTCTCTCGAAGGAGCTCATGCCCAAATATGTTGAAAGTTGATAGCCAGTCAAGTAGAAACATTCAAGATCAGGGTTTGGAGCTCAACTTTGGCTCAGTACATGGTCCCCACAGTTCATTCTTGTTATGAGATCATTGAAGCCTATGCTAGATGTTACAACTCTAGCATGGGGATGATTCATGGGAAAAGGTTATGAGTTGAGATATCCACCTCCACCATAAGGGAGATGCTAAGAATTGACTATGATCCCACTGCTCTCTTTTGTAACTTCACCAAGTTATAAAATATTTGGGATACGAGAGACAACCAGTTGGGCTTTTTGAATAAAGAGCTTTGCCTTGAAAATAATACGATCATGCCACCTATCCCCACAGCCCTACCTTTATTGATGCAGGACATGCAAGATACTTGTTCAATGATGGCTTTTATTTTTGGCCTTACCAATGACTGCAGTGTCCATGACTATAAGCTGGGGGCCCTTTTCAGGCTAAAAACTGTCTCTAAATGCCAAGCCTTTAGACTTGACTTTTTAGAATCCATCACCAATAGACTTAGTTTCCAATTGGCTAACTTTCAAAATCAACAAATATTTACATATTCTATCTTTCTCCTCCATTTGATTCTTTTTCAGAACCAACTTTTCTTTCAGCCATATATGCACCTCGCCACATGCAATGACTCAATAGATGCCCAGAAGGTCATTCTAGTTTCTATGTGGTACGTCTAACTTCCATGAGTTCGTCGAATGCTTCCTCACGCCCATGGTCATGACCTTAATCATGAGGATAACCTATGCCAATTGAGTGAAGTACAACTGACCATGATGACCAACAGTCAGGTTCCATGTGACTTGTAGAGGAAAACTAATGCATTGTAGACTTAACATATTTCAGGGGTAAACCTATCTGAACAGTCCACCCTATCATTGTACTCCTACATTAAATTATCGACCAAGGAGTGTAAGCTTATGATGGCACTGCATTGTATGTACCTTCAAGGCTTATCTTTCCTAAACTATCTTATCCAAACCTACTCAGGCTATTCTACTCGGCTAGAATTCACAAAAATGCAAGAATAGTAAAAATAGCTACAAAATCTAGTGGCTACGGGTACCTGCAGCATAAGTTGTAGATAACTGTATTCAATAGGAAATTACAAAATTAACTCAAAACATCCAAAATGATAAGAGAACTAATGCTAACCTCTAGAGGACTCAAAGTAGACAAAGCATGCACTTGTTCATGAACCATACTACTTGTAATTTAACATTCAAAGTATTCTAATTGACTCATAATGTATTTATATGCAAATGAATAATAAATTTAACAAGAATGCATAAAGAAATGAGGAAATAAATGAAGTGAGGATTAGTACCTTGAGTGGTCGGCTCGGGAGACTGTCTCACTTAACTGTAAATCAAATCTAATTCAGATATTCATGCATCTCAAATCACATAGTTTCATTCATTTCAAATCATAAACAAAATCTCTTCAAATTGTATTCAATAAAGACATTCCTCAATAAAACATGTTTGGATCTTCAAATATTGGAAACTAGAGTAACAACTGAATAACTAGAAAATAAAGTAACTAAATTGACATCTAACTCATCCCTCCTAACTTATATAGAAACGGGAGAGTTTTATGCAACTACCAACTAACTTCAACCATCAATCCATCCCTAGCTACTAGGGTACAGGTTTGAGATTGATTTATTAATCTAACTAAATAGAGGAAGCAGAGTCCTATTCAAACATGAATTCTTTTGCAATAGTTCACATAGAACACACACAAGATGCATTTGAAACAAATCTACTTCTTCTGTATTTATTTTTTTCCATGATGGTTCACATCCATCCTCCAGTTGCCTGCACTTTTGGCATCCTAACTTCACTTCCTTTAATTCTCTTGTCTGCTACTTCGCTGCAAATGCTCATTTACTTGATGACACGTTCTTGCTGCACATGGGTTAATTCACAAAACATATGCACACAAATAACCTTTATGACTAAACCATAGGATTCCATCTATATTGCATGCATACTCATAATTAAATCATTCAATTGATAATATCATCACCATATTCCATATTTATAGCATAGATTCAAAGTCTTGCAAAGTAAATAAAAAAATAGCATATAATGATAGTGATGTTTGTAAAGCGTCTGGAGAATCATATGGAAGAGTTCTAAAAGCATATAAAAACAACATAAAAAGAGGTCAATATTGCAACCCATCATGACTGGTTCTTTGCTCATTACACAATGGTTCGAGTGCATGGCTTTAGAGAAGAAGTCTTTAGGTTACCCAGGATCCTCACATAATGAATCCTAGCTCTCGAGCGTGTTCACCAACTAGATGTCCTTGATGTGGCATACAGAGTTGGGAAGAAAAAGTAGGCTTTCTATGACCTTTCCTTCTCCAAAGGAGGGATAATAGTGAATAAAAGAGGCATAGAACGTCTAGTGACAATGAAACTAGTGGACCTTGGGCTTGATGCAATAAAGATAAATGGCCCTACGATCCTTTAGGATCCATGGTGGCTTGGCTCACAAAGTTGAAGGCTAAAGACATATTTGTTCATGAGAGTTGGCCAACAATTGAAGAAAGGAAGTCCCCTCGGGTGGATTCTCTAGACATTTACATCGAGTTGCATGAACTCCTTGCTAAGACACACCCTACATATGAAACCTTCTACAAAGTAGAACATGCTTATGACCCCTCTAAGATAATGACCCACAGTCTTATGCAGGCCCTCAAAAGGAAGGAATGGAGCGAAGAAAAGATCAAGGCCTATTGAAAATATAGGTAGGAAATTATAAAGCCTGAAAGGCCATTTAGAGCCTTGGAGATTGATGAAACCTAGGAGGATATGTGGGATGGACTGCATGACTCGCTTGCATCCTCATATGACATGAGTAACATCGATCGAGGAGGAACAACCATAGGATCTATAGAAGAGGACGAGGTTGAAGTAGCTTATGAGTTTGAGGTAGGCAGCGACTCCTTGGAGATATTTTCTGAGTCTCCTCCCAAAATAAGCAACAAAAAGTGGCCCCTTCCACTACATCAGGTGGAAGGATAGAGCTCTTAAATGCCCATCCATTTAGTCCATTCAACTATGACAATTGGGGACCCTAAAGCGGGACTCACACAATCCTGGCATTAGGTTGTGCAACAAACATATTAGCAATTGAGTAAAAAGGGGAAAGATCCCACATAACAAGTTCCCCAAGATAATCTGTGTTAAGCTATTGTTACCACAATCCTTATTAAGCTCTATCTATGACTAAGAATAGTCATGAGTCAACTTTGAAAGTGGCTAAGTTTAGCCAATACCTTGTTGATGGTAGTATTAAGGCAAATGATATATGAATATAATTTATCTTTGATAAATATACCTCCATTTATTTAGAAATAACCTCTTGTAATACAAGTGTGTAAATATTAAATATGATGGATTATGAACTATATTGATGACCTCGACAAGTAGCAAGTTGAGTATGAATTTCAACTAAGGCCAATGTTCCTTGGAGGCATGGACACAGAGGCCAAATTCAACAAAGATAAAGCCCTACGATAGATCTGGCACATCTTAAAGAATGAATATCTAATCTATCCTTGAGCATGAAATTAGGTTGACTAGACATTGAGTAGATTGATAGGTTGTCATAGACCCAAGATTGCAAGGATGTAAAGAGGAGCTCAATGCAAGTACATAAGTCACCCATGCTCTTACCACATACCTATTTAGTTAACCTGTAGTGTGGGTTTACTTAATGTAAAATAGATAGATATAGGGTACACATATCAAAGTATACTGATTTATTATTTATTGAAATAAAGGAATGATTGTCTCCGAGTTGAGAAAAGAGTGTGTGAACATATGACTTATTTATATGAAACTTTGGCCAAAGTAATGCAAAATCACTGCTTGCATTGTCGATTCACTGTGTTTCCAGATAGCTTGAACAGTCAGAGGGTTATACATAGCTAGAGCTAGACTAGAAGTTATAAACTTGATTGTTCCTAGCCAAGACACTGCACTAGTTCTTAGATGGCACAAAGAATCAGTTGATTCTCATTATCTATATCCTTGCAAAGGGAAGGGTCACTTCCAGTAGGAAGGTGTGCGGGGGACCACTGGTCTATGGTTGGAGGAAAAGCACCAAGGTGATGCTCTCCTCTTGCAGTTGATTGCTGAAGACTCGTGAACAAAAGATATCATTTAATTGTACATGTAAATTTGTAAAGACTTGTAAGTCACATGTAAAGCGACCATCGACTGATGTAATTATCATGTATTTTGTAAATGCAAAAGTACTTACTTTACTTGGTAAAAAAAGTAAAAGTAAATATCTATTTTGAAGATTTTGGCATTTAATGCTTTTATTTGTAAGTGTTTTATTAACATTTCAGTTTGAGATGTTACACCTTCACATATATTCCATTATTGTCTTTGATCTTTACAAGGTTGTTGAGTTCCTATCGACGCTCATGAGGATGTTGCTTCCATAACTAATCCTTTGCATTCTGTTGTAGGAGATTTGCCTAATACAACTCTTAATGTGCTCCCTTTATCAACTGATCCTCCATCCCCTTATGATGAGAAAGATTAGGAATTGGATGATCTGATGGAGCCTAACCCATGAGGAAGTACCTTCATTCCATGTGTATATATGTATGTGTGCTTGCTTATTTGTTTCGTCTTCTCCATAATAAATTCTTGATATGTGTTTGGTAGTTCCTTTTGGAGGACCCATGATACCCTTGTAGGTACATGGATATAGAGGGAATGAAAATATTGTCTCATTCCTCTATCTATTTCTGTACTATTCTATTTGTCATCTACTTTTTTTTTCCACATTTTGGAGATGATGCAAAGCATTGGAAGATTTAGCTTCCTTCCATGTTGACCCAAATTTTTTATTTTTCTTTGATTTCCTATGATATTCTTTCTTTGTGTTAATAGCTCTATGTGCTTGGGGGTTGATGACGATTATATCCTTGTCGAGCTTAATGATCTTTGACTCCTTTATATTTATATTGAACCCAAGCACATATATCCCTCTATGTTAGATTGTGGTGTTGCTTGATTTTATGTGGCATAATTTTGTATTATTGGTTGTCATTACATGTTTATACAAGTCTTTGTGTATCATGCCTATAACATCACTTTGGTTGCCTCTCCTTAGGGGAACCCCTTCTCAAGGGTGACTTTGGGAACATATTCTCCCCATATATGTTTCCTAGAGTTCTTTCACTTTCTTCCCCTCATTCTACTTTAAAGTCAATTGCATAATTTTGGTTTATGCAATTATTTTAAGGTGGGCATGTACTTTGCGCTTTTAACATTTTCACAAACCACATTGATGGTATGCTCCATGTAGCATTAGTAGCTTGTGGTTCCAAGCAAATAGAATTTATTGGACTAACCACCCTTATCAAGATTACCTAACCATGGTAGTCCATTTAATCTCTAATACTATATTAACATGTGAGCCACTTAGCAACATAGTGCTAGACAATTATACTCCATTTTGGCTACTCTTTGATACTTTTTGTGAGTCACCTAGCAACACAATTTGCTAGTTCTTGTGATTCAAAAAGATATTGTGTGTTTCCTAGCCCTTGTAGTGTGCTATCTCTAGAACCATACTTGGCATCCTTTTCAGAAAGCACAACTTTGGAAATGCCTTCTTCGTTGTCTCTTTCTCTCTTCTTGTGTGAGTGTTTATCTATGTTTTTCTCTTGTATTTGTATTTAATGCATATTAGATTTTATGATTTGCGAACACCCTTGATTTGCATATCATATCTAGTTTAATACTCCTCATTTGTAAGTTTTATATGTTATGTTAACATTACCTTTTGTGCAGGTTTCTGTTGCCCAATACCATGGTTTTGGAGGATTTCAACCTAAGGGCTTGATTCCTCCACTCGAAGAACTCTCTGCATCTTTTACAATATTCTTTTTGGGTAACTTTTGTGATGTTATTTCTTTTATGTACTTTAAAATAACATATCACCTAGGGTCATAAGTCCACTAAAGTGGGGGCTAAATGTAACATCAAAAATTGCATACCCTTGCAATTTCATGCTACGTTTTTTCTCTCACTTTACAATCCATTTCCTTAGCATGCTTTAGGCTCATTTTTAGCCCCAGCCTTGGCCTTTTCCCACCCATAAGTGTCATGTTGGTGTTATATCTTGTCCTTTGTATTTGTTTTTGTGTAATTATGTTTAACCGTCCCATTTTTGTTGTTGTCCTAAGGTGTTTTGAAGGTTCACGAATTGAATTCACGTATACATGAGCACAACATGCAGATGTATAGGTGACACGCTAGCGTCCAGCGATCATCTATCACCCATTAGTTATTTTTTAGCATTTCTTTCCACCTTCTACATGCATAATTTTGTGTAACACCTCTATCATGTCTGAATGATTCATTTTGATCCATCTTTCCTTTTTCTTCCCTCCAACCCTTTCATTTTGAATCTTTTGGGAAAACTATTGTGATCTTCTTGCTAACCTTGTGAATCTCTTGGCAACTCCATTGTTCACTATTAGCATTTCTCTTACATTTTAGGACTTCCAACGACATTCTTGGCAATCTTTCTTGGCATTCTGCAACATATAGTGACATTGTGTTATTTTTACAAGATTCATGTGATCAATCTTCATGTTCTTGACATCTTTGTAGGGTTTGTGGAATTACTATCTTATGTTGGGTTCTTCCTTGGGCATTGTTCTTGGCTAGTAGCATTCATCTTGATTTGTTGAGGCAATTGAGTTCCATTCTCCCTCTCTTTGTTATTATTTTGGTGTTAATCCACTTTTGTGTAGAAGTAGTTTGTGGGTTTCCTCCATTTCCCTCTATTTCTTCATACACTAGTTTGCTTAGCATGAATACACTATACCTCGAGCATTCATAGCTTTATCATTGTGATTGTTGTTCTTTTTCTTAGATACACTTAAGAAAGAGAGAACACACTTGTATTTCTCCATTATTATCATATTGGTTGTTTATGGAGGTTGGAAAACCTACATAGGGACTTAACCTGAAGGTAAGCTCCCAAACAACTGCAATATTTTCCTTGTTTTCTTACATCTTACAGGTTTTTCATGGAGAATAAGTCCAACCACATGAGGGTTTCATAGATTTATTCTTCCTCTTATCATTTTCATCATTTTCTTTGAACAAATAGATTAAATCCCTTTATTTTGTTTCTTGCTATCATTTAGAGTTCTTCTGTTGCTTGTTTATGTGTAGACTAGAAGTGGTTATCGAGACATCTTTAGATTTCTAGTTTTTTGTGTCGTATAAACTACATCACGACACACACATGTCTGTACGACATGTTGTCCTGCCAAGTAGTTAGCTCCAGACTTTTATAACAGGTTCCTTTCTATTTTACATTTGCATTTCTACCTCTAGTTTATAAAATTTGTAACTAGAAACCTTATAAATTTTAATTTCTTTTAATTTGCATAGTGTTTTGGCTTGTTTAGAAAGCTTAGTTTTTTCTCAAGGATGAAACAAATAGGCACAACTAGTTAAATGTCCTCTTTTGTTAATATAACAACAAATTAAATTCATTATAGGTGAGCTAGTTGTTCCTAGTGTAGTCATTGAGATCATTTGGTAAAGAGAAGCACCCTTTTCTTGACTGAATTGAATTTCATAGACTACAAATAGTTAGAGTGTTATTTGTTTGGCAAGAAATCCCATGTACCATGCTCGTACTAAACATGTTGATATATACTATCACTTTGTTTAGGAGATGATAAAGAATGGTAAAGTCTTGTTATATAAGGTTGACACTCAAGAGAATGTTGTAGATTCCTTTACCAAACCAGTGAGCATGGAAAAGTTCTCTTGGTGTAGGAAGGCCATGGGCGTTAGTTCATGTACTTGATTCATTTTATGTTTCATACGGATGTTATTGCAATGCATAATATCAAGTGGGAGAATGTTAAGATAATGTGATTTAATTGCAATCTCAATGTATTAATGTTGCATCTCCAACAATCTTGGAGTGGGTATTTGGACGCCCATGTTGTTGAGAGATATTATTATTATTTTTCTATTCTCTTAGTTATCTTGGACTATTAGTTGTAGTGGCATGCTTATTCTGCAACAAAGACGTGGTGGAGACAAAACAACACTTCATCATGGAGTGCATTGCCTATAATGATATCTGTATCCAATATGAAAACAATTTGAAAGTAGACAACCTAACCACCTTATTCGAGGAAGCAAGGCTTAACAAATCTACAATTTTTTTGTTCAAGATCCATAGTACAAGATTGGAGATCGAAAATAGTTTGAAAATACCTTAGGGCTATAGATCTTGGTCCCTTAGATTGCTTGGTCTCATGGACATCATTAATATCATTCATTCATTCATTTGTAGTAGTTTACCTTGTTTTAACATGTAGAGGGAAAACTTAGCATGGAGAGTGTGTAAAGTGTTTCTTTAGTTAACATAATGACTCAAATGATGAAGAAGGGGTTTTTATGTCGGGTTTAGTTTAAAATTATTGTTTGAGGAGAGATTAGGGCTTTCAAGGCTTGAAGTCATAATTAATCTGAGTTAATTTGGACTTTAACATTCAAGTGTTTTTTTTGTCGTACACAACACTTAGATGCATTTTGTTCCAATATTAAATTTAAACCGGGGAATTTTGGAAATAATCGTAGGCATGGAAGTAAGTTCAACAATAGCATAACACATATCAATGAGCATGGAAATAAGTTCAACAATAACATAACACATATCAATAACAAATTTTGACTAAGAAATACATAACATGAATCCTAAAACTTACTATGAAAATGAACACCAAAATAAACTTAAAATATGAGAATGAACACTAAAATAAGCTTAACATAAATTTTATACTAAGAAATAGATAAAATGAATCCTAAAACTTACTATGAGAATGAACACTAAAATAAGCTTAAAAAAATAAAATAAAAGGAAGATCACAAAATAAATGATTTCAAACTTATAATAATTTCAATTGTTGAATTCAACCATGGAAAGTATTTACTAGGTAGCATTGTGTTAAGAATGCAAAACTTCTACCCACAAAAACTTACCCCGCGCGGTCAAATCCCAAACCAAGGTACGAAACTCAATCTCACCCTAGGGTTGAAAAAATAAAAACCCCAATTCATAATGTCTACCGTGTCTGAAGGTATTCGATATAGTAAAACCCTTATTTGTTTCATCTTCCCCATAATAAATGCTTGATATGTGTTTGGTAATTCCTCTTAGAGAACCCATGATACCCTTGTAGGTACATGGATATAGGTGGGAATGAAAATATTGTCTCATTCCTCTATATATTTCTATATTCTTCTATTTGTCATCTATTTTGTTTTTCCACATTTTAGAGATGATGCAAAGAGTTCAAAGATTTAGCTTCATGTTTAGTAGAAAAGAGAGACTAGCTCAAGAGATCAAACTAGGTCAATCCCTCTTCTACAAACATTAGAACACAAACCAAGCTTGGCTTCTACCCAAGAAGGAGAGCCAAACTACATGGGTTTTGTCCCTTTGTCGTATAAAGGAATGTCAACCAAATCTAACCAAGCAAACTAGGGCAAAATATCAAACCCTAGTTGACAAAGATTTCCTCATAACAAATTGTTGGAACCAGATATTAAAAATATAACACCACAACGAGGATCAGAGGGCAGAATTGAATCTAGATTTGGATTTAGGAGACCAAAGGACCAGGCCACTTGGGCACCCTAGACCCTGATTAGGGTTTGGTAGAATGTGATGTTTTCTATGTCTTTGCCCTCCTGTGTTCCTACTTCCTGTAACTTATTTTCTGCAAATTCTTCCAGATGTTACTTGCACACACATAAGAAGGAAAATGGTTGGGTGCTATTTAGGAGCTTGACTAAGTCAAGCTCCCTGAATGGTGTTTCCACCTCCATAATAGATCTCAAAAAGTGTGTGCCCTAGGAGGGTAGAGGCAAATCTGAAGTAGAATGGAATGTTGTAAGAAAGCATAAAGGAGAGGAGTCACTGTGAGTGTGAAAACCCTTGCTTGCATGAAGAGGTGTCACAACTTGACTCAAGAAGTTGGTGTATCCCATAGAAGTAGAGAGATCTTCACAATACCTATAATAAGTTAATGTCGCAACAATAATCCACCATAGAGAGCTTTAGAGAAGAGTGGAGAGCATGAGAGAGAAGAAGAAAGAGTGCAAGAGTGCCTGGATTGTTTAGATGTTCAAATTAATAAAATAACTTGCTTATATATGCATTCCTGTTGATTTGTGAAGAATTAAACCAAACGAGGCCGACATGAGAAACCATTTGAGATGCTTAAAGCTGACATACCATCAATCTATGTTAGGGCTAAAGGAGGGCCTAGGGCGCTTGGGCGCCCTGGTCCTTTAGCCCCACAACTTCCAAAATAAGTCACTTTAAGTGTGTTTAGCCTTGCCTTATAGTTATTTTCTGGGTTTTGTGCATCAGTATCAAGAATTACATGTTTTAGGTCCACCCGAGTGCTAAACTAGGTGTAAAATGCTAGTGTACACATTTTACTCCATAACACTTCCTTCCATGTTGACCCAATTTTTTTAATTTTTCTTTGATTTCCTATGATATTCTTCCTTTGTGTTCATAGTTATACGTGCTTGGAGGTCAATGACAATTCTATCCTTGTCTCTTCATGATCTTTGACTTCTTTATATTTATATTGACCCCAAGCACATATATCCCACCGTGTTATTGTGATGTTGCTTGATTTTATGTGGCATAATTTTGCATTATTGGTTGTCATTCCATGTTTACACAAGTCTCTGTGTATCATGCCTAGAACATTGCTTTGGTTGCCTCTCCTTCAGGGCACCCTTATTGAGGGTGACTTTGGGAACATATTCTCCCCATATATGTCTCCTAAAGTTCTTTCACCTTCTTCCCCTCATTCTATCTTAAAATCAATTTGGTTTATGCAATTATTTTAAGGTTGAGGCATACTTTGTGCTTTTCACATTTGCACACACCACATTGATGGTATGCTCCCTATAGCATTAGTAGCTTGTGGTCCCAAGCAAATACAATTTCTTGCACTGACCACCCTTATCAAGATTACCTAGCCATGCTAGTCCATTTAATATCTAATATTGTATTCACATGTGAGCTACATAGTGACACAATGCTAGACAATTGTGCTCCATTTTTTGCTACTTTTTGATACTTTATGTGAGTCACCTAGCAACACAATATGCTAGTTCTTGTGATTCAAAAAGATATTGTCTGGTTCCTAGCAATTGCAGTGTTCTAGTCCTAGAATCATACTTGGCATCCTTTCCAGAAGCATAACTTTGGAAATGCCTTCTTCGTCTTCTCTTTCTCTCTTCTTGTGTGTCTTGTGTGAGTGTTTATCTACATTTTTCTCTTGTATTTGTTTTTAATGCACATTAGATTATATGGTTTGCCAACACCCTTGATTTGCATATCATATCTAGTTTAATCCTCCTTGTTGTAAGTTTTATATGTTATTCTGACATTACCTTTTGTGTAGGTTTTTGTTGCCCAATACTATGGTTTTGCAAGATTTCAACCTAAGGGCTTGATTCCTTCACTCGAAGAACTCTTTGCATCCCATATAGTATTCTTTTTGGGTAACTTTCATGATGTTATTTATTTTATGTACTTTAGCATAACATATCACTTAGGGTCATAAGTCCACTAAAGTGGGGGCTAGATGTAATGTTGAAAATTGCATACCCTTGCAATTTCATGTTACATTTTTCACTCACTTTATCATTCATTTCCTTAGCATGTTTTAGGCTCATATTTAGCCCTTGCCTGGGCCTTTTCCCACCATAAGTGTCATGTTGGTGTTATGTTTTGTCCTTTATATTTGTTTTCGCGTAATTATGTTTAACTGTCCCATTTTTGTTGTTGTCCTAAGGTATTTTGAAGGTTCAAGAATTGAAGTCACCTAGACATGAGCGTAACATGCAGATGTCTACGTGACACGCTAGCGTTTTGCGACCTTTTGTCACCCAATGACCATTTTTTAGCATTTATTACCACCTTCTACTGCATGCATGATTTTGTGTAACACCTCTATCGCGTCTGAATGATTCATTTGATCTATCTTTCCTTTTTCTTCCCTCCAACCCTTACATTTTGAATCTTCTGGGAAAACTATTATGATCTTCTTGCTAACCTTGTGAATCTCTTGGCAACTCCATTGTTCTCTATTAGCATTTCTCTTACATTTTGGGACTTCCAACAACATTCTTGGCAATCTTTCTTAGCATTCTACAACATATAGTGACATTGTGTTATTTTTACAAGCTTCATGTGATCAATCTTCAAGTTCTTGACATATTTATAGGGTTTGTGGAATTACTATCTCCTGTTGGGTTCTGCCTTGGGCATTATTCTTGGATGGGTAGCATTCATTTTGCTTTGTTGAGGCGATTGAGTTCCATTCTCCCTCTCTTTATTATTATTTTGGTGTTAATCCACTTTTGTGTAGAATTACTTTGTGGGTTTCCTCCATTTCTTCATACACTAGTTTGCTTAGCTTGAATACACTATAGCTTGAGCATTCATAGTTTTATCATTGTGATTGTTGTTGTTTTTCATAGATACACCTAAGAAAGAGAGCACACACTTGTATTTCTCCATTATAATCATATTGGTTGTTTGTGGAGGTTGGAAAACCTACATAGGGGCTTGGCCTAAAGGCAAGCTCCCAAACAACCGTAATATTTTCCTTGTTTTCTTGCAGCTCACATGTTTTTCATGGAGGATAAGTCCAACCACATGAGGGTTTCATAGATTCTTCTTCCTCTTATCATTTTCATCATTTTCTTTGAACAAATAGATTAATTCCCTTTATTTTGTTTCTTGTTATCATCTAGAATTTTTCTGTTGATCGTTTATGCAAACTAGAAGGGGTTATCAGGAGACATCTTTAGATTTCTAGTTTTTTGTGTCGTATAAATTACATCATGAGACACACATGTCTGTATGACATGCTGGTGTGCCAGGTAGTCAGCTCCAGAATTTTATAATAGGTTCCTTTCTATTTTACATTTGCATTTCTACCTCTAGTTTATAAAATCTGTGACTAGAAACCTTATAAATTTTAATTTCTTTTAATTTGCATAGTGTTTTGGCTTGATTAGAAATCTTAGTTTTTTCTCAAGAGTGAAACATATAGGCATAACTAGTTAAATATGCTCTTTTGTTAAGATAACAAAAAATTAAATTCATTCTAGGTGAGCTAGTTGTTCCTAGTGTAGTCATTGAGATCATTTGGTAAGGATAAGCACCCTTTTCTTGACTGAATCGAATTTCATACACTACAAATAATCAGAGCATTATATGTTTCGCAAGAAATCCCATGTACCATGCACATACCAAACATGTTGATATATAATATCACTTTGTTCAGGAGATGGTAGAGAATAGTAAGGGCTTGTTATATAAAGTTGACACTCAAGAGAATGTTGTAGATTCCTTTGCCAAACTAGTGAGCATGGAAAAGTTCTCTTGGTGCAGGAAGGCCATGGGCCTTAGTTCCCATAGTTGATTCATGTTATGTTTCCTATGGATGTTATTGCGATGTATAATATCAAGTGGGAGAATGTTAGGATAGTGAGATATTTAATTGCAATCCTAATGTATTAATGTTGCATCTCCAACAATCTTGGAGTGGGTATTTGGACGCCCATGTTGTTGAGAGATATTATTATTATTATTCTATTCTTTTAGTTGTCTTGGACTACTAGTTTTAGTGGCATTCACGAAGGAGGTGGAGTATGTTGGTGGCAATTACAAGTTGAAATTATGACATTTACACCACTTTCTCAATCCTAGGTGCATGGGAGGAGTTATGGAGCATCTTTTGCATCATTGGGTAGGTCCCATGTGAGTTGGTTGTTGGAGATGGATGACATTATTGGGAGGTGTGCCCATGTGGGGTAGTTACGAGTCAAAGATGTTGTCCATTATTGTGATTTACTATTCTTAGAAGATGCTCTTCATGTGGGGTGTGGGATTTTTGTGTTGTACCATCGTTTTAGTGGTACATTATTTTGGGAAACCATTTGTTGTTTTCCTCTCCCACTCTTCTATAAATTGGAGGCATGATATAGTAGTTTCATGGGAACTATTTTGTAGGTAAATAGGTGTTGCCAAAATATTATTTGATTGAAGAGAGAAGTGTGTTGCATATGTACTTTTGTATTGAAGATTAATACATTCTTGAGCCTCTCTTTGATGGTGGGGTTTTTCCCACAAGGCTTTCTCCATGTACATTCAACATTATGTGTTATAATTTTATCGTTTGCTGATTTATATTTGCTAATACATACTTTCACATAATTTCATAATGGCTAGTCCAATGTTGCATTGAGAAAAATCAGAGGTGTGAGATTGGTATATTGATTATATTTAAGAAAGATTGGGAAACGAGAACATGCTTATTTTGCAACAAAGACGTGATGCAAATAGAATGACACTTCATCATGGAGTGCATTGCCTATAATGATATCTGTATCCAATATGAAAACAATTTGAAAGCAGACAACCTAACCACCTTATTCGAGGAAGCAGGGCTTAACAAATCTACAATTTTTTGATCAAGATCTATAGTACAAGATTCAACATCGAAAATAGTTTGAAAATACCTTAGGGATACAGATCTTGGTCCCTTAGATTTTTTGGTCTCATGGACATCATTAATATCATTCATTCATTCATTTGTAGTAGTTTACCTTGTTTTAACCACATGTAGAGGGAAAACTTAGCATGGAGACTGTGTAAAGTGTTTCTTTAGTTAACATAATGACTCAAATGATGAAGAAGGGGTTTTTATGTCGGGTTTAGTTTAAAATTATTGTTTGAGGAGAGATTAGGGCTTTCAAGGCTCGAAGTCATAATTAATCTGAGTTAATTTGGACTTTAACATTCAAGTGTTTTTTTGGTCCTACACGACACTTAGATGCATTTTGTTCCAATATTAAATTTAGACCGAGGAATTTTGGAAATAATCGTAGGCATGGAAGTAAGTTCAACAATAGCATAACACATATATGAATGAGCATGGAAATGAGTTCAACAATAACATAACACATATCAATAACAAATTTTGACTAGGAAATACATAACATGAATCCTAAAACTTACTATGAAAATGAACACCAAAATAAACTTAAATATGAAAATGAACACCAAAATAAACTTAACAAATTTTTTTTTACTGAGAAATAGATAAAATAATCCTAAAACTTCCTATGAGAATGAATACCAAAATAAGCTTTTTTTAAAAAAATTTAAAATGAAGATCACAAAATAAATGATTTCCAACCTTACAATGATTTCAATTGTTGAATTCAACCACGGGCAAGTATTTACTAGGTAGCATTCTGTTAGAATGCAAAACTTCAACCCACAAAAACTTACCCCGCGCGGTCAAATCCCAACCCAAGGTACGAAACTTAATCTCACCCTAGGGTTGAAAAAATAAAAACCCTAATTCATAATAGCTATTCGATATAGTAAAACCCTAAGCATAAGTTTTGCCACTTTAGCCGAAAGAGCAGAGTACAGGGAGCTGAAAATCCAGATCAGCAGCGCAGCAGCAGAAGAAGGTGAGCGTAGACAGCTGAAAATCAAGAGCAGCAGCAAAAGATAGGCGGCAATAGTAGCAATCAAAGCAATCCAAAATGAGTAAGATCCAAAGACTTAATTGTTGTTCTGGTTTCAATACTGCGTTACCCGTTATTCTGCTTATAATATTGTTGTGATGGCAATCAGGTAAAGTGCACGGGTCTTTGGCACGAGCTGGGAAGGTGAGGGGGCAAACCCCCAAGGTCGCGAAGCAAGATAAGAAGAAGAAGCCCAGAGGCCGAGCCCACAAACGAATGCAATACAATCGGCGCTTTGTTACTGCCGGTAAGCTGCTCTTCTCAAATGTCTTTTTTTGTTTTTTCGCCCCTTTCAAATCATCGTTGTTGGGTTTTTTTCTGTGATCAGGTACTTGGGTTGTTTTCCCTTGAGTATGAAAATTTATAATTTAAAATATTTTATGGTTTTTACTCCATCAGTTTATTGAATGATCTTCCGTATGGTCTTCTCCTCCGAAAGTTTGTCTTCTATTTTACTGAAGGAAATATGGATTAGAATTTGGAATTGAGTAGAGGAGAGGGGTTAACAAATGGCCACGCAAATCACTTAACATAGATTAGGTATGAGAGCTTATGGTAGTTTGACGTTTATCTTGAAACTAGAATTTGATTTATATTGATAATTTTGCAATTACTTCCATACTTTGAAACAACTCTGAAACAAATTTCATCCTTGGTAGTAATCTGAACACTTTGACAAAGAGTTATTTTCACTATGCTACATCAATGGGATTTTTCAAAGTATATTTGCAACAGTCTGACTCCCTAGAGAACATATTCACTTAACATTCAATGCATAATGCAACCTTGCATTCGTGTTTTCTTAGAAGTTGCAACAAGAGTTTCAGAAATAAAGTCTTCATATTGTTGTATTGATTAACTTCCAATGAAAGTGCATATATGTTGTAGGCTTATGGTTTCCTATACAATTTTCATTAATAAACGCATGAATTAGACTTTGTTCAGTCACATCTCAAACCTTGAGTAGTAGAGTTAAAATGTAGCAACCTCGAATAGAATGATTGTTTAAGCTTGCGTGTTGTTGACTCAATTGTTGCTCTGTTTTTTCAGTCTATGGTATAGCTGCCCTGATTCCCAATGTGTATTGTTTGTAGTGTCTCTTATGTCCTCCTCTCTTCTTTGGTGCTTTTATCAACTAAGTTTAAAGTTAAAATGGAATTATGAAAACAAGAAGGTAAATCTATAAACAATCTTACATAGCACTAGTGGCTTCCTACCCAACATGATCTACTGTCTATAAAGTCAAAGAAGTTAATTGTAAAATATATGACCAAGCAAGTATGTTGGATGCGCCTAATTTCAACAGATGGTTTGTAGGTATGGGACATTTGCCTATTTTTGCTGCTAAATAAATTAAATTTCTATGTTTAAAGGGTAGACTAACACATTGAAATGGAAATTTAGCTCACTTGCATTCAAGTTTGGTTTGTTGTGATTTGGAATTATCTGGGTTAGGGATTGGGTATGGTAGAAGTACTATCATCTGTGAATGTTGGAAGAATACTGCAAGCAGGCATTAGAAAGATGTTATTGAATCACTACTACAACAAAGAAAAAATATGATGATTTAACTTAAACTTCTTGCTGGCTGGAGAAGCATTTGGTGCTGGAAAATAGGTAATTGTAGATTTGGTGTGGTTTTCACTTGGCTGGTCACATAATGTTAAAAGAGTTGTTTGCTATTTTTTTCCAAGGACTTTGTTGACTGAACAATGCAATTGAGGACTTTCAGAAAATTTGTTATTCTTCTATAATATAGGATATTTGTATATGACAAAAGGGCACTACTCCAATGATACCTCTGGTAGTTTATGAGTAGAACGACTGATTTGTGTGTGAATCACATCTGATACTTAGCTATGCCTCTGATGATTCACTTAATTTTTCTTGCTTACTGTAGCCCCAATGGTTGCCTGTTGTCCTTACCTTATTCATTGTTGAAGTATCCTGAGTGAAGTGAATAAAGGCATTCATATATGACCACCTAAAGGTGTTCATATGCACCACTTGGTGCTTAATTTTATATAACAACCTCTCTCTCTCTCTCTCTCTCTCTCTCTCTCTCTCTCTCTCTCTCTGCAATTGCCATTTGGGCCTGAGTCAAAAAACAATTATCAATGACCTCTATTCATTCCCGTAGTTGCATAAATATACTACAGGGTCATAAAAGGCTTCATTGAGTTAGTAGCTTTATCTTGTGTCCATTAAGTATGTTGTGGCCGGCCAGTTTCTTCAGGTGTATGCAAATAGAGAACGTCAAGAATGTTGGCTGTAACATATGTCATGATCTTCCTCTATTAGGTTTGTGATCCTTGGAGAATTTATTACTAACTTAAGACTCTGCCAGCCAATTAGTCTTAACAGTTCCTTCGGTTTAGCCTTTCAAGCAAGGATGCAATCCCTCTCATTTGGAAAAATCTTATTTGAATTTTGGGGCTAACTCCATTCAGAGGTGTTTCTTTATAGATGAATCCTGCATCCTTTTTTTCTTCCAACAAATATAAAGAGTCCAGTTAGCTTTACATCAAGGAGAGTACCTATCTGATGAAAGTCACAATGTTATTGGTCAAACCATGAACAGTTTTGTCTCAGATCACATCCTGCAGAAGGTTTTCTCATATCCTAAGGCAAAGTCAACAGGAGCCCATTCTAACTGAAGAGATTATTCTCAGAAACAGAAACTACAATGAATAAATGTGTGGGTTCCAGCAGCACATTTGTCTGGTTTTTATTTTTGTAATGCTGCTTGTCTTATGGTAGTAATCTTTCATCTATGCCTGGGGTTTAATGTAAAAAGAACATACCAAAGAGCTTAATATACCACCGTTTAAACACTTTGCCTTTGGTAACAAGTTTCTCATTAACAAATGCCAATTTTGTTTTCCGATGCCTATAAATATTGAGAAGGGCATCCATGCTGCCTCAGGATTGGAGGATCTGAGCAAGGCCAGTGAATATATCAATGCAGAATTTGAGGCTAGTTTGTGTTAGGAGCTTTTTGGTTATTGCTGTATACATGACCACAACTGTATGCTATGATTATTTTATGTTTGTGTTGGGAGCTTTTTGGTTATTGCTGCATACATGACCACAACTGTATGCTATGATTATTTTATGGTCCTGACTTCTAACTAATTATATGCTTCTAATTATAACATGCCCTAATTTTTAGTGGAAATGGAAAATCAAAGTGAGAGGCAGTGTGAGTTTGAAAATAGATTTTGGTTCTAAGTTCACCTTGTGAGTTAAGTTTACTTCGGTTAGTTTTTTAAGTTAGCTTAGGTAATTAGACCATGTGCACTCTAGAATGGTAAATCAATGCGTGTTGAATGTATTTTAATTCTGATAGGAGCCTAAAATGATTGCACCTCCACATATACTTTGCTACCACCTGCATTGAATGCGATTCCCATACTGAATGCTTATATGTTATAAAAGCATGATGTTCATAGCCATTTAATAAAACATTAGTAAGAGAGGAGAAGAGAGCAAAAGGAATTTGAAGGTAGCAAAGCTGTAATCTTAGGAGGAAGCTTGTGATTCCTGTACTGTGTAAGGTTACATTTTTTCCTTCAAATTTTGCTAATAATACATCTCCATTATAAATGCATGCTTGAGGTGTTTATGTGTGAGCTAGTTCTTTTGGTTGTCAAGTTCTGCATCTCTCAAAAAATTCTAATGGGGTCCACTGATGATGCAATTGTTCTCTTTCAGTGCTTGGCTTTGGGAAGAAAAGAGGTCCAAACTCTTCTGAGAAGTAATTGATTAGGTATGTCAGTTATTTTTGGTAAAAGATCATTCTCTGAATGTTTTTGGATGTGTGCTAAACTTATTAACTCTGGATGTCTATTGAACTTACTGTACACTTAAATTTTGATGTAAATTCAGGTGTATTAAGATGGAGGAAAATGAAGTAGTTTTGGAAGTCGATCTATTTTGGTAACAGCTTTCATTAATGTAGGAAATTTATATTTGAGGATGGTTTTTGTTACTCGAAATACTTTATCTTGATTGTATTGCTCCAAGAACAGATACATAATTATCTTTGCACATTTCTATTATAACAAGCACTTTCAATTAAGGAAAAATGAAAAAAAAAATGATATTGGATTATAGTTATGATAAGAGTTTTTTATGGGATTCTTCTCTATGGTTGGTTATGTTTTGGCTATTGGTTTGCTTTGAAGATTTATATTGCTGCTTGTTTTTCATCTGTCATATATTTTTCCTAGTTCTACAGTACTTTTCGTTGTTACTGTTTCCCACATGATTTTTGACAGTATGGAAAAGAGGTTGTAGATTATCTAGTTAAAATAAGTAGCTTTATATTATAGAATCAATCTGTCTACGACTCCTGTTTCAGTTGCTAATATCTAGTCATAACATTGGTATAATTGGATAGGAATTATTAGGAGTATGATTTTGTGAAACTGGTTTTCTTCAATTTTCTATGGCATACATAGATTTAAAGGAAATTTTAAAACACTATTTTGACTTGCTCAATAATGCTCTCTATTGTATTCTTTGAGAAACAGCCTGCTCGCATTTGTATGTAGCATGCAAACCAATACCTTACTGGGGAAAATATCCCAACCTGTTGATGAAGACTACCAGATATGATGTCTGCAATGTTTGCATGGGCCACTGGGATGCATATATTATAGAAAGGAACAGTGTAAGATGGCTTGTTATGTAAAGGATTTCCTGGGGGAAAGGGGGTGGGAATAGACTATTTTAGGTTAAGTTCTAATTTGAAGCTATTATTTCGGGTTTCCTCTATTATCCTTAATATCTTGTGCTTGGTGGTTATTGATTTGGTTGTATTATCCTATGTTAATGTTTTCATTTTCAGCCTACAACTAATTGAAGTTGAAATTGACACGATGCTTTTTAAGTTGCCCTTTTAAATCGAAGGGAGTTTTCGTAAGGGATGGCTATATGATTTTATGATAGACCATATCCTGTTCTCATCAACTAGCAGGATGCTCTTCCTCTAGCATTCGTAGTCATTATATTGTAGTGCACATTAATAGTGTGCAAATGGTAGAGGTTCTATTGTTTCAAATGCCGCTGACTAACCTCATTTTTGCTATATTTGCTGTATCATTCTCAGCTATTACACTTATTTGCTTTCTTTGATTAAGATCATCATATGAGGTGGATATTGCACTAGATTGTTTTATTTAGTTGATTGAGACTTCAATTTGTTACTGTCTTGAGAACCTTTTTGTTATTGCTCCTTCTGCCTCAAATGTTTCTTGGAGTATTTACCATTGAAGGAGCCTGTGCTAGTTATTGGTGGTAAATTCCTTGGGTCCATGAAGAACAGTTTGTTTCCAAGGTTGGACAATTAATTAGGCAACCATTGTCTTTTGAACTTACGTCTTTGTATTTCTGGAAGTCTATTGAAGACGGAATATATAACAAGATTCCTTTTTTTCCAAAATGGCGTTTGGAGCTAATCGCTGTATATTTACTTGATCAGAAGATTGTTTCAATGGCTGTTTTTTAATAATTAAATGTCCCAAGCCTTGGTTGGAATTCGATGCTCAAAAAAAAACAAAAACAAAAATACTACACAGTTAAATCCAGAAGCAATCCATCTTACTATTATGGACTGTGGAAATTTGATGTCTCTAATGGAATTTATATCATTTATGTTTGATTTAGGTCCGTAGGTAAATTGCAAATATCTTTGTAGCTGTGTTTGGTATCCTTTTATAGTTGGCAGGCTAAAAGAAAATGTGATTGGCCTCTTGCTTTTAAGTTACTTGGGTGGCATGTGAATCAATAGGTTCTACTCTCTACTTCCATGGGTTAGTTCTTCTAAGAAATTAGAAAATAAAATGCAGAATGAATGTGAAAGGCATATGGGTTGGTTCATTCTTAAGAAAATGGAAAGTCAAATGCACAATGAATGTAGAAGGCTATAAAGTTCATGTTGATAGTTACAAGTTACACGAGATTGATTTGGCGTTAACTTCCATTCTAATTAGTTTTAGCTCTCAAGTCTAGCATTGTTAGTTTTTTTTTCTGTTTGGGCATTGTTTACATTTTGTCTGTGCCCCTAGACCTGCTAAAAGAAATGAAGTGAAAATATTGACACTTGATATAATGCTTGTAAGGGCCTCAAATGGGATGGCGAAAAGTCTAATTCTAGCCTAATACTAAATTGTGGATAAACACCTAACATCAACTCTCGTCAAATGAATTTGAAAATCAACCCCCTCCCAAGAAATCAGAGATACGTTATCAGCATGCACTCTTGTGATCAAAGAGGTTAAGCATAGTCAGCAAGTCATTTACATCTGTGTAACAAACCAAATGAATTAAGGGTTTATACAGCCGCTCCCTCGCCAAGAATTCTACGCATACACTCCCCAATACCCAAGCAGGTTTTGTTGCACCTTGTATAGACTTTTTCATTTCAGAATGAAGCTACAATTATGTCCTCTGTTCTCTTATGGCTAGAGATGCGGGAAAATGTACATTTGCCAATTATTCAACTCGACACTCGAATGAAAGTAAAGCTGAGGAGAGTCTAATTACCTCAACAAAATAGAGCCACATTGATATTCCAAAAGACACATAAGTGAGGATAAATCTGCTAATGCCTTCACCATGCATAGTTGAGAGTGCAATTATTAGACCTTACATATCCTCGTGCAAAGTTAAATTCGAAGACCTTATCTATACTAATGAAGATGATTGTAGGCATTTCAGTGAAGGGGAAGATATATTTGTAATGGTAAAAATCTGAATGAATTTTTCTATTTACAAAAGAGCAAAGCTCAACATAAAGAATACAATGTAGATGTTTCTAAATAAAACAACAGCTAATAAAGCAACGGAATTAGAAACAATTTAAACTACAGAAATAGAAACTATCTAATACAATATTGACTATTAATATAAACTAAATATTATTTTAGTACTCTCTTTTAATGGTCAATTTATCAACTACACCAAGGTGCCTCTAAATTTGACAAACTTATCCAGGCTTAGAGACTTAGTGAGAATATTTGCAGTGTGGTTCTCAGTTGGAACATATTGCAACACCAGTGATCCGTTTGAATGAAATGTAGGCAAGTTTTAACCCCTGTTCATGGAAGATTGGATTTTTGGCAAGTTTTAGCAGTCCTTAATTGTCACAGTACAAGGGTGAAGGCCCTGTTTGAAACATTTGCATGTCAGAAAGCATTCTTCGAAGCCAAATTGTCTCACAAGTTGTTTTAACAGTTTCTCGATATTCATCTTCAGTCGAGGGAAGAGCCACTACTTGCTGCTTCTTGCTGGTCCATGTAACTGCCCCTGTTCCCAACTTGATAACATATCCAGAAGTAGACACTCTGTCATCACTTTGAGTCTGTAAAATCAATCAACTTAGGATCTTTGCACCTGCCATATAGAATGCCAAAGTCGGAAGTGCCTAGAAGTAGACACCCTGTCATCAACTTTGAGTCTGTAAAATCAATCAACTTAGGATCTTTGCACTTGCCATATAGAATGCCAAAGTTGGAAGTGCCTTTCACATATCTCAGCGCACGTTTAGTAGCTAATTGCAAAACTGAGATCGAGTTTAGTAGTAGTGAGATATATGAGGGTGCCCACTAGTTGTCTAAATGTTGATTCATTCTCCATAGGTGAATATGATTCGGTTGATAACTTCAGCCATTTCTCCAAAGGTGTAGATGTAGGTTTGCAATATGTCATCCGGAACTTGTCAAGCAAACTTCGAGCATACTTGGACTGAGAGATAAAGATGCTACTATCTGTCCGCCAAACCTCAACACCTTGACAATAATGCAGAAGTTCCAAATTTGTCATGTCAAATGATTAACTAGATTATGTTTGATCTCTTCAATCAGATGTTTCGAGCTGCCAATAATGATTAGGTCATCAACATAGACAACAAGCAAAATAATATCATCACCACACTGTTTGACATACAGATTAGAATCAGAAGTACTCCGTTGAAAACCATGATCCACTAGGTACTTATCAAGTTTCATGTACCATGCCCGTGGAGCTTATTTAAGGCCATAGAGTGCTTTCATTAGTCTGCATACTTGGTGTTCTTTACCAGCAACCGTGAAACCAGGAGGTTGCGTCATGTAGATTTCTTTCTATAAATCCCCATTGAGAAATGCACTCTTGACGTCCATTTGATGGATTTTCCATCCAAACTAGGCTGTAATAGCGATGACAAGCTGAATGGTACTCATTTTGGCTATGGGAGCAAAAGTCTCTTCATAGTCAATGACCCCTTTTTGTGAGAACCCTTTGGCTACCAACCAAGCCTTATATTTATCAAGGGTTCTGTCAACCTTATACTTTATACACCCATTTGCAGCCAATGGGCTTTTTCCTAGGTGGAAGATCATAAAGGACCCAAGTGTTATTCTTCAAAAGACTATGATGCTTAACTTCCATACCCTGTTCCCACTCAGGTATGCCTTTAGCCTCTGAATATGTCTGAGGCTCAGAGATGCTATGAAGGTTGGCCATAAGAGCAAAATTAACTGTATTCTACTGCTTGCTCTTTTTCCGAACTAATCTACCCTCAATTAGTTGATCATCATGAAGATCACTTATGGTCTTTTCCCACCATTTAGGTCGGAGAGTAGAAGTACCAACATTTGAAACAAGAGGAACAACATCACCAGGTGTGGCTGGAACAAAATCAATTAGATGAGGATCTAGATTGTCTTGAGGAGGGGCGGGTGGTGGAACATTTTGCGGAGGTGCCTCCACAACTGTAGAATCCCTCCCCATCAGGGGGAGTTAGGGGAAGGTGAACACCCAAATCATAAGCCTTCAGAGGATGATCCTCAGGGCTCACAGAAGGAGAAGACAGATGAAAGGGCCCAGTAGCTTCATCAACCACAACATCATGACTGAAGATGAGACAATATGTATCTACATCAATCAACTTGTATGCCTTATGATTGTCACTATAACCAGTGAACATGAGTTTCTAGCTTTTGGAATCCAGCTTGGTGCGCTTGGCATCTAGAATCCACACAAGCTATAGAGCCAAAAACTTTTAGGTGGATGACCCTAAGCTTGCGTCCAGACCAGGGTTCTTCAGGAGTCATGTTCTTAACGACATAAGTAGGAGACTGGTTAAGAAGATAAATTGCAGTGTAGACAGCTTCAGCTCGGAACTTCTTAGGAACATTTCTATGCTCTAGCATAGAACGAGCCATTTCAGTAATGGTGCAATTATGATGCTCAACGAAACCATTTTGTTGAGGGGTGTAGGGTGTAGTAAGTTGGCGCTTAATGCCATGTGCAACACATAAACTAGTGAAGTTAGAAGAACAAAACTCCCCTTAGTTATCAGACTTAAGAATGACTATCTGATACCTTGACTCTTTCTCAACTAAGGTCTTATACTGCTGAAAAATACTGAACACCTTTGATTTATTTTTAAGAAAATACACCCACATTTTTTTTGTCGAAATTGTCAACAAATAGCAAAAAATACCTGCACCCAGTAACTAAAGGAGTGTTCATTGGTCCACATACATCAGCGTGAACCAACTGCAATACCTTGGATGTTCTCCATGAATCACCATCTGAGAATGGAGTCTGATGTTGCTTTCCACTCTGACAAGCTTCGCATACTCCATGATTTTGAGTCTGAATCTCAGTTAGACCACTGACCAGATCATCTCTAGATAACTTAGATAGATAATGCATGTTCAGGGGCTCATAACGCTGATGCCAAAGTTTGTTGATGGAAGTACCCCTGGCTGTCATAGTGTGCTCTTGAGAATCACTTGAATCAACAAGTCTATACAGACCATGATCCTCAAGTTCCTAAACGATTGTGGTGCGTCTCTCTATCAACAATGTTGCATGTGTGCATGCTGAAAATAATATCTAGTTGAAGAGAGTGACACATGATCTGACTAACAGAAAGTAGGTTCAGCTCCATGCCAGGTACAAAGTATACATCGAGAAATATTAAATTTCTCCCTCCAGATTGAATCTGCATGTTGCCCTTTCCGACAATAGTATACTTTTCGCCTCCTCTAAAGATAACATAATTTTTGAATGGCGTGTATTCTGCGAACCAATCTCGATGATGAGTGAAATGCCAAGATGCACCTAAATCAATGTACCAGGCAGAGGATTTGACATGATCTGCTGGTCTCTTGGCCATAAAGACATAGAAAGTAGACTCCTTTTGCTCAGTGTGCTCTGCAACATGGGCTTTCAGTTTAGACTCTCCTTGCTTGGACTGTTCAGAAGCCAACCGTTTTCAACAATCTTTCTTCATGTGGCCATACTTATGGCAATACTTGCACTGAATGTTCTTCTTGGAAGGGTCTTGAGATTGACCTTGGTTGATCTACTGAGAGGGCTGATTTTTTCCCTTATTCTTCTAAAAGGTCTTGGTAGTAAATCCCTGTACCATGGAGGATGAGCTAGCAGTGCTTCCAAATTGCTGTTTCCAAAGATCCTGTTGCAAAAGTTTGTTGCACAGTTCAAGAAACTTCAGGTCAACATTAGTTGAGGTAATGTTGAGCATTTCAATAAAGTGCTCATAAGACTTTGGTAGACTCTTTAAAGTGATGACTACCATATCTTCCTCCTCCATCTTCCGACCAATCGCCTCCAACTGATCACGGATGTCCTTGATTTTTGTCAAGTGCTTGTGTAGAGTTGTCTTCTCATCCATCATGATGGATAACATGTTTTTCCAAAAGAACTCTCGGCTCTTGTCAGATATTTCATGTAGGTCCTTCAGATGATCCCAAATTTCTTTGGCAGTTTTGCCAAACGACACCTAAGGCAACTGGTCATCGGTGATCGACAATAGCTTCCCGATTTTGCTCATCAAATTTGCCTTGATCTTTATCTGCCATTGGAGGATGTGTAGTTTTGCCCAGAATAATTTGGTCAAGACACTGATACTAAAAAATGGTCATCATACGTTGCTTCCAGGTGTTGTAGTTGCGGCCGTTGAACTTCTGACTACCTTCCAACATGATGTTGGACAAAGACGCCATCCTTCACGCTTTTCGAGGCACAAAAATGAGAAATCAGAGGATAGATGGACAAATCTGACAACACAAATCCCGAGGACTGAAGTTAGGCGTTGCTGGGCGTAGGCCAAAATCGCTAGTCACAAGGTAGGGTTTTGGAAGACCCGCCAATCGAAACTGTTTGACCGATGAGGACAAATTGATGATCACAAAAAGGCGCTAGACCAGATAGAGAAGCGACGACCAAAGACTTTTAATCAGCAAATAGCAAATTGTTGAAATGGCGACCAAAGTTTCGAAACCCTTCAACAAAATGCGACCTCCAAACAAAAATACGACCTCTAGGGAAAAAAACACGACTTCTGAATGCAACCATAAGTTTCACGCCTCATACAACAAATGTTTAATGGCGACCAAATGCTTGCAAACACATCTTCAACAGTGATAAAAAAAGATGAAGTTTCCTGCGGAGGAAGGAAAAAAATGCGAACAGAGACCGCCACCATCACAGAAATACCAACCAATACCCATGATCAAACTACAGGAAAAACGCGATCATAAACCAAAAAATTGCGATCATCAAGAAAATCACAGCCCTAGACAATGAAGCCTTATAAACAAATGGCGACCAAACAGAATCTTTGGGACCAAAAAATCACCAAAGAAAAATCACCACACCATAACGAGGGTCGTACGACAATACAGACGCGTATGAATTTCAGAGAGCACGGGAATTTTTTTTTAAAAAATTGGTTTCTCACTCTGATACCATGGAGTGGTAAAAATATGAATGAATTTTTATATTTACAAAAGAGCAAAGCTCAATATAAAAGATACAATGTAGATGTTTCTAAATAATACAACTAATAAAACAACGGAATTAGAAACAATCTAAACTACAGAAATAGAAACTACCTAATACAATATTGACCATTAATATAAACTAAATATTATTTTAATAATATTGACTGAAAAGACTAAAGTGTAAACTTGCTTTCCAAACTCCCAGAAACTTGAGGCATGTATGGAAAGCGAAAGAAAGATATCGCTCTTCCAAACTCTCACCTCAACGAGATTTAGTTCTCTCCCCATCCCACAAGCAATGTATATCTTCTCTAGTGACAAGAGGTGCATGATTTTAAGATTAGCTTACATGGCCTTGATCTTTTCTCGCTGTATAATCATCGTTTATACAATCATAGGTTCTTCAACTCGTCATTTTTCTGGCATTCAATTTGACTATAAATTTCAAATTATGCACACACTAAATGGTAACATGATGCTTTCTTTTACTTTACTGAACATGGTATTTATTAATAAAAATCATGTTAGGCCAATCTTGGTTCTTAATGATGGCCACCATCTAGTTGGTTGCACTTGCTAGTAAAAAGGATTTGTACGTGGTAAATTTTAACTTGTCTACCGCTCAGGGTATTTTTCAATTATCTCTACCTCATTTGAATCCTCCTTGAGGAATGACTAACATATGGGAACGCTTTGAATAATAACTTATGAGGAAGGCTTCGAACTCATTCTTGCCACAATTTGCTTTTTGCCTTATAATATATAGTGAAACCATCCATCATCAGAGCAACATCAGCATAATGTTTGCATCACCCCTACTTTGTGTCACAACTTCAATCTAGGTATGGTCATCATTAAGTAGGAATGAGCCAGAAGCATTTGAGAGCATTGTGGCACAACTTGAGCTTTGAGCCATGTGGAAGACAATTTTCTTTCCAATCAGATGCCTAGCATAATTTCTTTTGTCAGCTTCTTAATGTCATTACCTTATATATCTTGGGGTATTTTCACTGCAAATGAAAAGGCCTGTTTGCTTATTATGTGGGTTTGGTAAGGTGATTTCTGTGGGAGTTTCTATCAATTTGTCAGTAATAGCCCAATAATATAGGAATTTCATAAATTTTGTATTAAGTTGTCTAGAAAATTTATAATCAAAACATTTTAATATGGTTTCATTTTATTCTTTGGCTACCTTCCGCATCTTCTTCATCTAGTCTCATTTCTAGCTTTCTAATTTTTGTTTACATAGAGAAGGATACCTGTAATGGGCTTGTATCTAGCTTTCGTTCTTTTGGTAGACTATACCAAGACATAAGACTTCTTACAGAGATAGTTGCAAAGCAGGCAGTTGTTGTAATATTAATTCTAGGTCTGTTACTAAATAGCATAGGATGGGAAGGAAATGAGAAAATAATTTATTTCAAGTAGGAATACTAGAAAAAGAAATTGAAAGCATGATCAAGGAGAAACCAAAACTCTCACCTTTAACATTTAGATGAATTAGAAAGGATGAAGACTGGATTTTTTGAACTTGAGGATAGGCAAAGCAATAAAGCTTTTTCAATTATGACATTCAGTTGCCACATTGGTTTTGCCACACCATTCATAGCATTGACAAAGAGTTTGCAAGTTACCTACTTTTAGTAGAAATAAAAAATAAAATATAAACAATAATTGAAATGTTTAAAAAATTATATTTTTGCAAAGTAGATTGATTGATCTACAAAAGGGTATTTTTAGATTATTTTAAAATTATTATTTGCACTAGGTGTTGTTAGAGCATCAAGTTTTTCAAATAATTTCATTTTTTTGGTAAATGAGCCCCAAAGTGATGCTACATATGTTTTTAGTGGATGGTTCAAATTGGAAAAGTTGTGGCCTAGATCTAATTTAGCTAAAATGAATCTAGATAGAACATAAGTTTCACCAAAATTGACTTTTAGTTGGAAATACTTAAATTCATTTATGCTGATAAGTTGGCCCAAAGTGTGACAACTTTGAACTTTTCTGATGAAGATGAAGATGAATTTGAAAATGTTAAAAATGTCGATTCTTGACACAATTTGTTCCACTTGACAAAGGCTTCTATTTCTTCATTAAGAGAACTACAAAGAAATAACATCCTGCATAGCCACCCACAAATTAAATTGTCTATCATAATGTTCTATATCTGTGAACTCTATATTTAATATTTATATAAATTCTTAATTCGAAAAGGGTAGAGAGCTAAAGCTCGGAACGACAAGAGAAAATTAAAAAAGTAGATGATGCCAAAAATCGTTAGTATCACACAATTAAATTTAAAATTACGAATGAACACATAAAAAGTACTTGGTAATTTACTTTCTTCGCATAGCTATTGTAATGAAGCCATTAATTTTAATTTTTACAATTTATTGATTCTTTTACTATCTGATACTTAGTAATGCAATTTAAGGTTTAAACAATAAACAATAATAGAGATATGTACATGACACATGTACTACAGGTAGAAAAATGGCTAATGACAAGCAACTCCATTTAATTGACTCCGCTATCACCTAGAATGTAATCATTAATAAATTGAATTTGCATTGGCTAATCTAGGTGGTTTGTCACTTGTTATTAATGAACTGAATTGGCATTGGCTAATCTAGGTGGTTTGTCACTTGTTATTAATGAACTGAATTAGCATTGGCTAATCTAGCCAGTTTGTCACTTGGCCTTCAAAGTATCACAATTTGATATGATGGATTTGATTACAGAGGACAACTAATTAATAATAAAGGTACTCAGCAAGTGCAGTCAGTCCTATCAATCATGCAACACTATTTCAAATCGATCCCATTGTGCCAATTGAGATCACGATTAACCCACAGTATGATGGAAATAAATGTTGGTGCCATGTGGCATGGTTTTTGTACATTCTCACATGTGACACAATAAATATAGCATATTCTATAAATTTATTAGGCATCTTCCTTATTTTTAGGTTGTTCCTATTTTCATTCCTGGCGAATTGTGATCATTGATCAAGATGAGTCATTTGATCTCTCGTCGTGTTTCTCTCTTTCCTTGAGAGTGGGAAATGACTGAGTTGGATAGATTTGACGAGCAAAAACTAGGGAAAGTGTTCTTGATTGATTCCACCCTGGTTGACAATGCTATCCATGACATTATTGGTTGTGATATTCTTTTAGAATATCCTCAAAAAATCTATTTAACGACATCTTCTATGCATTTCTGTCAAATTTAATGGACTTGCTCCATGACCTAGGTTTGGTGAAGATGATTGGGAAAGTAATGATTCAAAAATCGCTTATCCCTATAGATAAACTTGATTTATTTTTAAATGATTACGATTGTGATGCCGAACCATGGGATAAGGCTAGAATTTTCCCTTTACATTTATTAGAGCACTCGACTGTAACTAATTACATTTTTAAGGAGGCAAGGAGGGAAATTGTTAGAGGCTTGTTGGAGCGCTTCAACATGGCCCTTATTATACATAATGATTTAGGTGACTATTACTTAAGAAGGGCAAGGTCTATTGTCTATGCTACAAATTTTCTTCTTCAAGTGGCGGTTGTTAGGGGACACATCAATGGTGGCCACTAACAACTTTGTTTTCAATTTTAAAAAATTTAAAATATTTTAAATTTTCCTTTTTCTACATACACCTTTATCCAAGGTTCGTGTTGGGGAACCTTGGCTTAGGGCTATATAAAAATCCTCTATAGTTTGTAAACTCTCTTGTTTAATATAATAATATAATATGGGTTATCGATGTAGATTACAATTGTTGTCATCCTTTTAAATTTTTATCTTATTATCTATTTTTTTTGTTAATAACATAATTCTGGAACTTTTATTATTTATGGTTAGAGTCGTTGGTTGATTCTCGAAGTATTATAATTTAGAATATATGTAAAAAAAAAGTTTAATCTAAATCATTCCTTCGTTGACACTTGTCTCTATTCCGAAGACTTTATATACAAATCTAGGTGATTCATAACTGCGACCCATTATGCTATAGATTTGTGAACATCCGACGAATGAAATTTATTATAATATTATAATTATATCGATGTAAATTTTAATAGTAGTAATCCTTCTAATTTTTTGTTTTATTATGTATTATTTTTCATTAATTTAAACTTGTAAGTGTTCGCCGATCAGTTGTTGACACTTGTCTCTATTTCAGAGACTTTATGTAGAAACTTGGGTGTGTCAGAACTTTGGCTCAAAATAGAACTTATGCTGTCGGTCCATGATCATCTGACGATAAAAGTATATTATAACAATATAAGTACATTGATGTAAATTGTAAGTCTAATCATCCTTTTGAATTTTATTTTATTAAATTATTATCTATTAATTTTTGTTAATTTGAATCGTTCTTTTGTTGACACTTGTCTCTATTTCTGGAGACTTTATGTACAAATTTGGGTGTCAGAACTGCGGCTTAGAATATAACTGATGCCATTGATCTGTGATACTGATTATCCATTGATCTAAATGTAAATATTTTTTAAGCTATAAATTCACCAAGTAAACTAATCATTATAATTTAGCATTTGATATTTCACCAGCCACATTATGATTTTTCAAAAACTTGCCAGCACATTCGCCAAATAATTTATTTTATATTTTTGAATATTTATATAATTCGCCAATTAACTTATTTTTTTTTTAATACAAGTATAATTCACCAATGATTTTTTTCTCAAATCTATCTATAATTCGCCAGCAAAAATCATCAAAGTGCAGAAATCTAAAAAAGTTTGCCAACAATTTTTTTTCCCTCCAAAATACACATAAATTACCACAAAAAATGCCACATATGCCTAAGATTTGCCAAGATTTTATAGGTTATTTTAGGGGGGTTGCTTAAAGTTATCACTGCCCATGCTCTTAGCCTATACTCCACAATGCCACCTTTGGTCTCTTATACAAGAGTCTGAGATCAACCTGTAATATAGCCTCATGCAACACGTGTTCCTAGGACTTCTCAGCCTCTGTTGACTAGTTTCATTCCTCCCGCCTCTTCAATGACATCAAGAAATCCACCTCTATTAAGCACTCCTCCTCCTACTCTTTCATTGTTGTCTCCCTGACCTTCGGTGGTTGCTTCTGTTCCTCCTACCCGTCTAGAGGTATGAGGAAAGTAGCCCATGTTGTGGGCACCTTTCCCTTCTCCCTCTCCCTTGGTCTCTCCACCGTTAGTGGTTGTCTCTATTTCTCCATGCATTCATGTGATAGTAGATGATGTGGAACCCATGAATGAAGACCTGGATCTGTCAGTGGAAGCCTTGGCATGTACTAAGTGGAAGCAACTTGCGAGAGATCACAAGCATTGCCACCTTGCCATAGCCTAAGTGCGTGCTATTGATGCGGAACCTCCTCGTGAGGATTCTTCTCCCTCACAGTCACTTGTTGATCCTATTCTTCTTGAGGAACTTGTCAAGTTCCTCCTTCATCCCTTCCATCCCCAACCTTCGCCCCTATTATCAGTACTACTCCTAGCGCCACCTTAGTCGCTCATGTACTTGCTTCACGCACTCACCATATTGTTTTCCCTAATGTTCTCCACCCTGCTACCATTGACCTTGACCCTCTGCCTCCGTCGTCTAAGCAGAAGCTCGAGCATTATCCCACCCTGCCATTCCACAAACCTAAACATGCCCTATCTCTACCTTCACCGCTTGCCTGTCCTTTTTCTCATTCTCTTCTAATTTTGGAGGATGTTACTCCATCGGTATCTCCTTGTGCTCTCGTTACCACTGATAGCACTGCAAAGCCATGGTTAGTCCATTATTCTAATAGTGTCTCTCCTGATTCCCCTTATGAGGAGTGAATCACTGAATCCATTGTTGATATACTTGGGTTGTTCACGATCTTCACATGATCATTGACCCTTGTTCCTAGTTCCTTAGAGGCTCCACCTATTACTGTTGCCCCTCCACACCTGGAACTAGGTGAATCTCCTTTGACTTCTCTTGATGTGGTTTCATTGTCAACTCTTTTGTTGTCCCCTTATGCTTATCAAGATTGGGACTAGGATGAACTATTCATGACCGACCCAAGAGAGCTTTACTTATGTTTTGTGTGTTTTCTTTCTTGATCGTGATGTCTAGATCCCGTGATGTAACTTTATGTTTGTTAGTTCTACATAGAGGACCCATGATGTCCTTGCAGACATATGGGTACAAGAGGAATGCACCCATTGTGCCATTCTTCTATTTTTTCTTACTTCCTTCTTTTTGTTGTCCTTTTGTTTATTGTTGTGACATTTTGGGGACTTTGCAAAGCGTTGGAAGATTTAGCTTCTTTCTATGTTGACCCAAAATTTTTATTTTTATTTTTATTTCTGTGTCTCTTTGTGACCTTATTCCTTTGTAATCGTAGTTCTATGTGCTTGGGGAATGATGACGATTCATTTAGTTGTCCCTTGATGATTACCTTTCCCTGTGCATACTAGCCCTAACGAACATAGATCCCTTAATGTATTTTTGGGTGTTGTTGCCTATTTTATATGACAGTTTTTAGTGTTGCTCGGTGTCATACCTTGCTTACACAAGCTTTTGTATATCATGCCTGCAACATCACCTTTCTTGCCTCTTGTTGGGGGCAATCCTCTTTTTCATTTTTGAGATGTAGTTCTGAGAACATATCTACTCATATATATGTTTCCTCGGGCTCTCTTCCCTTTATATCCCTTAAAATTAATTGCATACTAATGTTTATGCAATTATTTTAAGGTTGGGGCATAATTTCCTGCTTTACACCTTTTTGTACTACCATAGCGATGGTTTTCTCATGGCAGCATTATGCTCTAGAAGCACCTTGTAGCTTGTGGTCCTAAGCAGATGCATTTGCTTATCCTGACCATGAATTCAACTACTCATTTGGCACTCTTTGTGAGTCACCTAACAACGCAGTTTGTTAGTTCTAGTGGCCCACAAGAGTTTCGTATGGTTCCTAGATCTCATAGTGTGCTAGCCCTAGAACCATTTACTTGGCATCCTTCTAGCTCTTGTAGTGTGCTAGAAATGCGTCTCTGCTATTTTGTTTTCTTGTGTGTGTGTATGTTTTGTTGTAGATAGTTATAGATTGTGTATTAGATCATATGATTTGCTAAACACACATGTTTGGGAAAACTATATTTAATCTAATCCTTTTTAGGATGTTTTTATATATATGTGTGGTTCTGACATTGCCTCTTGTGTAGGTTTATTGTCTAACATTGTGGTTTTGTAGGTTCTCATCCTGAGGGCTCCGTACCTCTACTCGAAGAACTCTCTACATCCTTATAATAATCCTTTTTGGAGGTAAAATATATTATGCTATTTCAGTTTTACTTTAGCTTGCATATGCACGTAGTGTCATACACCCGCTAAAGTGGGGGCTAAATGCAACTTTGAAAATTACATACTCTTACAATTTCATGTTACGTTTCACAACCACCTTAGTGTTTGTGCCTTCTCTCTGCATTATAGGTTAAGGTTTGTTTAATTTAGATTTCTTTCTCTCATTATCTTCAAATTTTGTTCTAATGCTTAGATAGTCACATGATCCTAAGGTATCCTATGTGACTAGGAGTTGGTTTTGCCTGGACTTGAGTGCTCTGTATGGATGTCGGTGCGATGTACTAGCATCCCACATCCGTTTGCTGCCAGGTGACCATTCCTAAGCATTACCACACACCTTCGGTGATCATGAGACTTTCTGGTAACACCTCTCCGAGGTGCAGAATGTCTCTCAACATGCTAGTTCAGAAAATTTCCCCCTTTGATGGGATTTTGAATAGATCTTTGGACACTTCTTGCAATCTCTCTCATTCTCATTCACTCTCATGCACTCTCTCAAGATGATGCAACTCTCTTGGCTCTACTATGTAAAATCTTGGTTGAATTCAAACTTCCTAGTAGCTTCTTGGATATTGGTACTCTCTCTTGGTGTGGTATCACCTTCGATAGCTCTTGGAGGTTTTTGATTCACTCTTGTGCTCATTGAGGAAGCTCTATTTTGCTAAGGTTTGAACATGTGCATCATATTTAAGCTCTTGTTAACTTGTAGCTCCCTTTTTTCCATCAAACGGGTAAGATTGTGCCATTGTTTTGTTTTAATGCTGGTGTTTAAATCTGTTTTGTATATTGCATAGCTATGTTATGGCGTAGACCACCATTTTGTTATCTTGCATTGGCTGCATGCTTGTGGAATTCTTCCCCATAGACCAAGGAAGAAAATCTTTTTAGTTTTCTTGTTTTGTCACTGCTCTTACCTTCCTAGATGCACTTAGGATAGGAGTACACACACTTTCCTTTCCTTACTATTTTATTCTCTTCATCAATCGTTGCTAGTGGAGGTAGGAATACCAAAAATCAGGACTTGAGTGAGGCAAGTCCCTAAGCAGTACAACTCCTTTTCTCCTCTCTTTTTGTAGGTATACTTGGAATGGAGGCATTACAACCACATGAAGGTTTTGTTTGTCTTCCTCTTTTCTTTTCTTTATTTCATTTTCTTAGTAAAATTGATTTTATTTCAAGTTCTATTTTACTTGGATAATGTTGGTTATATTTAGTGTTGAAATCTGTGCTGTACAGAGATTCTATGTCTATACAAACATGGCCAATTTTATTTTTGGCACGTTTTGAACTCTAGCGCCCAGGACAAATGTCCTCGCGGAGTGCTATCATCCAAGGTAGTGATCTTCCCCTTTTAGCTATAGGTTCCACTTTTTTGTCTCTTTTCATTTCTGTCATCAACTTCTCTCAGTTCTGTTTATAGTCATTTAAATTCTGCATTCTTTTATTTTTCCTTCATTGTCAATCACCTAGTTAGGTTGTATTGCTTTGATTGAGACACATAGTGGTTTTGTTGCAACCTAGAGTAGGTTCTTAAACATCTAAAACCTTAGATAGCAGAACCTGAGTGTAGTGTTAGTGGATTCACTTGATTGAGGTTATTCAATTGAGGAGTAATTTTTCCTATTCTACATCATCTTACACTTCGAAGATAATTTAAACCCTTGTATTGAAGGTCAATTTTAATTAAAATTACAGCAATTTTTAGAATTTAGTAGAAAATTTAGTGGAAAACTATAAAATATAAAATTAGGGAGTTGAAATTCTAAAAATTAAAGAAGTATTAAATTAATATAGATTAATGTTATAACATTGTAGAATATATCTTAGCATTATAGAATTAGTTTTATATTTGTTATTAATGTACTATCATTAACACTGTTGTATTAACACTGTTGTTGTAAGTTGTTTTACTTGGGAGTTTTGTTCATAAATAATAAGATTGATTGTTTCATTCTTTGGCTTATATTCTAAGCCCTTCTACGCCCTTCTACAATGTAATACCCATCGGCTCAAGAATATAATGATAATATAAGTTTCAATATGGAAGTTTCAGATAATGGAAATAATGTGAATTAAACATTTCATAAGAAGAGTTTACTAGAATTTCCTCCCATGACCAAAATAGCAGAGCTTCTATTTCATGCATTTATATGTGCAAGAAAATGATGTATTCGACCCAAAACATTTGAATCCACATATGACCATGGTCAAAGAAAAATAGCGATTATAACAACCGTGGGCACATTGAAGACATTCTGTAAAATGAAGCCATCAGGTAAAAATGAAAGGATAGCAAACTAAATTGCACGTGGCCTGCCAATGAGCCCACCACAAATATTTACCGTATTTGATAGATCAAAACATTTGCAAATAGTTATTGCATTTTATGTGTTTCAGCAACAAATTCATAATAGTTTTAATAAAAGTTTTTACTCAATTGGCATAATAATTCATTAGGAAAAGATAATTATTCTCAGTAGATTTTTATCCGCAGCTTGTCTAGTTGAAAGGGTTTATCAACATGTAGGAGAAACAATAGTCCAGCAAAGAGTAAATTGAAGTTTACTTGCAAAAGATCTTTGATTAAGGAGGACACCCCACCTTTGATGAAATAGTAAATCAATGACAAAACTACTAGGTGAGCTAAAATATCAATTACGTAAGTAAACTTAAATATTTTCAATATTGGGCATGATACATCTTTTTAAGATATAAATTTTACAAGTATGTAGGTATGTTTTTTCTAAGAGTATTAAATTAAGAAAATCTTAAGAATATTTAATAAAAATAATTGTAAAATATATTATATATAATTATTCAATTTACACAATTATTGGTGTGACTTTGAAAATTCTGTCCTTCCTTTAAATTTAAAAAAAAAAATCTAAGAAGAGTTTTAAAAATCTAAATCAATAATTTTCAATCTTTTGTCATTTCTTAGGTACTCAAGACTACAACTTACCCTAACTTATAACATCTTTCCACATGAATGAATAAAAATAAAATTTAATCATACATACCATTCAAAATAGCTTATGACAGTTGGGAAATACATATCCTAAAATTAGGGCTATCCCAATTTTCCACAGTTTGGAAAGACTTTGAAAATTATGAGTGCCCACCTTCTCCACATTTTCTATGGGTGAACAAGACAGAGAAAATTATCAAATTATCATTTTCACGTTTTCATACTCTCCGGCCTTTGAAAATTATCATTTTATTGTCTTCCACACACTCCCTGACTCTGAAAATCATCATTTTAATGTCTTCCACACTCTCTCATCTTTGAAAATTATCATTTTATCGTCTTCCACATACTCTGTAACTTTGAAAATCATCATTTTAATTGAAAATCATAATTTTAATGTCTTCCACACTCTCCCATCTTTGAAAATTATCATTTTCACACTCTCCCGACATTTTAACGTCTTCCACACTCTCTAGTCTTTGAAGATTATCATTTTAACATCTCACACTCTCTTGACATTTAAGTCTTGCATACTCTCCCTCTTTGAAAATTATCATTTTATTTTTGAAATTGTCATTTTCTTCCAGAAAATCATCATTTTAATGTCTGTCACACTCTCCCATCTTTGAAAATTATCATTTTAATATCTTCCACACACTCCCAGACTTTGAAAATTATCATTTTTACGTCTTCCATACTCTCAAGACTTTTGTTGCTGCGGAAAGTTCTACGAATGCAATTGACAGAAGAAGCGTTGCTGCTGAATGTTCTACGAATGCAATTGACAGAGTCACAGAAGAAGCATTTGTAGCTCTTATAAAGACAGCTTCAATTTTCGCCCAATTCCATGCAGAAGAAGCTTCATTTCCGTAGTTGAATTGTGGAGTGAAGTGTAGTAAGTATTAAGATTGAGAGGCTCTGTGTGAACATCATCTGAAGATGGAGAAAGAAATGTTTTGGGTGGTGCTGTTGCTGCCCATGCTGGGGAGAATGTCCTCCTCACGAAATAAGTGCTCTCAACAATTTCAAACAAGAGCTGGATGATCCAAGAGGCTGGTTGGCATCATGGAGGGGAGTATAGTAACTCAGCAGCCATTTCCCATCTGGATTTCAAATCTTACATCTTTGGTTTCCCTCGACCTCACTGAGTGCAGTCTCCATGGTTCCATCCCTTCTGCTGTGTTAAGCCTTCCACAATTGAGGCAGCTTCGCTTGTCTTACAACTCTGATCTCAAAGTCAACCTCTCCTTGCTTGTGCAACATGCTTCCCAGCTCAGCACGCTTTCTATTGAATGTTCAAGTGTGGGAGGAATGATTCCAAATTCTATTGGAAGTATGTCCTCATTGACCTACTTAGATCTTTCTGGTAACCATATCGAAGGCAGTCTTTCAAATTCTATGGGAAATGTGTCCTCGTTGACCTACTTAGATCTTTCTAGTAATAATATTGAAGGCAGTCTTCCAAATTTCTTGGGAAATATGTCCTTGTTGACCTACTTAGATCTTTCTATTAACAATATTGAAGATAGTCTTCCAAATTCTATGGGAAATATGTCCTTGTTGACCTACTTAGATCTTTCTAGTAACAATATTGAAGGCAGTCTTCCAAATTCTATGGGAAATATGTCCTCATTGAGGTCCTTATATCTTTTTAACAACGCACTAAGAGGCAACATTCCATGCACTTTAGGTAGACTATCAAAGTTGGCGTCCCTTGACCTCTAGTCAAACCAATTGAATGGAAGCTTGCCATCTACTTTTGGTAAACTCTCATCTTTGGTCGAGCTTAATCTCAGAAATAACTCTTTGAGTGGCACATTCTTACTCTCTCAATTAGAAAATTTCACAAAGCTTATTTACTTGGATCTTTCTGAGAATTTCTTGAGAGTAAAAGTTGAAGGCTCTTGGATCCCCAAATTTCAACTTGAATACTTGTACTTGAGTTCTTGTAATATGGATGGTGATTTTCCATCTTTCATATCCACTCAATACACCATATTGGCACTGGACTTGTCCAACAATTCTCTTAGCATAAATATTCCAGATTGGTTGTGGGACCTTGCACTCTCCTACAAACTCAATCTCTCATGTAATCAATTTGGAGGAAGGCCTTTATCATTTAAGTTCAGTAAGCTTAGTGTTCGTTATGTTGACTTACATAGAAATAAGTTACAAGGGACTACTTTTGCACCTCATCCTGATGTGGAACTCTTAGACATGTCCGAGAATCAATTTGATGGCATCATTCCACCAAACATTGACAAATATAGCCAGAGTTTACTTGAATATTTGTCACTTGCAAATAATAATATTAGTGGCACCTTTCCACATTCTATTTGTGCAAGGCTTAACTTGCATATTCTAGATGTGTTAAACAACAAGTTCACAGGGAATTTTTCTGCAAGTTTTAGGAATTGCTCATCAACATTACATGTGCTAAATCTAAAACATAATAATTTGGAAGGTGATATTAGCAGCATCACTTGTCTGGAAAATGTTTTTCAATCATTGAAATTGGGAGGTAACAAAATACAAGGGCCAATTCCATCATCACTTAAAAATTGTACTTCTTTGGAGGTTCTAGATTTGGGATATAATAACATGCAAGGAACCATCCCAAATTGGATAGGGAATTTAATTGATCTTCAAGTTTTGGTATTGAGAACTAATAATTTCAAGGGTGGAATACCATTACAGTTAACAAAACTACAAAATCTTCATGTATTGATTTTATCGAATAACAATTTGTTTGGAGCTATTCCAAGTAGCTTAAGAAACTTGAGAGCAATGGAAAATCAAGCACAAATTGCAGATGTCCTTCAATACTCATATTTAGAGGTGCCTTATTTAGAAAAAATGAAAATAAACAACAAAGGGCAATTTCTAGAGTATGAGAGATTTTTGGCATTGGTTCGGTGTCTCGATCTCTCAAATAACTTCTCAAGTGATATTCCTCAAGACATTGGATTCCTCATTGGTCTAAGGATTCTCAATTTGTCAGGAGATCATCTCAGTGGAAGAATTCCTACTTCTTTTGGAAATCTTGTGCAATTGGAGTCACTTGATCTTTCAAGGAATAATCTTATTGGCAATATTCCTAGAGAACTACAAAATCTCACATTTTTGAGTTATTTGAACATATCTTGTAATAGCTTTTTAGGTAGAATACCACAAGGAGGTTAGTTGTTAAGATTTGATGAAAGATTTTCAAACAATTGAGATCTTTGTGGACTTCAAATCAAGACAAGTTGTTCTTCTTCTCCTTCTTCAAACAACACTTATGATGAAGATGTAAGTGAACAAGAGTGGGAAGAACATGTATGGTGGGAGGTGGGAATTGGATTGAGCATTGGATTTGGGTTTTCAATTGTTATTGGAGTATTATGTTTCAACAAAAAATTTCAACGTCATGGATGACATTATTGTCATTCTTGATCAGATTGTTCGAGAAAATATCTTTTAATAAAGTACTTTCATACTCCTCCCCCTTCCCCTTCCCCTTCCCTTTTCCCTAAAAGATTCCCTCCAATCCCATTCTCTATTAAGGTTGTGTAATGGATGTATATGTATTTTCTTCTTATGAGTAGAAAGCATTAATTTATGAAAACTCAACTCTATTGCCTATTTTAAATTTGTTTTTTTATTCAAGCTTAGAAGTGAACATTATTCCACATAAAAATATATCGCATGACCATTTAGTTTTTCTAAAGATATTGTCATTGTTCACAAAATCTTAGATATTTGCTAATTGCACAGAATATTTGCATTATATCCTTGGTATAAAAGAAACCAAACAGGAAAAAGTTCAATTATTTTTTGCCATAGTAATTAAAATGGCCACTTACTACTGAAGCCAAATGTAACAAGATGCATATAGCAATTGGTTTCATCCTTGGGTGGAAGAAATTTATCTTTCTAAAATTTAAATGTGATTGGAATTTGTCAATCTTTTTTTTCGTTATTTTAACTTGGTGGTTGTATAATGGTGAATTTATAGCACTTTATGTTTTATTTTAATAATCAATTTTGACTATGCTTAATTTTTGAAATGTTTTAACATAGATCATCATGTGCTAGATGTAAATTAGCATCAAGAACTTTTGTGAGAGAGGTCTATGAACATACTTATTTTTAGGATATGTTTTATATAAATATCTATGAGCTTATATGTAAACATCCATATAACCTCTACTTTAATATTTGGTCAATTGGATAATTTTATGAACAAATGGAACTATAACCTTATCAAAACTTATGTACATCTAAAAGTCCACTCCAGATGAAGTTTCAATCCCATTTAAGATTTTTAGATTGAATCATAGTTGTTGAAATGTGTTCCTAAGATAGATCTACAATATTATTTGGCATGTGTCCTCTAGTCAAACATCTATGATGTGGTTGGGAGATAGAATGACCTTTTAATATTTTATAATCCAATAATAGAAGGATGCAACTCCAAGAAATAGAATCCACTCATGCTCCACTATTAATTCTAAGTTTGGAAGGCCTTATTTGTGATGTAATAAAAATGAAATAAAGTTGTTAAATTAACACAAAATGTTGTTATTTTCACCTTATGCTTAGAAAACACTTTAAACCCTTGTATTAAAGGTCAATTTTAATTCAAGTTACAATAAATGCAAGAAACTTTTTAGAATTTAGCATGAAATTTTTTGTGAAAACTATAAAATGAAAAATCAAGGAACTAAAATTTTGAACAATTCAAAAGGCACTTGAACATATTTTCCATTATAAATATATTAAGAAATTTAAAACAAACATAAAATTTTAGAATCATGGATAGAAAATTGATGACAAATTAAAATACAACAAAAAATTAGGTATCTAACAAAGGATTTCATAGTTGAGGAGGAAAATAGGACTTTAAAATCAAATGGTTAAGAAAAATGTTGAGGTTTTACTTGAATCCATGTTACCTTAAAGGTGACAAAAATTTTAACATACCTTGATGAGTTGCAATCAAGGGTAACAATATAATGCACAAAAGGTATATGTACGCTTTCGAAAGAATTAAGAATTTGTGTGCATGCACATATACATATATATATGTGTATGTATATGTATATATATGCATATACATATACATATGTATGTACATACATACATACATATGTACATATGTATATGTCATGCCCACATTTCCCATGCGGTCACGACACACAACACACGTGTCATGTCCACATTTGTCATGTGGTCATGACACGAATTACAAAAAATATTTCTAGCTATCCCTAAGAACCCCCTCGCTCGCGTCTACGTGCTTGGTGGCAATACGCATAAGGCGTAAACATGTCAACATAATTCAGGGAGGTGCGTTGTCCCACGCAGTTCCCTGCGTGAAGATAGCCGTCTAGGGGGTATGCAACACGAAGTGTCACTTTTAGGGTTAGAACAGTTTTAATCCTAACCCTAGTTTCCTAGGTGAGAAGGGGATTTCGTCAATTCGAAACCTAACCCTAACTCAGATCAAAATGAAAATGAAAAAAGATTAAGAAAATAATGGTATGATGAACGCATGATTAAAGTGGAATGGTGAAATAAAAGTTAATAAAATATCGTAAAAATTAAACCCTAGAAATCTAGGAAAATTTTGACAGCATAACACGTCTTTAATAATCTACTTAAAATTTTTAAAAATAAAACTCCAATAAGAAATTAAATAAAATTTAATCATAAGAACAAATTAAAAACCATTTAGAATAACCAAATAAGTATCCTGCCAAGGTCAGATAAATTGACCTTGCATAAAAAGGTAAAAAAAATAATTCAAAATAAAATATTAAAATAATTGCATGATGCCAAAATGAATTTTAAATTTGAGTCCGTTAATAAATATAATCTCGGCATTACATTTATTAACGAACACGGAATAATAGAGAAGGGAAGAGATTAAGATATTCTTTCCCATAAAATAATAGTAAAATTGATAAACAAATAAAATGATAAAATCACGCTAGAAAAAAAAAATCCCAACTAAAATAAATCTAAATACAAGGGAATACTCTTCCCAATTTAAACAAAATTAATTAATCCCTCCTTTTTAAAAATATAAATTTCACAAGGCAATAAACAAAAATGCAAAACCCCATTTAAATTCAAAAAAAAAAAAATGAAGCACAAGGATTTAAAGAACAAGGGCAAAATTGAAAATTAAAAAAAAAAAACGAAAATAAAGTAAGTCCCTCACATTCTCCTCATAAATAAAAAAATTGGTTTTCAAAATAGAGGAGCCCTAATTCCAAATTAAAATTGTTTTTCTAATGGAAAGCCCTAATTTGTATTCTATTGTTTTCCTTTGTTGCCCTAACTTAATTTATCTCATTCTTTCCTTGTTTTGTTTTGACTCTTTGTTTATGCAGGTTAGGGTTCTGATAATGGAGGCCATGAAAATGCCTCACGGAGGTTTGCATTTTATTTAGAACAATAGGGTTTCTTTATTTATTTATTACCCCTTTTTATTTTATTTGTTGTTAACACCTAAGAGAGAGAGGGTTTTAAATATATTCCAAATAGTATTGACAAAGAAAAGTTGCAGGTTGAGAAGGAGTGGTGGCTTCTGCTATCAAGAGAGTGGTGGAGGGTTTGAGTGGTCGAAGGGTGGAAGGACGGAGAGTGTGGCATGGGCGGCGCAAGGGTCGGCGAAGGGAGAGCCGTGAAGAAGGTTGGGGGGGTCTGCGGTGGCTGGACAGCGAGTGTAGTGGGCGCTGAGTGTAAAGTGTAGACGGTAGGGAGGGGGTCGAAACCCCCACCCACACCCTTGGGGTTTCGACCCCCTCCCCACACTCTAAAAGTAAGCATTGGGGGTAGCGGGACTGTGGTGGGCACCGACGCCCACCACAACCCCCTTTCTACTGAATACAAACCTTTGCTAACACATTCTAACAGATATTACAGTCCGCCCAAAATTCATTCTCAGGATTAATGAAATTTCATTTTATATATATTTCTTCTTTTAGCATATATGTAGTTAAATAAATTATATATATATATATATATATATATATATACATATATGTGTATATATATATGTATATACTGATTTTAACTTACTTCATAGTATATATATATATATATATTGTTCTACTATTGTATATATATTTATATATGCACTTATATATATATTGTAAAATATACAGAAAATATATTACTTCTGGGTTTCCTTCTATGTTCAGCATATACACAGTAAATAAAAAAATGAACAGTAAGCTAGACTTTTAAATAATAAAACAACTAGTATATAGATATACACACCTGTATATATGTATATACACATTGCACTTATTTTCTCAAAACAATGGTATGAATAAAAGAAATACTAACTTTCAGATTTGGAACTTAAAGTAAAACAGTAGCATTTTTTTTTTTTTAAAAGCATAAATATACTTAGATATCACCATTTTTTTTTGATAGAATTTAATAAGGTAGGATATGCATTTTTATCTAAGTTTTCCCAACAGTATAACTTCCCTAACAGCAGCATTTAACATAAAATTTCAAGCCACATAACAGAAAATAACTCACGTAAATTTCCATCCTCTTTTCTTGGTATGCAATAAACTTTATACAACAACTGTGCATATTTTTTTTTTTTGCAAATAACAATGAGAGAAAAAAAAAAATTTCACATGCATTTCACAAAACTCACCAACTCCACAACATAGGAAATAAGCAACATTTTAATAAAACATAAAGAATGTATTCATTACAATACTTATTGCAACCAACTCCAAGGGTAAAATAACTTAACAAAATTTACAATAAGGCCACAAAGGCCATGGCTCATACAGCCAACAATATTTGACTATAGTAACACAAAAATAGACTTCTCAACAAGCTCCATTTCTTCATTTAAGCACCTGCAAATAAAACACAACAAGAAGGGAAAACCCAGCCACTTCGAAATGCCCTCCTCCCTACCGTAGACCCACAAGAGGGTCACCCCCGAGTTAGGGAGGTAGGGATTCACACGGTTGCAACACACCACAACATACATCAAGTAACAACAACACAAAATAAACCCCAAGGATAAACACATAACACAACTCATAAAAATGAGTTTGAAGGGGGTAGGGAATGGACCCCTCTACTTCAAAGGCCACACCTACCAAGTCTCATGGCCTCAAGCCAAAACCTCCAAAACCACAACTCCTCAAATATCTCAAAATAAACTTCCATGTCACTCTTGCCATTCAAATAATCTCCACAACAAGTAAGAAGCCCTCAAGGCCATAAATAACACAAATATGGGAGTGACCTCAAGGAGGTTCCTTTCCCTTACCCCAAATAAGTTGAGCCTTACCTCCAAATGGAGGTGCTCTCACCAAACTCCCATCCCACACAAAATAAAATGAAACAACAACAACAATACTACAAACACAACACAATAAAAAGATGCAAGGGTAAAGAATAAAGTCATGAGGCTTACCTTCAAAATCCCTATAATGGAAGCACGTTTGGTGATGAGCTCCAAGCTTCTCCAAACCTTCCAATCTCCAAAAATTCCTCTAACTTTCCCAAAATTGCTCAAAATAGAAAGAAACTCCTAAAATACAAGAACCCCACACTCCTCAACAAGAGGAGGTAATATAGGCCATCAATTTTGACCTTGAGGAATGAGAAGGTGACACTTGCCACCTTCTCCTTCCTCCTCCTATGCCACTTGCAAGGGAGAGGAAGTGTGAGGGTGACAAGTGTCATCCTCCAATTCCATCTCAATCCTCACCTTATCTGCTTGTGCTCTCACACATGTGTGAGAGAACAAGTGGTGAGGTGGCATTCCCATTCAAACCTCCATGAGGATAAGGGATGCCATATGGCATCCTCTTATTCTCTAAGAGAGCCATCTTCCTCCAAGGCTCTCACACATTCCCATTCAAACCTCCATGAGGATAAGGGATGCCATATGGCATCCTCTTATTCTCTAAGAGAGCCATCTCCCTCCAAGATGCTCTCACACATGTGTGAGAGCCTTGGAGGAAGATCCCACACATTTGGGAGTCTTGGAGACCTCCCAAGTCTTCCTAGGGAAGGGATTCACAAACTTTGGGAAGGGAGATGAGTCTTTCCCAAAGCATGACTCGTCTCCCACCCTTATCTAATTCAAATTTCGTCACTTTGACTAAACCTTAGTTTAGAGTGACCAAAAGTGAGTTAACCCAAGGTTTAGTTAGTCAAAATTGACCCTAGACCCATGGATAACCACCTAGGGTAAATTTTGGGACACTAAGGTTCACCTAGGGGGTCATAAATCCACTTTAAATGGCCTCAAAAATAAAAATAATTACCAAGTGGTATAAGTCAATAAAAAAATTATACAACACATAATATTAATTAATTAAACAAAGGGGTACTAGGCCAAAATGATAAAATTAAAACAAACACTTAAATCAACACTCAATTTCAAACGTGATCCTCATCCCTCTGGGGAATGGATCAGTTTCACAAGGAATAACATATGTGTGAATTCTACCTCCAATTTCCTATGGCCTGGGAATGTAAATCTTGCACATCTCGATTAAGTGTCAATCATATCATGAATAATCATAGCCAAAGCAACTGGAATTAAATTCATGCCATTGAATACAACAATAATCATCTGTAACATAATTCTGAATTAAACTGCATTTTTCTATCAAATGTCAAATAATCATCATCACATAAATAACTAGAAATCACATCACAAAACATCATCTAATACATCTCGTATATCAGATCACAAAATAGCATCAAAATATGATCAAATCGAATCACCATATGTCTAATCAATGTCATATCAAAATCAGGAGATATAATCAAGTTTGCAAAATGAAACCATAGTCTCCAATAGTTTGATAATGCCATCAACTGAAATGTATAACGATCAAAATAAGGAAGGAAAAATAATCAGCCTCACATCCTCCCCCCCTAAGACTAAACTTCCTCCTGGAAGTCGTCAAAAAGGTGAGGATAGAGTGCCCTCAAACTAGCTGCATCCTCCTAAGTCACTGTGACCTCGTCATAACGATCCCACTGGACCCTAACCTGGTCCAGCTCTCGACCTCGAAGGCCCAGCGTCTGACGAGCCAATATGTGAATTGGCTCCAAAGCCAATTGCCCATCTGTCTCTACCTATAGAATACTCCAATCCAGTACGTGAGATAAATGAGATATATATCACCTCAATACAGAAATATGAAAGACATTGTGGATACGTGACAGGTTAGGTAGCAATGCTAGATGATAGGCAACAGGTCCTATCCACTCCAAGATCTCAAAAGGTCCTACAAACCGTGGTGTGAGCTTAGAGTCATTTCCATAATAGATTGGAGTCTTATGTGGCAGCACTCTAAGAAAAACCTTGTCACCCATTGAGAAGCTCCAATTTATCCTCTTAGCATCGGCATACTTCTTCTGTCTATCCTGTGCCTCCTGAAGTCTCTGCCTAATTAGTGTGACCTGTTGCTCCATATCCTGAACTAGCTCTGGACCAATGGAAACCGTGTCCTCTATCCGATCCCAACTCAGTGGTGTTCTGCATGGTCTGCCGTATAAAGCTTGAAAGGGAGGCATACCTAATGAGTTGTGATGCCCATTATTGTAGGCAAACTCAACTAGATACAAATATTCCTCCCATCTAGACTGATGGTCCATAACATACATACGAAGCATGTCCTCCAACACCTGATTGACCCGCTCTGTCTATCCATCTATCTCGGGATGATAAGCGGAGCTAAAGTTGAGCTGTGTGCCCAACGCCTGCTGCAAGGCTCTCCAGAATGTTGAAGTGAATACTGGATCTCTGTCAGAAATGATGCAGCGAGGTACTCCATGTAATCTCACAATATCATCTAAGAATACTCTCGCCACTGCTGGCACATTGTACGTCGTGCGTACAAGTGAGAAATGCGCCACCTTGGTCAACTTGTCAACTGTCACCATGATGACATCATAGCGACGTGAAGACATAGGAAGACCAACAATAAAATCCATGGAAATGGTGTCCCATTTCCACTCAGGTACCTCATGTGGGTATAAAAGACATGTTGGATGCTAATGCTCGGCCTTGACTCTCTGGCACTCAAGGCATTGAGCAACAAACTCTGCAATATCTCGTCTCATACCCGCCCAATGGTACAGTTGTCGTAGGTCGGCATGCATCTTCTTCACCCCCAGATGTGCCGCATATGGTGCTCTATGAGCCTCATATAACACTACAGTAGGTAGGTCACCTGCGTGAGGTACATAGATGCACTGTCGATGATGAAGTAACCCCTCTGCCTCAAGTGAATACCCTACAAACTTGCCTACAAGGGCCCTTTGTGAACTGATCTCCTGCTGCACCTCAAGAAACCACTCATCCTCTGGCAGATGCTGAATAATGTGTCCTCTCAAGTCCACACTCAAAGTCAAGGTCAAGATCTCGTGGTGCCTTCGACTCAATGCATCAGCAACCACATTCTCCTTCCCTTTGATGTAATGGACATCAAAGTCATACTCGCAAAGAAACTCCATCCAACGCCACTGACAGGCGTTCAGATTTGGTTGTGTGAAGATATACTGAAGACTGTGGTGATCTGAATGGAGCTCAAAGCGATGACCCAATAAGAAATGTCTCCAACGAACTAGAGCATGAACTGCTGCCGCTAACTCCAAGTCGTGCGTGGCGTAGTTCAGCTCATGGGTCTTGAGCTTTCACGACTCATACGTGATCGCTCTACCACCTTGCATAAGTACGGCTCCCAGACCCTCAAGTGATGCATCCATGCAAACCATAAAATCTGCTGCGGGATCAGGAACCGCTAAAATGGGAGCGCTCCTTAAGGACCCCGAAGGCCCTCTCACACTGCTCAGTCCGTAGAAAGCTCTTCCCTTTCCGCTGAAGGGAAGTAATGGGGTGCGCTATCCGAGAAAAACCCTCAACAAAGTGACGGTAATAACCAGCTAACCCCATAAAACTCCTGACCTTTGTCACATTGGTGGGTGCTGGCCAATCCTTGATAGCCCTAATCTTTGATGGATCTACTGAGATTCCATCTCTAGATAGGATATTCCCTAGATACTGTACCTCTGTCCTGAAAAATGCACACTTCACCAAGTTCCCATAAAGATTCTACTCCCTCAAACACTGTAGAACCTAACGTAGGTGCTCCTCATGCTCTCCTTGGTCTGTGAATAGATCAAGATGTCATCGAGGAAAATGATCACGAACCAATCCAAATAGGTACAGAGCACCCCATTCATGAGACTCATGAACACTGCAGGGGCATTCATCAAGCCGAAGGGGACCACAGTGAACTCATAGTGGCCATATCGAGTCCGAAAGGCGGTCTTATGGATGTCCACCTCTGTGATACATAACTGGTGGTAATCAGACTTTAGGTCAATCTTAGAGAACACCCTGGCTCCCTGCATCTAATCGAAAAGATCGTCAATCCTGGGAAGAGGATAACGGTTCTTCATCGTCACCTTATTTAATTGCCTATAGTCCATGCACAATCGAAGAGACTCATCCTTCTTCTTCATGAAGATGATAGGAGCGCCTCAAGGTGAAATGCTCGGTCGGATGTGCCCCTTCTTGAGCAAGTCCTCCAGTTGTAACTTGAGCTATGTGAGCTCATGTGTGGTCATCCTGTAGGGTGCACGAGACACTGGCTCGACACCCGACACTAAGTCAATGTGAAAGTCTACCTCACGATGGGGTGGCATCCCCGACAACTCTGCTAGAAACACATCGACAAACTCTCTAAGAATGGGATGATCATCCAAAGATGTCTCAGGCTCGTCATTTGATCTATCGCTCACTGTGATGACGAACATCTGGCATCCCTTCCGCATGCAGCGCTTAAGCTGCTGAGCGGATATCATATGCACTGCTGTGGGCTTCTGAATGCCCACTATCTCAACTGATGTACCATGATCATCTAAGCAGTTGATCGCCTTTCGGTGACAATCTAGCTTGGCTCGATGAGCCGCAAGCCAGTCCATACCCAACACCACATCGTAGGATCCTAGTGTCATAACTCTAAGGTCACAAACTGTGGCAAAGGGTCCCAAAGAAATCTCGCAGTCGTGGACTAAGGCATCTACTCTCATCTTGGCCCCTGAGGCCAACTCAACCACCCACCTATCACCTTGCCTAGAGGCCACCAGCCTGCAATGCTCCACTAACGATGGAGATATGAAAAAATCAGTAGCACCAGAATCAAAGAGAATAGAAATGGGGATACCCCTATCATACCTGACGTCTCAATCACTGACGCCTAAAAATCAGCCTGGCAGTTATCAACCACTGTGAACATACGGTGGGACCTACCCACATCTCCAACAGTCTTCTCAGATCGTCCTACACGAGGCTGCCCCCTACTATAAAACCTTGTGGACACTCTCTGGCTAGGTGTCCTGCTCCACCACAAAAATAACATGGGCCCCTAGCCTGTACCTGCCCAGTCTGAGTCCTACTTGACTGCTGTTGTCCTGATCTACCAGGACCCTTGTGAGCCCCTTATGACTGCTGCGACCTCACGAGTCCCGCAGGTGGTCCCTACTGTTGCCAACCTCTATTATGCCCCCCATGTGCCCTTTGATGTGTCCTATCTCTCTGCTGCTGCTGTGGCTGCTACTGTTGTGGGGGCCTAGGAGGTAAGGGTGTGGAACTAAATCCTCCCCTATGAGGTGGCTGTGATGGTCTGCAAAAACTCTGCTGATGCTGCTGCTGCCCACAATCTTGAAATTGAGGGCATGAACTCTGCCCTCATCCCTGTATCTCCTCAACGACATATGCCTTCTCGGCAGCATCACTTAAAGTCTGGGGGTCTGCCATGCGAACATGCCATGCTATGCTGTGGTTCAACCCTCTAATAAACTTATGAACTAGGAGTTTCTCGTCATGGAGATACTCTGCATATCAAGACAACTCGGTAAATCTACCCTCATATTGAGCAACTGTAAGTCCTCTCTACTGGAGGTCATGAAACTCGTCTATACGACGCTGCCTGTAATGATCTGATAAGTATCGCGCATTGAAGCGCTCAATGAAGGTCTCCCATGTGAGAGTGTCTAATGATAGGTGATGCTTACACTCCTCAATGTGCCACCAGGTAGCTGTTGCATCTCGCAATAGGTGTATTGCCACACGAGCCTTCGTGTTGCCCTCGTAAGGACGTAACACGAAGCATCTGTCTAAGCTGATGAGCCAAGCCTCTGCCTCAACTCCCTCTGTGGTCTCGATGAAAGTAGGAGGGTTCAGCCTCACACAAATCTCTAATGGGATCTCCTCTGTCTCTGTGCCCTCTAATAGGCTCATCTATGTAATAATCATAAGGCCTATGAACAATGTGCTCTACTCATACTGCCTCATCATGCCTAGCATGACGTGGAGGGCTCCTGCTACGGGCCCTGTCAGTCGATCCAACCTCCTCTGCTGTCATCTTTGGCACCTCAACATAAGGCTCCACACGTGGTGCCCCTCACGGCTCAACATGGGGCTCCACATGTGGCTCGACATGGGACTCTACTCGTGGCTCCATGCGTGGCTCCTCTCGCAGGGCTCAACACGTGGCTCTACGCGTGGCTCAGCTACGGCCGATGGAAGCCTATCTAAAACTACCTGTAAAGTCTGTAATATCTGTGGCCCAATATCTGGTAGGGCTGGTGGTGCCTGTAGGACCAGCTATGCCTGTCCCTCAGCTAAAGAGTCACTATGCACCTCAGGGGGTGGAGTGTGGCGAGACTGCGCTCGCTGAACTCGTCGGGGAGGCATCCTACAAAAATGAGGTAACCACAAATTAATCAAAGTTGAGAAAATAATAATGTGCCCTAAACAAGCCCAGTGTTTAAACTTAGGCTCTGATACCAAATGTCATGCCCACATTTCCTATGTGGTCACGACACACAACACACGTGTCATGTCCACATTTGCCATGTGGTCATGACACGAATTACGAAAAACTTTTCTACCTATCCCTAGGAACTGCCTCGCACGCGTCTGCGTACTCAATGGCAATATGCATAAGGTGTAAACATGTCAACATAATTCAGGAAGGTGCGTTGTTCCAAGCAGTCCCCTGTGTGATGATAGCCATCTAGGGGGTATGCACCACGAAGTGTGTCACTTTCAGGGTTAGAACAATTTTAATCCTAACCCTAGTTTCTTAGGTGAAAAGGGGATTTCGTCAAATTCGAAACCTAACCCTAACTCAGATCAAAATGAAAACAAAAAAAAGATTAAGAAAATAATGGTATGATGGACGCATGATTAAAGTGGAATGGTGAAATAAAAGTTAATAAAATATCATAAAAATTAAACCCTAGAAATCTAGGAAAATTTTGACAGTATAACGCGTCTTTAATAATTGACTTAAAATTTTAAAAAATAAAACTCCAATAAGAAATTAAATAAAATTTAATCATAATAACAAATTAAAAACCATTTAAAATAACCAAATAAGTATCTTGCCAAGGTCAGATAAATCGACCTTGCATCAAAAGGTAAAAAAATAATTCGAAATAAAATATTAAAATAATTGCATGACGCCAAAATGAATTTCAAATTTGAGTCCGTTAATAAATATAATCTCAGCATTACATTTATTAACGAACTCGAAATAATAGAGAAGGGAAGAGATTAAGATACTCTTTCCCGTAAAATAATAGTAAAATTGATAAACAAATAAAATGATAAAATCACGCTAGAAAAAAAATATATCCCAACTAAAATGAATCTAAATACAAGGGAATACTCTTCCCAATTTAAACAAAATTAATTAATCCCTCCCTTATAAAAATATAAATTTCACAAGGCAATAAACAAAAATGCAAAACCCCATTTAAATTCAAACAAAAAAAATGAAGCACAAGGATTTAAAGAACAAGGGCAAAATTGAAAATTAAAAAAAAAAAAAGAAAATAAAGTAACTCCCTCACATTCTCCTCACAAATAAAAAACTTGGTTTTCAAAATAGAGGAGCCCTAATTCCAAATTAAAATTGGTTTTCTAATGGAAAGCCCTAATTTGTATTCTATTGTTTTCCTTTGTTGCCCTAACTTAGTTTATCTCATTCTTTCCTTGTTTTGTTTTGCCTCTTTGTTTATGCAGGTTAGGGTTCTGATAATGTAGGCCATGAGAATGCCTCATGGAGTTTTGAATTTTATTTATAACAATAGGGTTTATTTATTTATTTATTATCCCTTTTTGTTTTATTTGTTGTTAACACCTGAGAGAGAGGGTTTTAAATATATTCCAAATAGTATTGACAAAGAAAAGTTGCAGGTTGAGGAGTGGCGGCTTCTGTTGTCAAGAGAGTGGTGGAGGGTTTGAGCGGCCGAAGGGTGGAAGGACAGAGAGTGTGGCGTGGGCGGCGCAAGGTTCAGCAGAGGGAGAGCCGCGAAGAAGGTTACAGGGGGGGCTGCGGTGGCTGGGCAATGAGTGTAGTGGGTGCTGTGTGTAAAGTGCAGACGGTGGGGAGGGGGTTGAAACCCCCACCCACACCCTTGGGGTTTCGACCCCCCCCCCCCCCCCCAACAGTAAGCATTGGCGGCGGCGGGACTGTGGTGGGCACCGATGCCCACCACAGCCCCCTTTCTACTGAATACAAACCTTTGCTAATACATTCTAACGAATATTACAGTCCACCCAAAATTCGTTCTCAGGATTAATGAAATTTCATTTTATATATATTTCTTCTTTTAGCATATATATCTATATATACATATACATATACATATATGTGTATATATATATGTATATACTGATTTTAACTTCACAGTATATGTTTTTTTTGTTCTACTGATGTATATATATTTATATATGAACTTTTATATATATATATAATTGTATATATATTGTAAAATATACAGAAAATATATTACTTGTGGGTTTCCTTCTATGTTCAGCATATACATAGTAATTAAAAAAAAAAGAACAATAAGCTAGACTTTTAAATAATAAAACAACAAGTATATTTATATATTTATATATAGATATATACACCCCTATATATATGTGTGTATAAATATATATATACACATTGCACTTATTTTCTCAAAACAATGGTATGAATAAAAGAAATACTAACTTTCAAATTTGGAACTTAAAGTAAAACAGTAGCATTTCTTTTTTTAAAAAAAGCATAAATATACTTAGATATCACCATTTTTTTTTTGAAATAATTTAATAAGATAGGATATGCATTTTTATCTAAGTTTTCCCAACAGTATAACTTCCCTAACAACAGCATTTAACATAAAATTTCAAGCCACATAATAGAAAATAACTCACTTAAATTTCCATCCTCTTTTCTTGGTATGCAATAAACTTTATACAACAACTGTGCATTTTTTTTTTTTGCAAAGAACAATGACAGAAAAAATATATATATAATATCACATGCATTTCACAAAACTCAGGTCAACTCTACAACATAGGAAATAAGCAACATTTTAATAAAACATAAATAATGTATTCATTACAATACTTATTGCAGCCAACTCGAAGGGTAAAATAACTTAACAAAATTTACAATAAGGCCACAAAGGACATGGCTCATACAGCCAACAACATTTGACTATAGTAACACAAAAATGGACCTTCTCAACAAGCTCCATTTCTTCATTTAAGCACCTGCAAATAAAACACAACAAGAAGGGAAAACCCAACCACTTTGAAATGCCCTCCTCCCTACCGTAGACCCGTAAGAGGGTTACCCTCGAGCTAGAGAGGTAGGGATTCACACGGTTGCAACACACCACAACAAACACCAAGTAACAACAACACAAAATAAACCCCAAGGATAAACACATAACAAAACGCATAAAAATGAGTTTGAAGGGGGTAGGGAATGGACCCCTCTACTTCAAAGGCCACACCAAAAACACCAAATACCAAGTCTCATGGCCTCAAGCCAAAACCTCCAAAACCACAACTCCTCAAATATCTCAAAATAAACTTCCATGGCACTCTTGCCATTTAAATAATCTCCACAACGAGTAAGAAGCCCTCAAGGCCATAAATAACACAACTATGGGAGTGACCTCAAGGAGGTTCCTTTCCCCTACCCCAAACAAGTTGAGCCTTACCTCCAAATGGAGGTGCTCTCACCAAACTCCCATCCCACACAAAATAAAATGAAACAACAACAACAATACTACAAACACAACACAATAAAAAAATGCAAGGGTAAAGAATAAAGTCATGAGGCTTACCTTCAAAAGCCCTATAATGGAAGCACGTTTGGTGATGAGCTCCAAGTTTCTCCAAACCTTCCACTCTCCAAAAATTCCTCTAACTTTCCCAAAATTGCTCAAAATAGAAAGAAACTCCCAAAATGCAAGAACCCCACACTCCTCAACAAGAGGAGGTAATATAGGACATAAATTTTGGCCTTGAGGAATGAGAAAGTGACACTTGTCACCTTCTCCTTCCTCCTCCTATGCTACTTGCAAGGGAGAGGAAGTGTGAGGGTGACAAGTGTCATCCTCCAATTCCATCTCAATCCTCACCTTATCCACTTGTGCTCTCACACATGTGTGAGAGAACAAGTGGTGAGGTGGCATTCCCATTCAAACCTCCATGAGGATAAGGGATGCCATATGGCATCCTCTTATTCTCTAAGAGAGCCATCTCCCTCCAAGATGCTCTCACACGTGTGAGAGCCTTGGAGGAAGATCCCACACACTTGGGAGTCTTGGAGACCTCCCAAGTCTTCCTAGGGAAGGGATTCCCAAATTTTGGGAAGGGAGATGAGTCTTTCCCAAAGCATGACTCATCTCCCACCCTTATCTAATTCAAATTTCGTCACTTTGACTAAACCTTAGTTTACAGTGACCAAAAGTGAGTTAACTCAAAGTTTAGTTAGTCAAATTGACCCTAGACCCATGGGTAACCACCTAGGGTAAATATTGGGACACTAAGGTTCACCTAGGGGGTCATAAATCCACTTTAAATGGCCTCAAAAATAAAAATAATTACCAAGTGGTATAAGTCAATTAAAAATTTATACAACATATAATATTAATTAATTAAACAAAGGGGTACTAGGCCAAAATGATAAAATTAAAACAAGCACTTAAATCAACACTCAATTTCAAACGTGATCCTCATCCCTCTTGGGAATGGATCGGTTTCACAGGGAATAACATATGTGTGAATTCTACCTCTAATTTTCTGTGGCCTGGGAATGTAAATCCTGCACATCTCTATCAAGTGTCAATCATATGATGAATAATCATAGACGAAGCAACTAGAATTAAATCCATGCCATTGAATACAACAATAATCATCTGTAACATAATTCTGAATTAAACTGCATTTTTCTATCAAATGTCAAATAGTCATCATCACATAAATAACTAGAAATCACATCACAAAATATCATCTAATACATCTCGTATGTCAGATCACAAAATAGCATCAAAATATGATCAAATCAAATCACCATATGTCTAATCAATGTCATATCAAAATCAGGAGATATAATCAAGTCTGCAAAATGAAACCATAGTCTCTATAAGTCTGATAATGCCATCAACTGAAATGCATAACGATCAAAATAAGGAAGGACAAATAATCGGCTTCACAACATACATACATACATACATACATACATACATGTATATATGTGTATATATATCTATATATATACACATACATACAAACACACATATGAAAGAGTGTGGGTTAAAAAACAATATTAAGGAAGACCTTTTCATTTAATAAACATCATAGAATTTGGGAAATATCTTAATGTATTAGGAAAAGTAAGAAAGATTTAAATTGATTATATTCAAAAAGACAACTTGTTTTTATCTATTTTCAAATTTTCCATTTACATTCAGTGACTTAGAATACTTTATTCATAAGAGGATTGGGAGCTACAACCATGAAAATAATTTGAATATTAAATGCATAGCATGTTTGCATACAAAATTACCCTGAGAGATTTTATACCCAAACTAGTTTACTAAAGCTTCAAAATGATAGAAATACCTAAATTATATGCATGTCTATAAATTTTGTATACATTTTTCAATAAAATATTGTATTATGGAAAAAATAACTATTTAATTCTCACTAAAATACAGCTTTAAATTTAAATGCAAGAATAATCAGTATTGTAGGTTCTTCTAACAAACTCACAATATGTCTTATATACTCTAGTTAATCCTAGCCTACATAATTTTAGTGTTAAATAAATATATTCTAGAATATGGATGACAATAAAATAATGAATGCAAGAGTAATTTATCTCCATTTTGTCTATATGGGGCTTTGGGGATGAAACGTCATGAAAAATCAAATGGAATATTGATACAAAGTTAGAATGATCACAAAGAAATAAAACATATGAGGTAATTTAGGATATTTTGAACTAGAGTGGACAAGGAGGATTCTAGTTAAAAACAAATTTCTTTATCATCCTTACACATAAAATATTGGAATCCACCATCAATTTGTGTTTCTTGTGTCTGAGCTGAAATGATCATATCAATGGTCATCTAAATCATATTTGAAAGAAAAAGTCCTTCACTCTATTGGCATTTATTTTTAAATGACCTATTTTTGGTTTTTGTATTGCTTTGATGCCCTTTATGTGAACATATCCAATCTAATAAATCCTGATAAGGGCTTTGTGTTGTGCTTGTAGCCTCATACTTGTGAATTCCACCCTTAAAATCTTGTGCTGCTCTCATAGTAGATCAATCATTCCATATGTGTTATGCTTTCTTTAATATATATTATTGTATGGTGTAGGAATGTGCCCCTAACACATCCCATACCATTTCCAACCTTCTGTAAATATGACACAATTCCTTTTGTTGCTAGATTGTCATTCTAATTGGTTTTGTAGTATTAGGTTAATGTCTTCTCTACTTGATGATTTCCTCCATGAGAGCTTAATGACATGTGTGGTACCACACAACTTCCTATATGCACTCTTAACCTTCTATGTAGTAACATAGTGACCTTTCCAACATATGTTGGGTTTGATTTACACAAGTTTTGTGATTTGACCATATGATCTTTTCTTAACTAGATAGGTCCATTCAATTGGGTCAATAACGATTCATGTAGGCCTTTTTATTGACCTCTTGGCATCTATGTGAATTTTCCATCTTTGATCTTTACCAAGATTCAAGTCTATAGTCATAGTGGCTTGGTTGAAAATGCTTAAATCTTTTGCATTTTCCCCATGCCTTTGTTCTTTTGAACATTGTTGACTTGGTACTAGAGGTCGATGATATTTTAAGTATTTCTTTTGTAACCTAATGCTGACTAGTTATCATTTTTTTGGCCTATGGGAAGTTATCTTAGCCAATCAAAATATTACTCTTTGTAGGACTACATTTGCACATAATCAATTTTCTCAATGGAGCTTCTTCATCCCCAATGGTTGTGGTTATATTTCCTTACCCTATTGGCATATAGAAGACGACCACAAAGTTTCATATAGTACAATATAGGTTGATTTAATGTGGCTACATTGTAGGTCTTGATTGACTACATGTGTTTGGCAATTTAGGGGAAGTTTATACTTTTCTCTCTTTATGTCAAGATGCAAGACAATAATAGTATACATCATCATCTTAGGTGGTTCCTTTGAAGTTGTGTTGGTGGGGATCTTAGCTGTTAAATTGGATAATGTGGCATGATCTTATAGTCTATGAAATTTCTATATGTGTTAGAGAGAAATGCTATCTTTGATCCTTCCATGTCATTAGATTGTCTTTGAGAAGGAACATGATATTTTAAATTGTGATAGTAAATTACCAAGTGTCTTATGTAGTGGGTCACTTGACTGGTCATGGAAAAGGTAGCGAGACCTAGTAATCTACTCAACAGATGCCCAATGTACATTCTAAGATCTACAGTGATATTGCAAGCATGTGATGTGTTCATTTCCTATTGGAAATTATAGAACAACTACCATTAATCTAAAAGTGATCAACCTAAACTATTGATTTAGAGCTAAAGGTAAAAAATGTTAACCTACAAAAGGCACTTGTGCTATTGTTTTCTATTATATAAGTGGGAAACGAGTGTCTCGACCCTTTACAAAATTTTCCTTAAGACATAGCAAAATAGAGCCAACCTGACCAAATACAAAAGTTCAACAACACACAAATAGCTAATAAATAATAGACAACAAACACAAAAACCAAGAGAAAGACATAGAGGAAACTAGGGGAATAATTTCCCCCAGTCCCCAGTAAGGAAATTATACATCTCATCATACTAATCCATACTAGTGCTAGCACTCCTCTACTTTTTTTAGCTCCTTATCCTACAACAAAAATAGTGTTATGGTTGATCTACGCATAATCTTCATATTGAACCTGATCATAGTGTTCAAATTCTATTCCATCTCACCCATTCTAATCTTAATAGTTACCCTCTGACTTGCAGTCTGAGCATAAGGATCACATTGAGTTAGTTTATCTTCATTAATAATAGGGGCCTATAGAGAATTAGTTGAGTCATAATCAATGTATGGTAAATTCATTTCTTCAAATAGGCTAATACCCTCAAACTTCATAGGAGGGGTGTACTTAGGGGTATCTTCCACATTTCCTTTCACACTAATGTTATCCTAATGCACCTCCAAAGTATCAATGTATATCTCAATATCATTCAAGTCCAATAGTTGAACTCCAACCAATCTAGTGGATCTTTTCACACCAGTTCCTTTACCATCCTGCTTGTCCAAAGTATCTTCCTGGCCATCCTTCTTTCTTTTCATAAGGGTTGGATTAAATAGAGCCTCCCCAACAAACTAATTGATACCCTCTTGTATCTCCACTCCCTTGCTATCCCGACCCCTAATCTTCTTAGACATATTTTTAACAATAGCCTCATTAGGTTTCCTATTTTCAACTACTTTATTCTTAACAGTGGCTCCATGTTTGGTTGAAGGACTTTGTTTTAAAGAGCATAGCCCTAACACACCCTCTTTAGAAATGGATGATTTTCCTTTAGCAATGGGGGTTGTAGGAAGAGAGGAATCAGGATACTTAGATTTGCCTTTAGCCATGGGAGTTATGGAAAGAGAAAAATCAAGCTTCTTGGAAGTTTTCTTAGGGGGAATTGAAGGTTGATTCTTATTATTCACTCCATTTAACCAACTATAAATCCCCTCAACAATCTTTCCCTAGGGCTTCAAAGGAGGATACAAAGTAGAATCACTAGACATTATCAACCAGGCAAGATCACTACTAGGGACATTATCAACCAGGCAAGATTTTATAGGTTTTGGAGGGCATAAGAACAAGTGGAAATAATACAAATTAAGAGAATAGAAAAAATTAAATTCTCCAAATCTGGTCAATAGAAAAAATGAAAAGCTCATTAAAAGAATATGATGCAAATGGTTTAAGAGGAGAAAGTCATAATTAAAATATCATTTTAACTAACCCTCTAATGTGAAATACTTAATTAACACCCAACATACATTGTCCCAGGGTTTAGGTAGCTCCTCTCTATTAAAACCATTTTGATATTTAACCACTTCTTCCCCTTCATTGAAAAATTTCTTCATGCTTTCAAGGTCTTGAAATTTTCTTTGGCATTGAACCTTGTTCCCTTGATATTTGAGCCCTGTGGGAGCTCCAATCACTTCTTCATTAACTTCAAAACACACACCTTTAACCTGAACCTGCCTTCTATTCCATGATTCAACAAACTAAATCAAGAGAGTTTGATAAAAACTATTGAGGCATTCCAAATAGGGTAAGATACTACCCTCTTTGCAAATATACTAGAGGGTGTTATCCCTTTTAACCTTTGTACATGAAACCAGCTTGGTTCATACTCTATCACCTCCCATTTTTGAAAACAAAGCTCGAGGAGACCCGTTAAGCTTGGGATATTGTAGAATGAAAATATCATAATTCTTAAGCCAACAATCTTTGACCCTTGGGGATAACTCATAGCTATCATTAAACAATGTGTAGAGAAGTCACTCATAATCATTTTTAGTTGATGTGATTTCAAAATCCCATACAATGGTTGTGTGATTTTGATGATAAAAATCTATCCTCATATTACAAACTCTAGTACAAGTTTTGAAATAGTAATGATTATTGAGTAAGGTTTCAGTGAGGGAATGGTACTCCAAGACCTGCATTACATAACTCCTTCAATAATACTACCAAGTCATCATATTGACAAACTTATCAATGTTAAGGCGAACAATACAGGTAAGATTATCCTAACTATTAAAGATAGCAACCAGATAGCACATTAGATTAATAAGAAACCTAATTTTTTTCATACATAGGGAATTGAATGAAATCATTTTGAAGAAGAGGGGGTATAGTATTAGGAATATTCCTCTCTCGTCACCAAAAAACCAAGAAACCATATTGATTCCAAGGTTTTTCAAGGAATCTACAGCTTTATTCCATTCACGATAAATGTTACAGACTTCAAAATTCACAAGACTATTGATAAGCCCTTGAATGTCTTGAATTAGGTCAGCAATATTGGACCTAGGGTAGAATGACTAGAAATGGCATAAATGATAAGTTTAGAGTCACCTTCAATTTGTAAACATTGAATTCCTAAAGAGAGAGCCAACTTAATACCCCACATCACTGCTAAGGCTTCAACTTCATTATTCGTCTGAACACCCAAACCTCCTGTATATGCTACAATTAACTCCCCCTTATGAGACCTTATAAATCCCCCACCACTAGTAGGACCATGATTGCCTTTAGAGGCACCATCAAAGAATAGCTTGACCCAACTGTTAGGAGGTAGTTTCTAAAATGTGTTAGCACAAGCTATTTTTTGGTTCTATTGACTTCATTCATATCATTAATAATACCCCACCTTTTAGCAATGCCAACTTCAGTAGGCTGAGGAGGGACTTCTAGTTTCTTGATATTAGAGCTGGAAGCCTTTTCCAGAAGAAGTTTTGAGAAAGAGAAAAAGACCTCTTCGAAATTCCTTCTTGTGTCACGAAAAATATGATTGTTTCTCTCTTTCCATAAACTCCAAACAAGGTGGGGAGGAACCTATTCCCAAAGTTCCTTGATAATGGGGTGAGAAAAGGGGGAATGCCAACTTTCAACAAAAGTATTCATATTGATATTCACCACCCAATAGATACCTAACTTCTACATGGATTTTTATCAAATGAATCTTGAAAATTCACAATGGGAAAACAAGTGTTGCATTATCTCTTCATCTCTATGGCATAAGACACATCTATTTGAGAGATGAAATCCCCATTTTTGAAAATTGTCTTGAGTAAGGATTTTGTTGTGAGTAGTTTCCCATGAGAAGAAATTGATCTTAGGGAGTAAGTTATGGTTCCAAATATTCTTACAATAGGATTCCCTGGTAGGTGGATCAAATAATAGACTATAAGTAGATTTGAAAGGAAAAAACCTCTATTGTCCTGAATCCAAATAGTTTCATCTTCTATAGGAAAAAATGGAATTCTATGATCCAAAAGCCTCCTTTGTAGATCTCTAGCAATAGTGGTCAAATTGTTTTGATTAAGACAATAGTATTGTATGTTCTTCCATTGATTCAGTAACCCATTTCTATAAAGTTGTCTTTTACAAAAGGACCAAAGAAATTAATGGAAAGATCATGCAAATGACCAAAGGTATTGTGGGAGTTTAGAGGCTACTAATTCAACTAGATATCCTTATAGAATCTTATATTCTTCATGTTGTCATATTTTGCCTAGCCAAAATATTCCAGAGCCCTCTCCTTCTATCAGAAAGATCCGATCAAAGAAAATCCAAATAGAAGGAGGTAAAACCTAAAACCCTTCAAAATCTAGTGAATTCCCTTGCAAAAATCCCCACAATTTCATGTGGAGAATCCTCTTAGAAAACCCAGAAAAACCCAAAAAAATTTAATCCATTTCCTTAGTTTTTGGGACCCTTTTGGCCTTTATCGGCAAAAGTTCAGGTTTTTGAACTTACAGAAAACCAAAATTTGGCTAAGACATGAAAGAGTGTTTTCTACTTTTGGATGGAAAATTTCATATTTTATGAACTCTTCCAGAGTTCACTTTTCTACTAGTTTTCCTATTCGGCAATTTTCTAACAACAGGCAGGGAGGGCAAGCTTCATCAAAATGGTTAAGGCATGAAAGGGGAAATGTTTGCCTTTATCAGCAAAGTGCAAAAAGTGCAAACTTTAAGCAAAGTTCATAATTTCACTAGTTTGCCGACTCGATGATTTCCCGACGAAGGCAAAGGGGTGGAAGCTCAAAATTCGGCTAAGGCAAGACAAGGGAAGCCTTGCCTTATCAGCAATGTTCAAAAAGTTTGAACTCTTCTCCGAGTTCAAATATCCGCAGGTTCACCGACAAGCAATTTTTATAACAAGGCAAAGAGAAGGAAAATTCATCGATGGAAGGATTTTGCTAAGGCAAAAGACATGGACAAAGTAGTTGGTTCGGTAAAGTGAACTTTTGCCGACAAAGAGGCCCAGTTCGAAGATTGAGGAATTCGTCGATAAGGCGAAAAGTGGATAGGAAAGATGAAGTCGACAAATTGGCTAAGGAGAGAACTCATCAGCTAGTTTGATTTTCATAGTTTGTTGACTGGGCAAAAAGACAATAACGCTAAAATGAATCAAACGAAGTTCAACAAGGGCCACTTTTGCTTATCAGGCAAAATGATGACAAAAGGCGCAAAGGGGCTTAGTTTGGCAAAGTAACATTTTGTTGATAGAAAGGAAAAGATGGGCCAAAAACAAAGTTAGGCAAAAGTGACTTTTTCTGATAAGGCAAAATACATCGACAAAGCATTGAGTTTGGAAAAATGAAGTTTCACCAATAAGGAAGGCTTGGCTCAAAAAAGTCAGCTTTTGTTGATAAAAGGAGAAGTAAAGAAAGGTTCGATAAATGAGTGATTTATTGATAAGGCATAAATGGTGCAATAAAGATAAAATATAAAACAAAACTTGGTTCATTAGATGGATAATTCACCAATAGGGTGAAAATGAACCCAAATGTAAAGTTTGGCAGAGGGTAAATTTGCCGATAAGGCGAAATAGAGCCAGAGCTCTACGAAGGCGGAATGGGATGAGAATGGAACCTGATGGTTCTGAGGATGCAATTTTTTTTCCATCAAGTGACAAGAGATAAAATCCAACCCAGGCCAAGTCAGTTGTTTAAATTCAGAGGCACCATAGAGGAAAAGGTACAACACATTAAAGTTTTGTAAAAGATTGCCTCTCCCTAAATCATGCCATTTTTTAAGGGAGAGGTACCCAACATTAAAATTATACAGGCCAAGGTTGAATGAGGGTAGTTGAAACAATGAGCTCTTCAATGCTGGGGTACAGGTGAAGCTACAGGGAAGATTTGTGAGGACAAAAATAGGACTTCCAACATTCCCTCCTAAATATGCCTAGCACCCATGCGTGTAGGTAATCTATGTCGCAGAGTTGTAGGCCTGTCAGGGGCATGGGTTCCATCTCAGGTTGCAGAATCTCTGAACCAAGAAAATTAAAGAAGCGTGAGCTTGTCCTGGGTCAATTGACCAGCTCCAATGCCACCATTGTAGAGTGCTCAAAATTGTTATAAATACATTAGAAAGTAATGCATTTCTGTTAGTTGTTCTTCTGGGCTATTATACAGGTTAGAGAATCCTTGTGACTAGACCTCTATAATGAAATTACATGAACCAATTATATTTGATGGACTATGCTCTTCTGATGATGAGCCTCTCATGTCTCCAGTTGATAGTTCAACAATGAATGTAATTGGTTATTTTGTGTCTATTTCTTCTGCATGATTCTCTCTCTTTTCTAATGGCTATTTGGCCTCTATAATCAATACAAATTGATATTTTTGCCTCTCTCATTATTCTTGCACTGTGTCTATTTTGATTAATGTGAGTTGTATATTGTGGGCAAAACGGTCCCTTTCATTTCTCCATTTTTTCTCCCCTGGCCTCTACTAAAACTTAATATGAGTTTGTGTGAGTTCTTTTTAGTTTTGAGGTTATCACTATGTTGATTCAGTTGCAGCTGAACATCCCTAATCTGGTGCATCGCCTTCTTTTATTTTAGCAATCCTTCTTACCCTTTTCCCCTGCAAGTATTAGCACTAGATTTAGTTATTTCTCTGAGCCTTAAGCTCAAAAAGAGGAACCAACCTTCTTTAAAGGTTTGATCTCATCTGCAAGGTCCCACACCTTGAGATCAGTCCCATTGTTGCATTGAAGTGTTTGAACAAGCTTCAAATAGGGTGCTATTTCACATGACAACACTTCCCATTCCCAATCTTCCACTTAACTCCTTTTTTCAATAGCCCTCTAGATTTAAGCACATTGTTCCAAATAATTGAACCCTTGGAATACTAGCCTCAGAGAGAAAATTAATCTACTCACTTTTAAAGTATTTAGCTTTCATTATAATACACCAATCCTTATTGTCCTTCATGAATCCACAACTCACTTTAGCCATTTAGTCCTTGTTATTCAAGTAGATCTTTCTAATACCAATCCCCATGAGATTTAGAAACACAAACCGTATCCCAGCTAATAAGGGCCAATCTCTTTTTTTCTTCCACTTCATTCCAAAGAAACGTCCTCTGAATTTGAGCACTCAAATTTCTTAGAAAGATACTTAGGAATCTTAAATAAGGAAAGGAAATAAATAGGAATACCTTGAAGAGAAGCTTTGAGCAGCTGAAACTTACCATCTTGACTTAGAAGTTTTCCTTTTTAACTAGCAAGATTTATTTGAATTCTTTCAAGAACAACATTCTAGAAAGTTGGAGTAACTTTCTTAATAGTTACAATAAGCCCTAGATAAGTGATTGGAAGTTGAGCATAATTACAACCTAAAATAGATATTACCTTCAATTGTAAGTCAGTTATGTTATTGAAAAAGTAGATCTGACTCTTCTCATAGTTAATGCTTTTTCTAGAAACAGTAGCATGATCTTCCAAAGATTGCTTGAACCAATACTTAGCTTCCACCATAGAAGCCAAGCCAAAAAGGATGGTATCATCCACAAACTGTTGAATAGTTGAAGGTTGCAAGGAGGTAGAGACTTTAACACCCTTAAGAACCCCTAACTTATCATTTTCATAATGTTTTTGCCAAGGACTTTTTCCATCAAAATAAAAAAGTACAAAGATAAAGGACCACCTTTTCTAAGGCCTCTACCAATATTGAAGAAACCTATGGGAGTACCATTAACCAAAACAAAAAAAATTAGAAGTAGTGACACAATCCCTGATCAAGTTGACAACTCTATCTTGGAATCTAAATTTTCTAAGGAATTTAAATAGAAAATCCCAAGAAACCCTATCATAAGCTTTGAAAATTTCAAGTTTCAGTACCATACCTTGCTTGTTACTCCTTTCCATAGAGTGAATAATTTCATGAGTAGCAATGGTAGCATCCAAAATCTGCCTCCCTGGCACAACCTTTTTGGTTATTTGAAATCATCTTATCAAGTAATGGTTGAATTTTGTAGACAAGAATTTTAGAAAACACTTTGTAAATTGTGTTGCATAAGCTAATAGGCCTGAAATCTACCATGGAGACTAGTTCCATCTTGTTAGGAATGAGGAAAATAAAAGTATTGTTTAATTGTTTCAGAAGAAATCCTGAGTAGCAACAGTGACATCTTTACCCACAATCTCCTAAAAGTCTTGAAAAATGTAGGAGGGAAACCATCAGGCTCAGGAGCCTTATAAGCCCCAAAAGAGGAAACGACCTTAACTTCCTCCTTAAAAGAAAGCTTGGGAATAAGAGAATTATCTTCTTCTGAAAGTAAGGAAGGAATATTGTCTAACAATTGGTCAACAAGAAAATGATTGGAACATTGAGGTTGCTCAACAAGAAGAGTTTGAAAATATCTTGAGGCAAGCTAGCCCAATTTCTCATCAATGTTAACCTCCAAACCCATTTCATCAAGAAGTTTAGTGATAGTATTTCTCTTTCTATGACGAAGAACAGATTGGTGGGAAAAATAGGTATTTCTGTCTCCCTCCTTAAGCCATTGAGTTCTAGATTTTTACTTCCAGAAGATCACTTCTTTTTGCATTATAGCATTATATTCTTTGATGAGAGAATTTTCTAGCATAAGGGTTGTTGGCTCCTATTTTTGTGCCTCATTTCCTAGACAAATTGACCTTTCGTTTGGCATAGAAACCTTCTTTTTAGCCCTTAGAATGGAAGACTAGCCTGAATTTCTGGCATTAAAATTTTAAAATTTAGAGCTCTTATTTTAAATCCATTTGTAGAAGGTCTTGATAATGCATAAACTCCTCCCAATTCTAATTTCAAGGTGATAGGGTAAGATTTGAGCCCGAATTTAATATTCTGGCATTTGTAGGCGAGTCTATTGAAGATGGTAAAAATGGAAAAACTTTTCAGTTCTGGCAATTGCACGAGTCTCAATAATTCACTAGGAGTCTCTAGTTCCAATCTCAATTCCATCAGGAAAGTTTGGTGGTCACGGTGAAAATTTTATTAAAATGCTTGTAGATTGGTCATGTTGCAAAGGAATTCCTTGAAATTTGTTGATTATTCAATTATAGTGAGTGCACAATGTTCTCCAACATTTATAAACACTCCTCAAAAAAATTTGTAGCCTCAAAATGCAGTTTGTGCTCATGGTGCAATTTTCATCTTTTGGCCGTAAAAAAATTTAATCATCAGTTTCACTATTTTTGAATGGGAGCAATTAAAACAATATCTTATTCAAGGAGATCTTCTAGATTGGTGGGAGGTATGCCCCAGGGAATTAAGATTGTGGATTGTTCCACCGCTTCTGATAGAGAAGACACTGTTGAAATGAAGGGAACCAAAACAACCCCTATGCAGGAATAGGAGGGCGCGAGTCACTTTGCTTCTATGAAAAACTCTTTCTATGATACTAATGAAGAAGAAATGGAGGTGCAAGAAACCCCTGACAAGGAAGTTATGAGCATGAGAAGGGATGTTGATAACAAGAAGCTAGAAGTCAAGCTTGTTGAAGTTAAATCTCGCTTGTCTGTGATGGAGAACAAAGTCAAGAAACTGGTTAAGTTAGTTCTGAGGTCATCCCACAAGGCTGCTGAAGCCTTTTCTATTCTGCAGGTGGACTGAAAGAAGACCATGGATTCTCTGCTAGAGGATCAGGAAAATTTAATCAATATGATATCTGATGACTGGAAATCTCTTCTTAGCTAGGTGGTTCTTGCTTTATGTTTTTAAAATACTTGTTTAAAGACTCATTTGATATTTTGTTTATGTTTTTTAATGAATTGTTAATTAGCTATTGGTGGCCTTGGGTCTATTCTGCTGCCGTTTGGCTTTTGTTATCAGGTTCTGTTCCCGTGCTAGCAGCTTATCTATATCAAAAACAATATCTTATTATTTTATTTCAGCAATAAGGTTCAAATTATTATTAATTACATTCCTTTTAACCCCATGGACATTTTAAGAGGCAAATGTTTTTATAAAATCTTTTAATAAAAGCAAATAAAAGGAAACCATAATAAGGAAGGGGGGTTTTGACTCAAGGCTACAAATTTCCTCACAAATTGTGCATGGTGGAGGCTTTATTTTAATGTTTAACCCATGTGTGAGGCATCCAACACTTCCATGTTGCATTCCATGTCATTCGATGAATTCTAAAAGTCTTCCATTGTGCCATCACACATTTAAAAAGTCTTTGATGTAGGAGCATCCCAGGTTGAAAGGCAATCTTGCATCAACCAAAAATAATTTGTTTCTTTTCTCTTCTTGCATTTCAATTAGTTCAGTCTCAGAGAATTGCACCACATGATCACTTCATAGTTTATGAAATAGGATTAAGACTCTACAATAGTTCAACTACATCATATCTAGAATTCAGGAGATTTACAATCACCTACCGAAGGTTATCTCTATCAAAAGCTTCATCAGGATTCACTATTCAGAGCATTCAGCATTCAACTTAGCATATGAAGTTTGTAGCACCTTCCTATGAGTTGTGGCACCTAATGGAACATCTAACAAGGCATTTGTGAGGCTGATTATTTTCACTTCCCTATTTTGATTGTTTTACAGTGCAGTTGGTGACATTACCAGACATTTAGAGACTATTATTTTCATTATATAGATTTAGACCATATCTCCTGATTTTGGTTTAGCATTGATTAGACATGTGGCGATTTGATTAGATCATATTTTGATGTTATGATGATGTTAGATATATGAGATATATTTGATGATGATTATTGATGTGATTACAAGTTCATTATGTGGATTTATTATTTGATGATGATTGTGAGACATTAGATAGAAAAATGCAGTTTTAATCTTAATTATGATGTGAATGATTAATGTTGTATGCTTTGACATGACTTTAATTTCTATTTCTTTGGCTATGATTATCCATGATGTGATTGACGCTTGATCTAGTTGTGTAAGTTATATTCCTAGGCCACGGGAAATCGGAGGTAGTGTTCACACATATGTTATTCCCTGTTAAGCCGATCCATTCCCAAGAGGGATGAGGATCATGTTTGATTGGATGATGTTTTAGTATGTGTTTGATTTATTTATTTGGCCTAGTTACCCCCTTCTTAATTGATTTATATCATGTGTTGTTTATTTATATTTTTCCTTTACACCATTTGGTATTATTTTTATTTATGGGCCATTTAAAGTGATTTTATGCCTCCCTAGGTGTGCTTTAGTGTCCCAAACTTACCCTAGGTGGTAACCCTAGGGTCTAGGGTCAATTTTGACCAACTAAACCCTAGGGTAACTCACTTTTGGTCACTCTAAACTGGGGTTTAGTCAAAGTGACGAATTTTGAAATGGCTAAGGATGGGAGATGAATCATGCTTTGGGAAAGACCCATCTCCCTTCCCAAAGTTTGGGGATCCCTTCACCAAGAAGACTTGGGAGGTCTTCAAGACTCCCAAGTGTGTGGGATCTCCCTCCAAGACTCTCACACATGTGTGAGAACATCTTGGAGGGAGATGGCTCTCTTAGAGAATAAGAAGATGCCATGTGGCATCCCTTATCCTCATGGAGGCTTGGAGGGAGTTGCCACCTCTCCACTTGGTCTCTCACACATTTGTGAGAGCACAAGTGGATAAGGTGAGGGTTTGAATGGATTGGAGGGTGACACTTGTCACCCTCACACTCCTTCTCCCTTGCAAGTGGCATGGGATGAGGAAGGAGAAGGTGACAAGTGTCACCTTCTCATTCCTCAAGGCCAAATTGGAAGGCCTATATTATCTCCTCTTGGAGAGGAGTGTGGGGTTCCTTTTTTTTAGAAATTCTCTACCTTTTGTTGGAGGCTTTGGGAGTGTTAGAATTTTTTTTTGGAGAATTGGAGACTTGGAGGAACTTGGAGCTCTTCTTCAAACATGCTTCCATTTTAGGGCTTTTGAAGGTAAGCTCCATGGTAATGGCCATTTCCCTTTTTGCTTATGTTATTTTCTTTTTGTGTATGTGGTTGAAAATTATGTGGGTTGTTATTTTATTTTTGTGTGGGATAGGTGCAGTGAGAGCACCTCCATTTGGAGGAAAGGCTCAACTAGTTTGGGGTAGGGGAGAGTGAACCTCCTCGAGGTCATCTCCTTAGTGTTGCACTATTTATAGCCTTGAGGCATCATATGGAGTTTGGGAGTATTTTTTATTTTGGCATGAGTGCCATAGTGATTCGTGAGTATGGTGGAAAATTTGTTTGGCTTGAGGCCTTGGGATTTTGTGATTTTTGTTGGAGTTCTTGGGGTGACCTCTTGAGTTGAGGGATCCACTCCCTTACCCCCCTCCAAACTCAATTTATTGAGTTTTGTATGTACAAATCCATGGGAGTGAATTTTTGTGTGTTTAGAAAATTTCATTTGTTGTAGTGTGTGTGTGCAAAACCATGTGAATCCTACCTCCCTAGCTCAGGGGTGACCCACTAGCAGGTCTATGGTATGGAGGAGGGCTTTCCTTCGTGGCTTGGTTCCCCATTTTTGTGTTGTAATATTGTAGGTTTTTAGTTGAAGAAAATGGAGCTTGGTGAAGTCCATTTTTAGTGTTTTAGCTTTATCTTGTTGGTGTTGCAAGTATGAGGATAACCAGTGTTGTCATTGATGTCAACATACTCATATTGCATTAATGAGAAGGATTGGATGCGCTGTGTGCTAAGGATATTGAGGAAATTAGTCTTAATCAGGAACAGTGAAGAATAGTGATGACATTAAGGTAAAAGTCCAAGATAAGATGAAGATCAGAGGATGCAGTTTAAAGGGTTTGCAGATATGAGTCCTGAGATGATCCAGTCAAGTTTTCAGAGGTCCGTATAACGATCTGAAGAAGTTATGACCGCTCTAGTAGAACCGGTTCCGACAGATGTTTAGTGGTGACAGAGTGTCACAGATTGGTCCGGTGAGATCTGGAATTGTATTATCTCATTCTGCAGATTGGAGGGAGTGTTGAAGAAGTCCGTGTGAAGTGACAACTAGATTTGTTCATAGTTTGGAGGTCCGGAAGCACCTTTTGCATTATGACAGTGATGACAGACTGTGTTCTTGTAGCTCCGGATGAAGGAGAGAAGAATTCCAGTAGGATGATGAAGTGCGGATGTGTTTGATGATTCATGAGAGGTTATGATGATCATTGGATCATGTCCAGTTAATGTTGGTGGTTTGCTTTGAAGTTAGAGTTTGCATTTGAAGAATAACCACGGATATTGGTGTTCTTCTTGAGACTGGCTGACCAGATGTATTACACGTCTTGCGAATGATCTTGTAAGTGTTTGCTGACTTAGATGATTGTTCCTAAGTTGATGCCTTGTATAAATAAGGGATTGTGAATTCATTTTGAAGTGTGAATTGCGGTGATGAGTGTGGCATAACGAAGAAGAAGAGCGAAAGGCAGAGCAGGAGTTTTTGGGCTTAAATGGAACTGATCTAGGCATGGTAAAGATGTTAATCTCCAGTTCAAGTTTGTGATACTTGTTACTTTGTAGACAGTGTGTCTCTTGTAGGCAGTGTGCCTCTTGTGAGCAGTGTGCTCGGGTAGTGAGCCCTAATTGGCATGTGCCATCTATTTTTCTTATTCTTCTAACAGAGAATAATCCTTGGGTTAATCACCCCGTGGTTTTTCCCTTGACCGGGTTTTCCACATCAAAATCTTGGTGTCTCATGTGTTGATGTGTATCTGCTCTGGTGTTTATGCTTTATGCTTTCATGAGTGATTAATTGATATTCTATTAAATAACAAAGAGGATTTAAGTGTTTGAATTAGAAGCAAGTTTTAGACAACTAATTCACCCCCCCCTCAGTTGTCTGTCCTAAATCCAATAATTGGTATCAGAGCTAAGTTCCTCTAAAAGGAGCTTAACTGCTTGAGGAGATCTAGGATGTCGTCATACAAGAAGGATAGTCTGAACTTTGATGGAAACAACTTCTCTCTTTGGAAAGGTCGCATGAAATGTCACTTGCAGTGTATGGGAAAGGCGTACTGGTCCATGGTCACAAAAGCATATGTACCTCCACAGGGTGGTCCGACAACTCTAAATGAAATCACAGATGCTGAAAATAATCTGCGGACCAAAGAGGCTCTTCTAAGCGCTTTAACTGACTCAGAGCTCTCAAATGTTATTGACCTACCAACTGCCTATGAGATCTAGATTAAACTGGAACTTCTGCATGAAGGAGATGAGTATGTTAAGTGTGCAAGGTTGCAGAGTCTAAAAGGGAAATTTGAAAGACTGAAGATGAGAGATGATGAAAATATTACTACCTTTATGCCTAGAGTAAATGAGCTGGTGTGTGGAATTAGGAATGCTGGTGGAGTCTTGGATGAAAATGAGATTGTTGGCAAAGTTCTCAGATCCCTTCCTGTTGCCTACAAAATCAAGGTTACTGCCATTGATGAATTCAGAGCCCATACAACTGTCACAAGAGACCAATTGGCTGGCAAACTGGATGCATTTGAAATGACCGAGTTTGGAGATGATCCCCCCAAGACTGAATTTGCATTCAAAGCTAGTGCCTCTGTGAAAGGTAAACAAAGATTTGATCCGGGAGAAAACTCTTCAAGGAAGCTGTCATGGTATGATCAAGAAAGAAGAGACATGGAAGTGGAAGAAGCAGAAACAATTCAACTTGAAGCCCTCAGCGCAAAGAGACTGCCAAGAGGATCCAGTAAGTATGAAGGAAAATTACCCTTTAAGTGCTTCAACTGCAATAAGATTGGTCATTTTGCCTCAAGATGTTCGGAAAGATCTACAAGGTCAAATTCCAACAGACAAAGGTTCCAAAAGAATTGTTATTATGTTCATGAAGAAGATGATAATGAAGGAGTAACCGATGATGAATCAGAGATAGGAAACAAATCCGGAAATGAATGGGTGTTTATTGCCATCAAGGAAGAAGATCTAATATCCTTTGAATCTGTCAATCATAAGGTTGTAGAAAGAGCTTTGGCTGCCCAAGTTGAAGAAAAGGATGATTGGGTTATTGACAGTGGATGCTCTCACCATATGACAGGTGACAAGAACAAGTTCTTAGATTTGGAAAGGTATGAAGAGGAATGGTAAAGTTTGATGATAATTCTGCTGGTAGAATCAGAGGTAGGGGAACTATTTCTTTTGATGGAAAGAACAAAACCGGTAATGTACTGTATGTTGAAGGATTGAAGCACAATCTTCTCAGTGTTGGACAGTTGGTGGACAAAGGTTATGATCTCAGTTCAAGAATGGAAGATGCAGGATTTTTGAAAGCTCTAGAACTGAGATTGCATCCGGTACTCAAACAAAAGGTAATATCTTCCATCTAGTTGGTACTAGTAAAAGTTGTCTGTTTGTTCAAGTTGATCAGAGTTGGTTATGGCATAGAAAGATGTGTCATGTAAATTTTGATAACATCATCAAGATAAGCAATACTCAGGCTGTAAGAGATCTTCCAAAATTGGTAAAACCTACAAATAGTTTGTGCAAAGAATGTCAGCTGGGTAAATAGAGCAGAGTCTCATTCAAAAGCAAGGATCAGTCCTCTACCAGATTATTGGAATTAGTTCATACTGATCTATGTGGTCCAACAAGAATCAAGAGTATGCAAGGTGATAGATATTTCATGTTACTGATTGATGACCATTCCTGGATGATGTGGGTTACCTTTCTGAAAGAGAAATCAGAAGCTTTTGAGAAGTTCAAATCTTCAAGGCTATGGTAGAGAATCAAACCAGATTAAAACTAAAATGTCTGAGGTCTGATAGAGGTGGTGAATTCACATCTGGTGAATTCATAGATTTTTGTGAGAAGCATGGTATAAAGAGACAGTTATCTACTCCTAGGACTCCACAATAAAATGGAGTAGTAGAGAGAAAGAACTGAACCATCCAGGAAGCATCCATGATAATGATGATGGAAGCAAATGTTCCCCAGATGTTTTGGAGAGAAGCTGTCAGCACTGCAGTCTATACTCTCAATCAAGTTCAAATCAGAAGCAATACCGGTAAGACTCCTTATGAACTTTGGTTTGGCATCACTCCTACTGTGAGATATTTTAGAGTATTTGGTAGCAAATGTTACATTAAAAGAGATGAAGATCTAGGAAAGTTTGATGCTAGAAGTGATGAAGGAATTTTCTTGGGCTACTCCACTCAAAGCAAAGCATACTGGTGTTACAATAAGAGACTGAGAAAGATGATAGAAAGTACAAATGTGAAGGTTGATGAAGGAATTGAGAAGCCCTCAAGGTTTTATGAATATGATGAAGACAATCAGGATGGTTCTCTGGTTCAAGGAGCTCAATCCTCTTCTAAAAGTTAGATTCAGACTGATCCGGTAAATCAGGAAGAAGAGATAGGTCTAAATGAGCCTGATCAAGAAATAGAAGTGCATCAAACTCCCAAAATTCTAAGGTATGTAAGACTGAACTACTCCGAAGATCAGATCATAGGTGACAAAAGCAAAGGTGTGCAAACTAGAAGGAAAATTGCTCAAAATTCAGATGAATGTTGTCTGATTTCAAAGATTGAACCTAAGATAATAAATGAAGCCTACAATGATGAAAATTGGACCAAAGCAATGGAGGAAGAGTTGATGCAAATTGAGAAAAATCACACTTGGGATCTTGTTTCTAGACCTAGAAACAAGAATGTGATTGGAACCAAATGGGTCTTCCAAAACAAACTAAATGAAGTTGGTGAAGTAATCAGAAATAAAGCCAGATTAGTCTGCAAAGGCTACTCTCAAATAGAAGGGATTGATTTTGAGGAAACCTTTGCTTCGGTGACAAGAATTGAAGCAATCAGACTATTTCTTGCATTTGCTGCCTTCAAAGATTTCAAAGTGTATCAGATGGATGTCAAATCTGCCTTCCTGAATGGTGACTTAGAAGAAGAGGTGTATATTGAACAACCGGATGGATTTCAGTTATCTGAGCATGGTAATATGGTCTGCAAATTAAAGAAGGCACTATATGGTCTAAAGCAAGCTCCAAGAGCATGGTATGAAAGGCTGGACAAACATCTTTTGAAGATTGGTTTCAACAAAGGTACTGCTGATAGTAACCTATATTTCAAAATTGATCATGAAAACATCTTGATTGTTGAAGTGTTTGTTGATGATATCATCTTTGGAGGAAGAGACAGTATGTGTAAAACCTTTGCAAATCAAATGAAAAGTGAGTTTGAAATGTCAATGCTCGGTGAAATGAATTTCTTCTTGGGTCTACAAATCACTCAGACAAAGAAATGAATCTTTATCTCTCAGACCAAATATGTGAAAGAATTATTGAGGAAATTTGGAATGGAAGATTCAAAGCCAATGAACACTCCCATGGCAACCGGATGTAAGTTGAGCAAAGATGACGACTCTCCTAAGACAAATTAGACCAAGTACGGATCAATGATTGGAGGATTATTGTATCTTACTCATACTAGACCAGATATAATGCAGGCTGTTGGTCTTGTGACAAGATTCCAGGCTGATCCCAGAGAATCTCATGTCATGGCAATCAAAAGAATTTTTAGGTACTTAAAAGGAACAATTGAGTATGGTCTATGGTATCCTAGAGATCATGATTTTTCTCTTCATGCATATACAGATGTAGATTGGGTAGGAGATGTGGATGACCGGAAGAGTACCAGTGGTGGAGCATTCTTTTTGGGAAAGAGATTGGTTTCTTGGCTAAGCAAGAAACAAGAAGCAATATCTCTGTCAACAACTGAAGTAGAATACATTGCAGCAGCAGGTAGTTGCACTCAAGTTTTATGGATGAAGCAGATGCTAAGAGATATTAAAGTAGAGTATGAGGAGCCCATCACAATTTTCTGTGATAATTCAAGTGCAATAAATATTTCTAAGAATCTGGTGTTGCATTCTAAGACTAAGCATATATCTATCAAATTTCACTTTCTGAGAGAGCAAGTGAACAAGGGTGAAGTCAGATTGGAGTTTGTGCCCTCAAAGGATCAGATTGTAGATATCTTTACTAAACCTCTTCCAAAGGAATCTTTTGAGTATCTCCAGGAGAAGTTAGGGGTTATTGCCCCTTCAATGATGAACTAGGATGCACTGATGTGCATCAGTCTGGTGGATATCACAGTCATATCTTGTGATCTGGATTGGTGATGGGGAGCTACTACTCAGGGGGAGCAGTTGGTATGATTCTGATGTGTTAAAATTGCAAGTATGAGCCCTTTGCCATTGATGCCAAAGGGGACAGAAGACATGTGAAAAACAAAGTGGTTGATGATCAAAGGGGGAGCACTAAATAAAGAGAAGACATGTGAAGAGTTGTTGCTGATAGGGGGAGCTGTGACAAAAAGGAGAAGTTCTTGTCTTGATAGTTTTTCACATCATATGTTGCCATCAATGACAAAGGGGGAGATTGTTTCAAGTATGAGGATAACCAGTGTTGTCATTGATGTCAACATACTCATATTGCATTAATGAGAAGGATTGGATGAGCTGTGTACTGAGGATATTGAGGAAATTAGTCTCAATGAGGAACAGTGAAGAATAGTGATGACATTAAGATAAAAGTCCAAGATAAGATGAAGATCAGAGGATGCGGTTTAAAGGGTTTGCAGATATGAGTCCTGAGATGATCCAGTCAAGTTTTCAAAGGTCCGCATAACGATCTGAAGAAGTTATGGCTGCTCTAGTAGAACTGGTTCTGACAGATGTTCAGTGGTGATAGAGTGTCACAGATTGGTTCGATGAGATCCAGAATTGCATTATCTCATTTTGCGGATTGGAGGGAGTGTTGAAGAAGTCCATGTGAAGTGACAACTAGATTTGTTCATAGTTTGGAGGTCCAGAAGCACCTTTTGCATTATGACAGTGATGACAGACTGTGTTCTTGTAGCTCTAGATGAAGGAGAGAAGAATTCCAGTAGGATGATGAAGTGCGGATGTGTTTGATGATTCATGACAGGTTATGATGATCGTTGGATCATGTCCAGTTAATGTTGGTGGTTCACTTTGAAGTTAGAGTTTACATTTGAAGAATAACCATGGATATTGGTGTTCTTCTTGAGACTGGCTGACTAGATGTATTACACGTCTTGCGAATGATCTTGTAAGTGTTTGCTGACTTAGATGATTGTTCCTAAGTTGATGCCTTGTATAATAAGGGATTGTGAATTCATTTTGAAGTGTGAATTGCGGTGATGAGTGTGGCATAACGAAGAAGAAGAGTGAAAGGCAGAGCAGGAGTTTTTGGGCTTAAATGGAACTGATCCAGGCATGGTAAAGATGTCAATCTCCAGTTCAAGTTTGTGATACTTGTTACTTTGTAGACAGTGTGTCTCTTGTAGGCAGTGTGCCTCTTGTGAGCAATGTGCTTGGGCAGTGAGCCCTAATTGGCATGTGCCATCTATTTTTCTTATTCTTCTAATAGAGATAATCCTTGGGTTAATCACCCCGTGGTTTTTCCCTTGACCGGGTTTTCCACGTCAAAATCTTGGTGTCTCATGTGTTGATGTGTATTTGCTCTAGTGTTTATGCTTTATGCTTTCATGAGTGATTAATTGATATGCTATTAAATAACAAAGAGGATTTAAGTGTTTGAATTAGAAGCAAGTTTTAGACAACTAATTCACCCCCCCCCCCTCTCAGTTGTCTATCCTGAATCCAACAGTTGGCTAGTTTTGTATGCCATGGCCTTGGAGGCCATAATGTTAGAGTTATAAAATAGTACTCCTTATTGTATTGGTGTGAAAGGAACATTTTTATGTGAGTTACTCTTATTTGTTATTTCAAAAAGATGTTCATGATGCTATGTTTTGTGTTTAAGTGCTTATAGAAATCTGCCTAAGAAAATATAAAGTGCTGTTATGTATTTCAAGAAAATAAATGTTTATAACTTGCTGTTTGTTTTCTTCCACCCAAGAAATTATGTATATGTTGTAGTTGAAATGGTTGCATGCTAATTAGAAAAGTAAACCAATAGTGTTGTTGAAAGAATGAGTTTTAGGACAGATAAAGGTGTTTATTTCCATTTTTATGTTCTATTTTGTCAAAAAAAAAGTTGTTGTACAAACTATATGTTATGTTGACAGAAATTGTAAATAGAATGATATATTATATGTTATGTTCTTAGAAAATGAAACTAGAATGGTATAATTGCTGTTATAACAAAAGGAAATAGTAGTATGCTCCATTTTAATTTCTGTCACAAAAAAAAGAAAGGAAAGAAATAGTGAGTTTGTTTTGTGTATGTTTTGCAAAAGAAAATATTTACCTCCTGGTTAGATTATGTTTTCAAATCTAGTTATATTATCTGTATTTAAGTTGAATGTGGAGAATATGTAACTATATGGGAGATAATATATATACATATACATGTGTGTGTGTATATATATATATATATAATTCTGGTTGTATATTTTATCTGGACTCATAAATATTTGTGTATAAATAGTAAGAGTATATGGTTTTATACACACACACACATATATGTAATGCCCCGCCATGCAACCCTAGAGATAAGTTCAACTAAAGCAATAAAAGGGAGGATATTTTTTTAACTAAAATAGAAGTAACTAAAACATAACATAATCTATCAACAACCAGTTAAACTAACATCTCTAGGGATTACACAGCTGCATTATTGAAATTAAACATTAATCAACAACATACATAGTTTATTCAAATAACTCAAACTAACAACTTGATTACCTCATTAGATACATACATAAACATCTTTGCAATAATGTTTACAAATGTAGAATAGTTTATCTTACAAGAGGAATTACATAATTTCTATGATACAAAAGCACTTCCTTTCTGATTACATCAAATTACATAATGAGTTCCACTAATACATAGATCTAGATGCGAATAGTATAAATATCTATCTTCAAATACATGCACAAATCTAGAAACATGACATACAACTTCTTTACACATGAGCCACGATGCCAGAAAACCAATGGAAGAATGCACAACCACCTGACCATGTGGAACCCTGTGGTCCACCCCCCGTGCTAGGAGATAACAATAAGGTCCCACAACATGAATAGTCAGATAGACAATAACTATGGTGAACAAGAACTACACATGACCACAACAACATAGGGCAATCATCACTTCCAGAGGCAACCACACAACGAATGGTAAGAGGAAAACTAGGGAATGCTAGACTGCAGTAGGGAAGAGTGTCATCGCATGGTCCTAGCATGGGTTATCCAGGCTATCTCTCTCTAGAAACTGGCCCCCATTTATGGTTACCTTGGCAACCTCTCTCTAGGCACTGACCCATAGGGTGACACATGCGGAACCAACATTCCTTTCGTGAGGACAAGGAAGTTGATCTTGCCAACCACGGCCTTCTCATCTCATCTCAAGCCTAAATGAGCACTTGAGCCATGAGTGAGGCATACTTTATCTTGATTAATGTGAAAGCCCCCCAACCCTCCAAATTTATTATTAAGTTTTCACTGGATTAACAACTCCCAATGGGTTATCCTGGCAGCCACTTTAGGCACCGGCCTCACATTGGAAGCCACTTTCCCACCTACATCTAGAAGACCCTATTCATCAAGCAAGACATAACGACAAGTATCTATATACCATGCAAGGCATTTACCTTCTTGCATATACAAATCTCAACAAAATGTATCCAGAGCAAGGCATGGGTCCTCTTGCTCCAAAAATATCAACCGATTACATAAACCAACACAATACTTTATTCCATGCTCAAAACAATAATGAACCCCAACATTCAAGAAGAACTCTACCACCACATCTCGAAAAAGACATCAACACGAGTTCAAGGAAAAACCACAAGAATAGGTACACTTAGCAAGGCACAAACCATCTTGCACATGCATCATTCCAACATGAATAAGAAACCATATTTCAAGAATACATTTCATTCAACTCACACGATGCACACATAGCCAACCCCCACACAATCACACCCTCTTAGGCCTCTGGAAACCACTTTCTCCAAATAACACAACGCATGACACCGTTAAAATGCAATGGTCACACATCACAATCATAAACCAAAATTCCTCATCAATACTTAAAAAACAAAACCATAGATGCAACACATGATCTGATGCACTAATAATGGGTCTTGAAGAATGCAACATTAATTCCAATCATGGTCAATCATCCAACAAACATAAAGTGAATCTATCTCAACAATGTAGAACAATATTATTCTAACTACTAGTGACAGTTACTAATATGATCAAATGATATAAGTGCCATAAGTAACAATATTCAATCCATTCCTATGCTATTGGTAATAGATAATATTAAGAGTCTTACTTAGACTAATTGCAAGGTTAACATTTAGTAGTTGAAAGTCATGGACTATTATCAACAACTCATCATTAAATGATTTCTAATTAAAACCCAAAATTGATACTTCTACCTTAAATTAGAACTAGGTTGATTCTATTCCCTTCAAACATAATAAGTCTCAAAATTATCATCCAATTTAATTCATTTTCCTTTTACCATTATCTAATTTTTAGATAAAAGATATAACTTGATAAATGTTATGTTATTTCTGATGCATTTAAGAGAATATAATTCAATTCCAACATAAATATTTTCATAATCACTACCCCATGTATGATTTCCAAAATCTTTTAAGTTATGTTTCTACTATTAAATCCAGATTAGACTATATTGCTAGTTTCAAATCCTAAGAAAAGAATCTTAAAAACAAGAATCAGTCCTTAGATAACCAAATATCATGTTCAACAGCACTAAAATAAACCACTAAGAAAGAAACATACTAATATGATTGATTAAGATATGCAAGAACATATACTATATCAGAAAGAATATAGATATAGAATGTTTTGATAATGATAAGAGACTTCAAAAAGGAAATGCTCTAGTAGACATGTATGCAAAAGTGAGAGCACAGACAAAGTACATTAACTGTTCATAAAATTGCCTCAAAGAGATGTCAAATTATGGAATGCAATGATTAAAGGATATGCATAGAATGGATTTGTAGATTTAATAACAACAATCAAGATGGCATAGGAAGGTCTATCACTAGTTGATACATATCTCTGAATTGACAAACTGGGTAATGCTAACTCTTTTGGATATAGTTTTCATAGGTAAGAGCTGAATCTTATATAAAAATTTCAGAGAAACCCAATTTGAAAATATAGAGTTATTGGTGACGCAACTAACTGTTTTAACAAAGATGAAACGAGTGAAAGGTAGATAGTCACAAAATATTCTTATCTCCAAAATGACAAACTGGGTATGGGTAATTTTTGGATATGATTTAGGTAACTAGGTCATGCACCATATATAAAAAACTTAGAGGAACCCAATTGATAAAACTAAAGTTATGACTAACGTAACAGACTGCTAAAACAAAGACAAAATGACTGAGAGGTAGACAGTCACAAAATATTCATATCTCCAAAATGACAAACTAGGTATGGACAATTTGCAGATATGATTTAGAAAATGAGGTCATGCACCATATATCAAAAACTTAGAGGAACCTAGTTCATAAAACTAAAGTTATGGCTAACGCAACAGACTGCTAAAACAGAGACGAAATGGCTGAGAGGTAGATAGTCACAAAACATTCATATCTCCAAAACGAAAAACTGGGTATGGACATTTTTGGATATGACCATATATCAAAACTTTAGAGGAACCCAATTCATAAAATGAAAGTTATGGCTAATGTAATAGACTGTAACAACAAAGACATGAAATGGGCGAGAGATAGACAATCACATCAATCGGTGATTCCCAGAAATGCAATGATACAAACATGCACAATTGGATCTTATAACAAGGCTTCTAACCTCTCAAGCAAATTACCATCAACAAGAAAAATTATAAATCAAACATTTGCTTCAACAGAAAAATGAGACAAAAATTAGAACCAAAGGAACCTGATTTCGCTTACTTGACTGGGCTGAAGATTCGATGCCGGGTTCAACTGCTACAGCCACAAACTAGTCCCCCCAAAAGTTCCATCTACTGAAAATTATTATGAGAGATAAATCTCCCCCCTAAATACAACCCAAACACTCCCTATTTTTAGCGAAAGAAATCCCCTAAAAGCTTCCAGAAGATTCCCCCCACAAGAGGCAATAACTCTTGCATGAGCAATATCTTATAGTTTGATATTTTAAACATTTTACAACCAGACCAAGATAAATATATTTTATGGTAACACATAAATATTATTTATTTATTTATCTCTAGATGCAATTCCATTTATTTCTATTATTATTATTATTTATTAACTTGACTTCTAGAATAATATATTTTTCATAAACTAAATTTACATAAGGACATTTATATATTTATTTATTTAACAAAAATGCTTCATAAATAATTATTTTATTTTAAGGCAACAATAACCAAAACAATACCAACAAAATAACCCAACTGTCAAACAATACCTGACTACTATGCAAGATCGGAAAACAAGACCACCACAACAATGACTGACTATCATGATCAAACTGACAACACTGACAGGGTACACAACTAGATACTCATCCTCTTCAAGGATGATGGCTAAGCTAGGGGACCATATGTTATCTCCATTCAATAGTTTCATTGGTTAAGGCACGCTTAGACCTGTTAATTCAAGTGAAGTAGATGCCTAGTACCTGCATCCTACAGCAAACAACACGGTCGAACATGTATATATATGCAATCATGTAGTCATACACACAGTGAAAGGAAGTTGCAGTGTAGCAGGGTACTCATGCATGAGTAATGCGACACTGTTCCTTTCACCCACACATCAAACATGTAATCACAACACACATATCAATTAGTTACTGAACGACTAAGTAAGGACCATCATCAGATAGTCACATGATACTCATAATACAATTGATCCACACAAAACATCATAACCTCCTATGATACAGAATCAGTTGCATAAAACTCAATTCTAACATATGACAATCATAGTAAAGTCAACATCATAATCACCTAAATGCAAGGCAATGTCAGAGCATGTGAATTATCAGTATTGCAATAAGGTTCATTGATAAAATATACTAACCTAAGTATTCTAATTATTTACATTCATCTTCACGCTCCTAAGTCCAACCACCTGTACATCCATGAAACTGGAGGGGCACTACAATATATATATATATATATATATATATATATATATATATATATATATCTGATTATTTACATTCATCTTCACGCTCCTTAGTCCAACCCCCTGTACATCCAAGGTGAAACTGGAGGGGCACTACAATATATATATGCATTTTTTGAGCAAACTGTTTAAAACAAAATGTAAGTTAAACACCTTTTGTTGCTGTTAAAAATAGTATTGAGAGCTGAAACCCTTAGTTTTTTTTGAGTTTCCTTGTTTAAAAAAAATAAAAATTTATGTACAGTGAGCAGTGGCCAGAAGCCGCTGCCCACTGCCGTTGCTAATGGTAGGTGTAAGGGGGGGTGTGCGTGGAGGCACCGCCTCCTCCCCACACCCCTCCCCACTCAACTTCAAATCTAAACTTTGGCCATAGACCGACGGCGACGACAGCTGTGTAAAACCCTCATCGCCCCTTCTTACTGGTATGTCGTTTGGCCATTGCCAACGTCTGTGTTTTCCTTGTCCTGTAATATTTAATGTTTTAAATATATATATATATATATATATATATATATATATATATATATATACATACCTGTCTATTGACCCCTGTTGTATCTAAAAAAATGCATATTTATATATTATATGTATATACCTTAGTGTGGAGGATTCTCATGGTGGCCTCCTTGTAAACTAGCAACTTGCAATAAACAATGGTGTTAAAACAAAAACAATAGAAGAGAAGAGAAAACTTGTATCATGGATGCCACTTTCCCTTTCAAACCCTAACCTGCACAAGAAATGGGAAAACGAGAAAGAGAGACAAGAACACAAGAAGAGAAAAACAAAAGAAAAGATAGAGTTTCCATAAGGAAACAAATAGAATAATAGATTAGGGTTAGGTTGGAGGAAGAGGGAAAATGAATTTTAAATGCATTTTATTTATTTGCCTCATTTTGCCTTGTGCACGGGAATTTAAAATTCCCTCTCCTTTGCCCTTGCCTTTTTTTGAAGTAATTTTATTTACCCTGGAGTTTTATTTTAGTGGCTTAATATTATTTTAGGGTTTTGGGTTTATTCCATGTGGAAATTTTAATAGTGGGAATGGATTGTTTCCATTTGTGATGGGATGCTTTATCCCTTAGTAAATTATTTATTTTGGGACATTTATTTTAATTTTCTTAGTGCGTTTTAAATTATTGCGGTGGGGAAGCTTTTATTGAAATTAATTTTATTTTAATCGACTTTATTCCAGAGGGGATATTTTAATATATCCTCTATTTAATTATTTTAACTTGAGTTAATTAATAAATGTAATTGTCAGATTATATTTATTAATGGACATAAGTATTGAGTTAATTTGGTCATTTACTTATTTCAAATTTTAATAATTTTGTTGAATGGTCAAATTTATTCGACCTTGGAAATTTATTTAATTTATCTTTATTTTTATTTATTTTCAATTTTTGCATTAATTACTTCTTAGGGTTTTCCTTTTAAAATATTTATTTCTATTATTGAAAACGTGTTATGCTATTGAAATTTTCTTAGATTTTAGTGTTTTATTTTTATGACTTTTTGGCAACTTTCATTTATTCACTCCATTCATCATGCGGCCATCTTGCCATTGGATTCATATTTTTTTTATTTGATTTCGAATCGGTCGAAATCACCTTTTTGCCTAGGAAGCTTAGGGTTTGAATTAAAACTATTTTAACCCTAGAAGCAGGGCACATTGTGCCGCATAAACCCCTAGTCGGCTATCATCACGCAGGGGTTGGCGTAGGTAGACACACTTCCCTAATTTTTGATTGACATGTTTACGCCTTATGCGTATTGCCACCGAGCACACAGACACATGTGAGGGGGTTTCTAGGGACACGCAGAAAAGTTTATGATATTTCGTGTCATGACCACATGTCAAATGTGGACATGACACGTGTTACGTGTCGTGACTGCATGGGAAATGTGGGCATGACAGCATTATGGGACCAGAGGCACCTTCAACTAGAACCACAACATGATCCATCAACATTGGAATCTTCACCATTGGAAGCTTCACCATTGGAATTAGGCTGACTTACATGTTTCATTGAACTTTGAAATCTCTTAAGGCCAACGGGGATCATTCCTTGAAACTAGAATTGCTATATAATAATTCACTAGATGCATTAGAAAGGAAGTAGAGTAGTAGTATGAGTTAGGAAGTTAATATAGCTGCGTTGTGGAGTATATTTATTGTAATTTGTAACAAGCCGGAGGATAGGCCTGTGAGCCCATTGTAGTCTACATATTGTCGGCATATGAGGATTGTAACTGTTTATGATATTGAATCAATAAGTTTATGTTTGTTTCTCCATTCTTTGTGTTTTCCATTGTGTTTACTCTAAGGCTACACGGTAGGACAGTCCTATTTCTGGACCCTCCATCCATGACTACACCAAGTGGTATTAGAGTGAAGTTTTGAATCCTTTGGGGGAGAAGGCATTCTGACAAATCTTGAGGTGAACAAGTTGCTGACTTAAGGCAGCCTGCAAGTGTTTGTCAATAGAGTGCCATTTGTGAGGCAGTTGTAACCTTGTAGTCAGATCACCAAATTGAGGCAATTGCACTAGATCCGAGGGAGAAGATGCCACCAAGGAGGATGCCTGCTATGGCCAATGTTGCTGAAAGAATGGAAGAAATGATAGAGATGATGAGAACAATGAAAGTTAGATTAGATGTTGTAGAAGAGGATAAAAAGAGATGTCTAAACCCTAGACATGAGGTTGAAAGTGATGATGATGAATTAGGAGTTCAAGCTTTCGACCAAAATGAGGAAACCTTCGAAGAAGAAGAATCAGATCAAGTAAAGATGTTGAAATCTATTTCTAAGATTGGTAAGAGACTTAGAATGGAAATTTCAAACTATGCGGAAAATTTGAACCCTGAGGAGTTGATTGACTGGATAAATGACATGGAGGAATACTTTGAGTATGAGGAAATTGAAGATCTAGAAAGAGTGAGATTTGTAAAAATTAATTTGAAAGGACATGTTGCTATTTGGTGGAAAGAAGTTTAGTTGGATAGAAATAGGAGAAGAAAAGAAAGAATCACAAAGTGGGATAGAATGGTGACAAAATTGAAGAATCGGTTCATACCTGCTGACTATGAGCTAGAATTGCTGAAGAGATTGCAAAACCTAAGGCAAAAAGAGAAGACCGTGAAAGAGTACACTGAAGAGTTTCATAGAATGATTATTAGAACTAGACATAGTGAATAAAGCAAGGAGAAAGTGGTGCGGAACATAAATGGATGCAAGCATATGCTGATGGCAGCATGATATGAAAGACCATGATGACGATGTGGTAGGTATGTTGCAAGGACCAATGTAGATGTAAGACAAAATGATAACACACACAAGCAAATAAATCAAGCATGCATAAATGATACAAAGACAAAGGAAAACATGATGTTTCCCCTGGTCAAGGTAAAAATTGATGATTGATTGATGATGATGATGATCACATCGTTGTTGATGTGGGAATGATATATCTTGAGAATAATGAGAGGATTATGTTTTTGATGTGGGAACAATATATCCTGAGAACAACATGAGGATTGGGAATGATACATCTCGATGATGATTGATTGATTGGATTAAGTTGATTAAGATTTACAAGGCTAAGAACAAGATTGATGGATGCTTAGGATGATTGGCTAGATTTCTTGGGAAGATGTGTATGGATTAGGATTGCTTGTGATGGATTAATTGCTTTAGGATTTCATTGAATGCTTGCTTGTGTTGATTTAGGATTTCTTGATGTGGATTTATTTCTTTAGGATTAAGATTAGGATTATGGCATTATATTGCATGGAAGTATTGCATTGGATAGCTTAGGATAGGATATATTGAATTACTTTGAATGATTGCATTGGATGAGAGTGTGTTGGATAAAATGATTATCTCCATATGATAACTAGTGACAATGAGAACACCTAATCTAGACACAAGGATGGGAGATAAGTGGATTTAGGATAATGGGCTTATTAGATGGATGGATTAATGGATTAGTGATAGTGTAATGGAAAGAAGATCGATGATATATGGATGCAAGGGGACTACTGAAAGTGAATGTAAAGGAAGTTGGATGTTAAAATGGATGGAATGATGCGAGATGACCTCTAATGACTATGTCATAAAGGAATAACATGCCCCTACTTTGTAAAATATTATTCATGATGTTGGATGAAAGAGATATAGTGGATGGCATAAGCGATAATGAGATGGTTTGAGGATATGTGTCCCAAGAATGTGCTATTGCAAGCATTTATCAAAAGCATGTATCAAAATCATGCCTCAGTCCGTATCAAGATCAAAGTTATTCTCAAGATCAAAGTTGTTATCAAGACCAAAGTCAAGTAAGGCCGACGAAGGGGAATGATAGCAAGGATATATGGATATTGAGGAGTAGGATGACAAGAGAGGGATAGGATGGGAGAGATGAGACAACTTTACCCCAAGTGCAAAGTCATCAATAATCGATTTACACATGACGCCCATGAACAGGTTTTCATCATGGTGCTTATCCAAGGCACCATAAAAATGGTTTTCACCCTTGGACAAATGATTTATCTTTACTATTTTGATTTTTTTTTGACATTTCTTATTTTCTGATTGAATAACACTGATAATCTGATACTCAAAGGGTCTTCATGTGTCCCTGTCTATTAGCTAATGTAGATGCAATTGTCATGACATGCCTATAATTTCCTACCTAAAGTAGTTGCTTTGTCAGGATTAAAGCACTCTTATACAATCCTTTGATGTTTTTGTGATCTTTGTTGATAACTAAGTTGGCCTTATCTGAATGTTTACATTTGAACATAGTAGCATCATAGCCCTTATGGTGAAGCGTTGATATCACAGCATGACAAATTTGGGAATTGAATTTCTTGGGTTTTAAACATGATTTTGGATTTGGATTGGGAGTATTGGGTGTCAGATTAGGTGATTGTGATGTATTTGGTTTGGGTGAATGGGTTGGCATTGTAGATTGATTTGGTAGATTTTTGACTCTCCAAACTTGAGATGGTGGATTATGAAATAAGGATTCTAGATTATGAAGTTTGGATGTGGGATTAGGGTAACGATTAGGACCAACATTCTTGTACAAATTGTAAGGTGGTGGGAACCTATTACATGCAAGGTGCTTTGTTGATTTTGATAGCTTGTTGGATTTTGATAATTTGCTTCATTTGATTTGATTGATCCATTTTGTTTTGGGACCCATATTACTTTGATATGCTTTCCTTGATTTTTGAATGTATCTGCTTTTGAATTTTGATTTGAAGCTTTTTCATTGTATGTGTTATGATTTTGTTGGTTCTAATGGAGGGTTAGAAGATGTGGAGGAAAAGATTTGATAGTAGGGATTGTGAAAGAGGAAGAGTTGTTGACAACAAGCTTATTACAAGGGCTATAAATGGTCCCTATCTCAATGTTCTCATTGGATGAGGTTGCCTCAATGATCATGGAAGTATCATTAACACCATTAGATTTCTTAGATAATTCTTTTCCAATGCTTCGACCATGTCTAATTTGGATTGGGATAGGTTCTAGGATGCCTTGCTCATGAAGGCCCAATCCTTTTCCATGATAATCCATGCTTTTACATATCTTATTTGCGATGGGATATTTTTCATCTTTGAAACATGATGATAACCCCTTGGTATGTTGCTGAGAGTAATTAGAATTTGTTGTTGCCTCCTCTATGAGTAAATTTGACTTGATAAAGATGGTACATCCTATTTGATGGGATTCCTTTGCTGACTCATGACATGTTGTACCTTGATCATTGTGATACTTCTAGTTTCATGACCATTATTTATGGGTGTCATTCCTTGATCATCTGAATGCTCAATGGTATCCATTATGACTTACTTGTCTTCATGCTTGATGTAAGTAGGATCTTGATTGCCTCTATGCTCATTAGGATCATGTGTGATATGATCTAAGTCATTTGTTTGATTGTCTATGCTTTCTTGGGGACTAAGTGTCTCATCATGGAAAGTGGATGTTAAAGTTGGATGTTTGATAGGGCTAGTTGGATATGTGATAAGATTATTTTAGATTTCTTGATCATATATATCATAAAGTTCAAAGAGGGGATCAACTTGGTTTTCTTGATCATAGATAGGATATTCATCATAGATAGGCATGGTACATGTAGCTTGATCTCAAATAACTTTATTTTGAGTAGGTTGGATAACTTGATCTTGATTTGGTTGAGTACATGTTTGATCATGCTTTAGATTTAATTCTTAACATAGCTCTTGAGTTTCGACTAGCATAGAGGTTTCTTGGATAGGATTGATAGGATTTGGATTATCAACACCATGGTTTCATAATGGATTTGGACTTGAACTTATGGTAAGAGACTCTTTGATACACTAGATAGGCATTCGTAATGTTACATTGTTAACATGAATTGTATTAGGAGACTCTTGGGTAGATTAGATGGACATAGGATTGCATGATAGTGTTGGATAAATAGGCATGATGCTAGGAAGCTCTTTTTTATGCTTAATAGGCTTAGGATTAACAAGATCTTCACATGATGGCACTTGGTCATGGATGGGTATGTTATTTGGATTTAGATTACATGGTGTTGTTTGTTGGATAGACATGGTATCATATGAATCTTGGATAGGCTTGGAATAGATACACTCATTGACTTGAGGATTTCTAGTTTTATATTCTTCCTTTGCTAATAGTCCTAGGAGGAAATCTAAAAAGGATGATTTGGATACATAGTGAATTTGGATTATGGATTTTGGCTTTAGATAGATGGATGATTGGATTGATGGGATGAGTTAGAGTGTAAATATGGAGATGAGGGATCTGCATAGGAAGATGTGGAAGATATGGAGTGTCCAAATGAGGTAAATGAGGTTGAGTTTTGAAACATGGATTGGACATGCTTGGACCTTGTTCTAAATTGGTGTTTCCCTTGTCAACATAATCACAAGGATGACTAATTGTAAGGTGCAGAAAAGTACATACTAAACATAGTATTCCAAAAAGTAATGCTTATTCCAGAAATGGAAAATGAATCATTTATAATTTGCAAATACCCATAATTGTATAAAATATCAATATTATATTAAAAGAAGTATAAGTTTCCATACACTAAGAAGTGTTACAATTCTGTTACATACACCAATCAAGTGTTACAAAAAATCTATTTCAATGTTACAAGTAAGATAATACATCAATATATCAATGAATGTAAAGTTACATTTACAACTTAGCTATACTAGCCATACAAAAGAGTATAATGAAATAAATATCCATATAACATAAGAATCTCTGAACTTGACCACCGTGATCCTCCGATCTTCTGCAAGCCAGGACCAAGAGTGTGGTTAAGGCACTTTTTCCACCCAACCATGAAGTACTAGACTTCCCCAGGTTTCTTCCTAACTCGAAGAAAACACCGACCTTGCACAAGGAGCCTAGCAACCTGTAATAGTGTAAGTAGGAGGGAATCTCTCAATGTGTGCCTGTTGCCTATATGCATCCTATCCTAAAATGACATAAAATCTTGCAAGTAGGATGTGACAGAGACATATATAAAATAATTCTAGGCTTTTTAATAATCCATCCATTTCAATGGTATAGTAGCTTGGCCAAGCAATAAAACAAAAGTGATAGTTAAAAAAAAAATAAAACTATCATCTTTGGGAGCCCACATTCGGCATCATGTCTCGAAAGGACATTACTTTACCCAAAATACAAGCAATGAATAGTTTTCTAAGATTATTTATCCATGATAAAAAAATATCCATTCTGTAAAACAATTACAATTTTCATCATCCAATTTATTCCTCTAGATTGTTTGTTGTCTAAGTTTACAATTTTCTGTTGGTTTATATCAATTTTTATGATAAGATATTTTCTAGATGTGATGAGTATTATCAATTTCGTAATCAAAATGAATCTATCAAATCACTATAGAGCATTTCTTTCACAGTTCAATGGTTTCAAGATATAATTCTAGTTATGGCAAAAGTAATTCTCAATTCAAAATGTGCCTTTACATGAGAAATTCATAAAACTGTGAGTTTAAAATAATAACTCTATTTATGTCATTCACAACAGTATGAAGAAAATATAAAGTGAATGTCTTTTGCCACACACACACACACACACACACATAGTAATTGATAAAAGGCAACACTCAGAAATAATTATAAAATTCATATTATTGTTCATAGTAATAACATTGTAGTGTTCGAATGATTACCAGAATGTTATAAGTCCACACACACACACACATTACCATAATAAGGAAATGTTTATCAACGTTGTGTGCAGAGGTAAGAAGGTATTAAACACAACAGACTTGGTGCTACATACAATCTAGCGAATGGATTACGAAATACAAATTTTATGTTGAAGATTTGTAAAGAGATTAATATATACGCCGGCGTCCCCATATGGGGTCGCAATCCTCTTTGGGGACTGGGACACCATATGGTGGCGCCGTAGCCACAAAGTCTTCCTTCCAAAATTTTGATATGGCCTTTGTGCCGTTTATTCTTCTTTCTAATCTTTGATTTATTTCAAAATTCAATGGATTCAATCTATAATATATATATATATATATAATTCGAATGTAGTTTTAGTGCTATGATATATATTTATATAGGCGTTCATCATATCTGAAATATATATATATATATATATAAACTTATACACAGTAATATATCTACTGCAACAATGACATATATCCAAAAGCCGTAATAATACAGATAATAACCAGAATATAATAATATGTGAAAATATAGAAATAATGTTAACAAAAATCATATCCATCCAAAGAGAAAATTTTAGAGATTATCCATACAATTTGTAATCACACACAATTTGAGAATATAGATTTGCATAAAAACCTGGAGTTTCACTCTCCAGTCACTCGAATGCTCCAAACCCTCTATTTCCCAAAAGCTTCCTTTGTTCCCGATCTTCAAATTCTTGCCAAAGCCCTCTTTTCCAGTATCAATAAATCTTGTGTTTTTGTTTTCAAATTCAGAGATGAGAAAGAAAGTTGTGAATGATTTTTTGTGTGTTGAGAGAATGAGATTTATTCCTCCTTTATTATTTTTTTCTCCATTCTTGCTTTGCTTTCTTTTATGTTTTAATTCCCAAATATAAGTTATCTTTTCTATATTTTCTATTGTTTTATTGTTTTCTTTCTTTTTGTTTTGTTTCTAAAATCTCGTTGTCTTTTCTAATTCTTTTATCTAATTTATCACAAATAATATTAAAATAATAAGCATGATTATCTCAATTATCTATAAAACAAATAATAAAAATATTTTCATTCTTCAAATAAAAATCAAATAAATAATTTAAACTATTTAATCTATTCTCTAAGAGCATATATTATTAAATAACAATTAATTAAATATTAATATACCTGTAACACAATAAAATAAGAACTATATAATAAAACCAATTAAATGCAATTCTAATGCATCTACATGATTCTCAGTGATGTGTGTGAGAGAAATCTCTCCATCTTAACCCTGCCGGGATGCTAACCTCCTTTACCTTAACCACACCCTTGTCTTTGACAACCTACAACTCATGATAAACTCAAATTTCCCATTAATAGGTTTGTAACCCAAAGCCGAAGCATAGTTGAAGCATCAAAATTAATCATTCCAAAATAACATAAAAATAATATTCATTTCATTTCATCTTTCAATATTAAAATAATCATTCATCTTTCAAAATAACATATTATTTATCTATCCACACATAATTGTTCATGAAATATTTCCACCTAAAGTAATTCCTGAAAGCTTCAAAGTCTGAGACGTGACATTCATCCCCACTTGGATGAGGCATTGTCTCGATGTCTAATTACAAAACATCTACATAAAGAGTCCTATACATCAAATATCAATAACATAATAAATGTCATCATATGCATAATAAAAATGAACTAAAATCTCAAATGTGGAAATGATCTATCAATATCTTCTGCATTTTCCTAGGTGGTACTGTCCATCGAAGTATTGGTCCTACTCGACCTTATACAAAAATAATTTCTCAAATTTGTATTTAACATTGCGTCCATCAAATAAATCCAAATATATAATTAATCAACAAATTCACATGGAACAACTACCAATTCACTATATATAATCCAACACATGGTACAACTACCACTTAATTTCATTTATTCTAGTATAAGAGTAACAATCACAACTTTAATGCACACCAAGAAGTCATAAATCAATCAATCATCACAATGTACATGCGATCACATGGTAACTGCAATGCCCCTTAGCTTGTCTTCTGTCGGACTGATAGTTTTCCTAGTAAGATTAGACACTATGACTTTCTGTTGGATGATGGACCCTTTGTTATCATGATAGTTGATTATGGACCTATTATTATGATAATGTTCGATTACTGGTATTTTATGCTTTCACAGTTTGATGGACATATCGGATGTTATGGATTAATGATATTATGAGTTTAATGTGTTATTTGATCATGTTTATGATGTTTTAACGGTGTTTGTCATAGTAGATCATTATATAATTGATTATTCTATTATGTTGATAAGTAATCAAGAATTATGTGTAATGTAGTTATTTATTTATGTGTTAATGTGAACGGAATAGTGTTGCATTACTCGTGTTCAAGTACCCTGCCACATTGAGACTTCCGTTCACTGTATGACTATATGATAATATATATTTTTATGGTTCACTGTGTGGTTTACTATAGGATGCAAGTACCAGGCATCAACTCCACCTGAATTAACAGGTCTGAGCGTGCCTTCACCAATGAAATTGTTGATCAGAGTTAGCATAAGGTTCCCTACTTAGTCAACATCCTCGAAGAGGATGAGTATCCAGTATTGTATCCAGTCGTCATCGTCAGTTGGACTGTTTGTTGTCATTTTTGTCATCATGTCTTGTGGTCTTGCATGGAGGTCAGGTATCATTCTTTGGGTTGTGTTTATCCAATTAGAAACGTTTGATTTAAGTCTTAGTCAGTGCTTCATTAAAACAATGTTGATTTTTTTTTTTAAAACAAAGGGGTAAAAACTTTATTAGAAATCAGAAAAGAGCATTACAATAATAACCAAGGGACCCAACCCCAGAAAATAAGGCGAAAACCCCACAACATAAACAACATCAACTATCCCCATGTATCCTCCTATCCTTTTCTAAGAACTAGTCTAAATCCAGATGCAGCTCAGGGTTAACCTGATCCCAATCCTCAACCTTCCAACCACTATCATGCTCAGAGGCCCATTTGGCCAAGCAGTCGGCAGCTCGATTCCACTCCCTCGGGATGTGAACAAAGGATGCTTCCTCCATCTGAGAACTAACCTGAAGAATCCGCTGAACCACCGAAGCCAACTGCCAATTAATATCAGATATCTTTCGCTCATTCAAGAGATTAATCAAAATCTGTGAATCAGCTTCACATATAACTTTTCTCCATCCCAAAGCAAGGGCCCTCTCAATAGCATGCAGAATTGCCAGACCCTCCATGAAGTTAATAGTCTTCACCCCCTCATGTATACAGAACAGAAAAATCACCGACCCAGCTGAGTCCCTACCAACTCCACCAATTCCAGCAGGCCCAGGATTGCCCCTAGAAGAACTATCAGTATTGATCTTTAAAAATCCATTGGGAGGAGGTAACCACCTTCCAACCCGTTGAACCCTCTTTTTCCCATGCCTATAGTTCTTGGAACTGACAAAAGAAGAATGAATTTCTTGAAGACCCAGTCTGGCCACCAACTCATCATCACCTCTCGCCAAGGGAAAAACCACATCAAAACAATGTTGATTTCAAGTTAAAGTTAAATAAACATTTATAAGGAAAAATTATGTGTTGTTACTAATTATAAACAATTTAATTGTTTATAATTGGTAAAATTAATATATAAATAAATAAATTTGATAAATGATTAAATAAAATAATAAAATTACAAGTTGTAAATTGATAGAATTGAAATAGAAATAAAAATACATAAATATGTATTAACAATTATAAATTTTGATAAAATAAATTCAAAGGTCACATTAAAATAATAATAAAAAATATTATTATGAATATTGTAAGAGAATATATGGCTGTCGCTTTGGATCATGTGTCAGGTTCTAAAAAGGTGGAGGAAGAAGGTTCTGGAGAATTTTAGGGATCTCTTTCTAAAGAGAGAAGAGAGGAAGGGAGGAGGGGAGTTTTGGAGGAGGCTAGAGCTGCAGGTTGGGAGCTGGAAGCAACATCAACCCGATATCCAGCCAAGCAATGGGAATCCAGGTTCCATTTTCTTTTAGATTTTCATCTCTGAACTTTGAAATTGAATGTTATGTTCATGTTTTGATTTGTCTTCCTATCGATTGCTATGTTTGTGTGCCTCTGAAAACTGAATGCATCATCCACACCTTTGGTCGCATTGGCTGGACAATCTAGATTGTTTTAGAATCTTCTCGCCCATCTTTCCACTAGTCCTGCAAAGCAACGCACTGGGAATCTAGTTAAACTGTGACGAAATGCATGCTAGACTAGAAAATGTGTCTGAGAATTTAATCTTGTAGGGTAGATGACATCGGTTATCTGACAGGCATTTGTGTACAATGAGGCGCGAAGTATGATGTTGGAGGGTTTTGTATTTTCTAAACTCGCAGCTTGCTCCTATTGGTGGATTCCCTAAACCCTCAGGTGGTCAATTTCTTCGACTGCCATTAATTTTTTTTGACAGCCATTCAAAACCTTTTTTTTGGGCGGTTTATGATCCCGCCATTGGCGGATCTCCAATATCCATCGGTCTCCTTACACTTAGATGTACTCTCCACAGTTTTCAGCGGTCAAATCTTCTTCCGTCTCTTTACTTTGCATTTGATTATTAGCATTACACTTGCTTCTATGGACATGCAAACATTCTTCCCAAAATCATGCAGATCAGACAAAATTGATCTGCCATTTTCTATATTATAGAATCAAAATGGAAATTCACTGAGCAATATTATTAAAGCATATGGATACGCCAACAAATCAACACACATATTTTTTTAGATATTAGGAGAGTATATCAAACAAGATTTGTAGTGAGTTGAATGGAGTGCGATCAGGAAATAAAAGAATCGCCCTTGTTTATATATTCTAAATCTCTCTCAACAGAACTATTTTGTGAATATCCTTCAATCATCGCTTTTCCTCTATAGAAGTTATTTGTGCAATAAAAAGCGGTGTTGCTGTAAATACTCTTAAGCCTATATTCATATGAGATATTCAGGCACTAAGAAAACAAATCAAAACAACCAGCACAGATAACTCAATGACAAAGTTTAGGGTGTACTCTAGATGGCCAGCGCGGCCAAGAAGGTCAATCATGCACACATAAGGATCGGCTATAGGCATGTTGCAATAGGTTTAAAATGTGATTGAACTTGTACAGCGCTCTTCCACCAAGATCTCCTTGGTCGTGCGCTCTGGCTGGGCAGTTGTGGGTGTCGATGTTTATAATTGTAGTAGAGTATCAAAAAGCTGTTTTAACAATTTTATTTGGGAACTCATCAAACTTCCTTTCTTATAATTTTCTTGTTTGATGGACAATGACATGTTCAAGAGACTGAATATTTTATAGCATGCACGACTAAAGTTGACATTAGAGATGGATTGTTTTGCTTGAAAGATTTTAAAAAAATGTTCTTACAAATCTGTTTTGGTACATATCCTGGAGTCATTGCATTCCATGAGACGTTGTCTCATTCTTCATATGGTCAACAATACATACATAATGAATACTGTAGGTGTAATGCAATAAGAGTTTCAAATGTGAATGAATGTATGCACAACTCCCTTCCACTAAGTTTGCATAGCTGTGTGCACCTATAAACAAGTAAAGCTTACAATATTAGAAGCTGGCAAAAAGTTTGTAGAGCCTGGTAATTGGAAATGAATTCCACAGAAGCAAATTGATTATTAAATGTTGTGTAGACCTTCATTATCAATGTTTGTGTTGACCCCGAAGGAAACAAGCAATTACCCTAAATGCATCTTATAACAAATGGACTTGGCAAAGAAACTCAAGCAACCTAAATGCTATTTTCTATGAATACAAATGTTACTCAAAATCATTATAAAGATTTACTTGTATCTAATATGGTATGAGATCAAAATGTATAAAGAAAACATAGAAACAAATTAACAACATATTGTGGGGAAGTTACAATATCCAATTCAATAATTATGTTCAAGAACATTAAATGTCTGGAAGATTGAATATTCAAGTAATTTGAAGGAATAATAGAAACTAGATGTTTTGCACCTGATATTGCAGGCATAAGTACTCCATCCCCAATGACCATACAGGTTCCAAGCAGAACTACAATGCGAAATCTCTGATGCCTTTCAAAGAATGCCCTAACTGTCGAGCTTTGAGATGTTTCATGAGGCCTCACCAACTTATAAGTAGATAGTTGTCCATCTGCTGATTGTTGGTTGGGAAGAAGGCTCATTTTAGCATGCCTACAAAGCAACGAATCACCCATATATAATGTTCAAAGAAAAATAATAATAATAATAAGATTTGGCAGATAATAAAATTTACAATGCTCATTTAGTTGTTTTTGGATGAAAAATATTTCCTATTCAATGATCCGTGGTATTTAATATTATTATTATCATTATCATTATCATTATCATCATCATCATCATCATTATTATTATTATTATTTCAAAAGTAAGAGTTGTCATTCCCAAGTTGTCTGAGAATGTATGGGTGAAAATCTAACCAAAAATTGCATATTTATATGTGTCTGTTAGTTTTATAGGTGTAATTATATAAATTTTGTATTGGTTTACTAAATCAAGTATAGATTTAATATTTTAGTTAAGTTACCAATTACAATAATTTGAATTATTATGATTGTTGATTTTATATTATTATGAAGATTTATTAATTGAAATTTGATTAAATAGGTTCGTTATCAGATTTATTAATATTGTATGGAGATAGGAGTTATGAATGTAGCATTTGGAAAAATCAGATTAGTAGACAATATGTTTGAAATTTAACTTGTAAGTTTAATTATAAGAGGTAAATGAAATTATGTAAGTTGGTTCACTAGTCATTATTGCATTAGGTGGTCAAGATTTAGGTTTCCAAAGGCATAGGATCAAATGGTTTGTTTTCAAGTAAAGTGTTATTATGTGTTTTGGATTTATGACATCTTAAGAAACATGTTGTCTATAGTTATGTTTGGGATAAAAGACAATGTGAATGATGAATGTATTCCCTTGGGGATGTATTGTTGTTCGTTTAATTGTATTTATCTTGTATTAAGTATTGAGTTAGATTTTGTAAATGGGGAGACATCACGAAGATGTGAAAATGATTATGTTATTTTTGGATTGCTTCACTTGGAAGCCATGGACAATGTTTTGTGAGTTGTTCTTGTGATTAAGTTGATATGCAAGATGGTTAATGCCTTGCATAGTTATATATATACATGTTGATATGAGGATAATTGTTATGCAATATGGTTAATGCCTTGCATGGTTCATGTATCCTCATTGTCATGATGATGTTTGCTATGCTTGTTGAGTAGGGTCTTCTAGTTGTAGGTAGGGGAGTGGCTCTCAATAGGGGCCGAAGCCCAAAGTGGCATTTAGGACAACCCATGTGGGAGTTTCTTAACTCAGTGATAACCTAAATAATGAATTAGGGGGTTGGGTAGTTATTCACACTAAACAAAGATAAGTGGATGCCTCACTCATGGCTCAAGTGCTCGTTTAGGCTTGAGATGAGATGAGAAGGCCTAGAATGGCAAGATCAACTACCTTGTCCTCATGAAAGGTATGTTGATTCCGCATGAGTTTGTATGGGGGCTAGGGGTCGGGAGAGGCTGCCAGGACAACCCAAGATGAGGGTCGAGGCCTAGGAAGGCCTACCAGGATGTTACATCCCTCTTTTTTTTGGAAACAATTATGCTATTCACTTTCTTGCAAATTTCAATGATATAATATGTTGTGGACGACATGCAAACTGATGATTTATTTTACAAAGTTAGTTCTATGAAATTAAAGAAGTCTATTGATTATGATCAATGTGATATTGTAGACTAAATGTCTTTTTGATGAATGCAATGATGTTTTGGATATATTATGCTTTGATTTGGAACATAGGTGCTTTGACCACAAAATTATATGTGAGACTGTCGTTGCAGGAATAGGTGGACCGTGTTCGATGGGAAGCGAAAGTATCTTCGAGAGAGAGTATAGACTCTGGAAATTAACCATGGGTGTTTGTTACTGAGATCGCCAAACAGGTAGATAAACCTTGGAACCATCAATTTAGTCTTGTTTGTCGGTTGGGTTAGTTAACTAAATGTCGACGTCAGAGGATAAAGTGTAACATCCTAGTCGAAAGTCGTCATATAGAATCTTGGAGTCGTCGATGTCGTCGTAAGTCCACCATAGCAAGTCGACTTATTTAGACATTTATTATTTTCGTTTATAAGTATTTAATGAACCATCTTGTGGTGAAATTGTAAATCATGCCTCGTAGTTAAGGATGCGAGAAGTCATTTTGTGCATTAAAACGATTTAGAAACCTTGTGATGCGTTACGACCAATCCGTCATGATTGTCGTCAAACCATGTTAATCATGTGTTGTGAATTATTCCTTTAGGTAAATCGACGGAAGTCGAATGGGAAGTTGATTTATGCTTTATTTGTTCTTGTCGTCATTTGGAGGAATAATCCAAAATCATTTTAGTCAATTTGGATTCTTTACCTCTTGTCAACCTTGGAGTCATCTTTTGGTAACTATTGGATATCACCTTGTGTGAATTTCACTCCGCTAGCTATGTTAGGTTGCTATCGTCGAAGGTTAGAAGTCTCCATGTGGATGTTTGACGAAGTTGCCTTGCCGCGCCGTCCTTTTGAATCTCCATCATGTTAGTGGTCGTGGAGAGTAAGGAGGTCGAGTAATATTCAGTTAAAACGACCTCCTTGAGCTTAGGCTTGTATCGGTAGTTGTTGAATGCCTTAATTTCCTTCACCGTGGGCGAGAGAGAGAAAGTTCAGCGGTTGTGATAGAAGTATAACCATTGGATTTAATGCCGAAGTTGTCTCATCATTGAGGGAGCGAAATCATAGGTGTGTTGTTGGTAAAAGGCTAACTGACCTTAGTTCAAGGAGCTTTTCCGTCGTGGTAGAAGAGATTCCTTCGCGAGGTGGAAATAAAGGAATAGTTTGTCGTTGCTAAGAGTGAGGAAACAGCAGTTGAAGATGGTTGAAGGCCTTTATCGAATAAGGAGGTAGTTGGAAGTGGCAATGGGCGAGTAAGTGGAGACTCGGACGTGTAGAAAAGATAGGGAGATATTCGATGGCGAGTGGGAGAAAACTGGGGAAGGCTGTCGTGGGATGATGAAGAAGGAGAAGTAACTGCGGAGGAGAGATATCGACGGAGAGTTTAGAAGCTGTGGGGGAAGAGTAAAAGGCAGCAGTCTGAGGTAGTTGGAGAAGGAGAGAGACTCTATCGACAGGGAGGATAGTTAAGGAAGTCAGTCGCTGTTTAGAATAGAAGAAACAAACAGCAGAGAGAGGGTTAGAAGTTGCAAAAGAGAGTTTTAGAAGTTGCTAAGGGGCAGTGAGGGAGTAGTCTTGCAGAGTATAGAAGTGAGAGAGATGAGAATAAAGTGGGAGCCTGTCGTTATCTTGAGTAGTGATCGGCAAAGAAGAAAACTGTGGGAGCCTGTCTTTGTTTTGAGTAGTAACCGGCTGAGAGGAGGATAGTTTGGAGTGGACTGTCGTTGTGTAAGAGGGAGATAAAGAGAGTTTTGTAACCAGAGGAGGACGACTAGCCAGAGGAGAAGAAGAACTTGACATAGCAATCTTTATCTCTGTCAACAGGTTCACTTTCCTTTCTCTTCTTTTTCTCAGTGTAGACCTGTTAAGGTGTCTCATTTGTGCAAGAATAATTATGTTACAATGAATCGAATGTGAAGACAGTGTCTCCTACTGCGAATCTGTGTGAGGTTAATCATTGTAAATGCTTCATTACTGTCTTATGGTAATAGAAACCTCAGAAATAATATTGCTGCTACCTGTTAGTATTTGAGAACTTAGAAAATAGATCATTACCTCTCATGGTTGATGTCGTATTATGATAGAGCATAGTTCTCGATGTGCATTTATCTAGAATGATCACTGCATGATGCAAATGTGAACTGCAAACTTCAAACCGTCGGTAAAGACGTAAAATATTAAGAGTTTCCTTTAAGACTGAGATATCAACGTAAAACTGCCCTTAGAGCACTTGAAACAATAGCTCCATTGTGAGAAATCACGTTGCTCCACGTGTATGTTGTGTAGGAGTTTAAAATCACAGATTTTAAAGCATGTTTGATGTAAACTTTAATGAGTTTGACAGCCGAAGTTGTAGTTGCAACCAGTTAGAGTCATTTTCGTCCTATATCTTTAGTTAGAGGTCGACCATGCGTTTGGTCATCTCTAAAGTCGTAAGAAAGATTCCAAATCTTTTACTATTTTATTTTACGATTCTTACCTCAATGACTCATGTGAAATTAATTGACTTGGAAAGGGGAATCAAGAGTTAATGTTTTTGTGTTGGTTGAAAACTGCCATGGTTTTGTAACGAGCAAGTAGAGTGGGAAAAACTGCATTTTGAATCCAGATTACGTTGCATGCGACGATTCTAGTATCGTTTTGTAGACCTTAAGAGTCTAGAACCCTTGAATTCTGGGATAACGGGAAAAATGTTTAAAATACTGGAATGTCTTGTGCAAACATGGGAACCAAGTAAACTAGTATGAAACCACTTAGGAGTGGGTGTTATTTAACAATGTTTTTACATGAATATGGGATTATGAAACTATGAACACGGGATTAGAGTAAATGTTGCGCCATGCGCTATTACAGGAGGAAATCCTAAACCCTTGAGGTCATCAAGGTCATCAATTAGTTCAACTATACAAATAGGAAACTGCAGGATTTCGATTAGTTCAAGTCGAGTAGGGTGGGTGAACCAAGTTCATGCATTCTTAGAATGCTAATTAAAAACAAATCCTTTGGCCAAGGTGGTGTACTATCCTCAAGTGCATCGAATGTTCACTGTAACTGGATGGCGTTTCTTGTGGAGAGTCGTGCATGACTAGAGGGTATCTAGGGATCTGCACGATAACAAGACACGTAGGTTACAACACCAGATCTCAGATGGCAAACACCGATGGTTATCCTAAGTCTATCCTCTTGAGTAGGGTAGGGCCACTTCCGGTTAGGAAGGAGTGCGGGAGACTGACAGTCTGTGGTTGGAGGTTAAGCTCCTTGAAGATACTTTCTCTTCCAAGTACTGAGGATTGCCGAGTCTTGAATGTGATGGGTTGACAATCGAGATGCATGTTAATGGTATGTTTCCAATATTTGTTGTTTCAAGAAAATTTCAAATTGTTAAAGAACAAAATGTTTATTATTTATCATTTCTTTCAGTTTTATGAAGATGAGATCATGTTTATGTTAAAATTAAAAATGTCGTAATGGGTTATAGATAAGTTTCTTTTGTATTGGATTACCTAGTAAAAAAAAAAATTACCGTTGTGAAAACCTAGTTACTTCTTGTCATTTCGGAATTGGATGTTACACAGGACAACCCATGACAAGCTATGTGATGACACTCTCCCTATTGTAGCCTAGCATTCCCTAGTTGTACTCTCCCCATTCATATGTGTTTTCCTCTGGAAGTGCTAATGTCATGTGTTGTATTGGAGTCTTGATTAGACCTTGCTTCTGTTAGTTGTTATGTACCTGACCATTTGTTGTAGTGGAACCTTATGTTAACTCCTAACACAGGGGGTGGACCTCAGGGTTCCACATGGTCAGGTGGGTGTGCCTTATTTTCTGTGATGCCTCGTCATGCAACCCTAGAGAGTTAGGCTAACAGACAATAAAATACGGAATAATTTTTTTTAACAAGTATTTGCATTAATCACTGAATAAAATAATGACTAATTACATCATTTAAATTATATGATCAACTAACATCTCTAGGGAACATAACTGCATCAAATAATTATAAATATAGATCTTTAACAACATAATGCAATGCACATGTCCATAAGAATTTTGATACATCAAGAAGAATACACCTTTCATTTACAAGATATGTACAAGTACAAATGAGATCAAAACAAGATTACATAATTACAAGGCCTCCTGACCGATTACATCAAATTACAATATAAATCATGGTTATACAATTCTGGAAGCATAATACAAATCTGAGGATGCAAATACAGGTCTGAAACTGGAATACACAGCTACCACGGACACAAACCAAGATGCCAAAGAAAACTAATGGATTAAGCTCTTCCACCCGACCATGTGGAACCCTGAGGTCCACCCACCAAGCTAGGAGATAACAATGGGGTTCCACCAAGGCAAAGATCAAAAGTACAAATAAGTAGAAACAAAATCAACATAGAAACACAGATCAACAAAGGCTAAACACTACTCCAAAGGAGGCAACAACAAAAGGTAACATAAGGGAAGTAACTAAGCTATAGTAGGGAGAGTGTCATCACATGGTCCTAGCATGGGTTATCCTGGCTATCTCTCTCTAGAAACCAGCCCCCATCTAAGGTTATCCTGGCAGCCTCTCTCTCTAGGCACCGGCCCCATAGGGTGACACATGCGGAATCGACACATCCTCTCATGAAGACAAGGAGGTTGATCATGCCAACCAGGCCTTCTCATCCCATCCTTAGCCTAAGAAAGTGCTGTAGGCATGGGTGAGGCATCAAAATTATCTTATTATGTGTTTAACTACCCAACCCACTTAGATTAATTATTAGGTTATAACTTAGTTATAACTTTCATAGGGTTATCCAGGCAGCCACTTTGGGCACCGACCCCACTATGAAAGCCACTCTCCTACATGCAACTAGTACCCCTATCATGACAAAATACAGAAACTACCAAAAGACATGTATACATTGACAATGCAAGGCATCTTTCCTCTTGCATATTGATGTCGTCTCAAAATTTGACTTCAATAACCAAAGCCCAAATCAAAACCTTCCTCATACCAACAGAATACATCTTAGACACTCCATAATCTCAAGACAACACTAATAAGCCTCTGGAGTGATATAACTTATAACAAAATGCCAACAACCCATCTTTAGCTTGATTCTAAGTACTACTAGGGAAATTATCAACACTATGGGAATAATAAAACACAAATAATTCAACAATACCACGACATTAGATTTAATGTTAACATGATACTGACCAATGTAATTATGACATTCAACTCACAAGCACCTCCTTGACTTGACCCATTGAAATAACAATATAATGATTGATATTTATTTTACTAATTTAAATTAACTTGATTAACAATCTCTAGAGATCTACATTAAATTTTACCAATAAGAGGACTTTTCCACGCAATATAACCCACTAAGAAAAGTAACAATAACCTACATACTACATTAGATAGAATTATTTATTTTCATAAATATATTTAAATATAAATTATAGACCACATATAGATATACACAAATACTAACATTGGATTCTAATAAACGAATAAATATTTATATTCTACAAATCAAAGCTAGAAAATGAGGAAATAATATAAATTTAAAATCAATTCAATATTTATCTCCAATAGATATTACTAGAGTTCAAAGTAAATAAAAAGAAACTTTCTTCTTCCGGCCGAAGTACTCCAATCTAAAAAATCAAATTACTTTTTTTTACTAGCTGTTTGCTATTCATATTTTCAGGCAGTTCTAAATGAAGATATTATAGATCTGATTGATTTCCAGAATTGATTGAAAAGGGCTTGGGAATCTAGGCAACCCATCTGATATAAATTCGCGTTACTGGAGGGTTTATCATACTAAGATTGTAGGGGATGAGCTAACTGATATACTTTTTTAGTTTTTGATAAGCGTTAGAAATTGTTACTGGATTCTTTACAAAGGCAATTTTCAAAGGGTGACAAGAGGATCAAATACCCTTCCTACATCAATAAAAAATGATAAAATACAGTTTAGAAGTCTAATATCAAATGTTGGGCATTTTCAAGAATGAAAATTGCTTGACCAAATGCCTCATTCATGGCCGTACTACAGCTTTGCAAGGGGATTGCAGAAGAAGCACAACATAGGTCGAAGACTGGACAAATTCATAGGCCATGTAGGGACAATTGCTAACTGGTTTAGAATACTACACTACAAGTATATCGACCATGCGCTCAATACTACTTTAGATAGGTACAATTTAGGCTAACAGGTATTGTCTGATAGGATCATGGGCCGATTTGTTTTATCCCAAATCGATCAGGTTAGCTGGTAAGGATATAGTGTTATACTTGATCTAGATAAAGATAAAATCATTTAATTAGCATAATGATTGCCTAGCTTGAGCGACATGGATGGCACTAGCTCACTGAGGGTAAATAAAGAAGGATTCTGGAACGCCTCTAGGGCATGCTTCACGGCAGATTTGAACAGTGAAGGATATAAATATAAGTAATGGTGTCAAATTTAAAATCCTCAGGTTCTAAGAAAGGTTCTATACGAATGATGTATAAATGATATTTTATAATTTCATTAATATAAATAGCATAGTGACACAGAAGAGTCTATCAATGCCCTCGAAGGAGGTCTCAAGATGGAACTATTGTAGGACTATCAACACAGTGCTAAAATACTTACAATGGCCTACAAAAGTGATGACAACAAAAATTTAGTTCCAAGATTGCAGAGGGAAGGCACATAGTTTGAAGTGATGAAGGAATGATCTAATTACCTATCGATGCCTAACGGGAATACATCAATTCAAAAATTTCAGTATGGGTGGACACCAAGTTGATTCGCTAACACCTTACAGGAATTTGATTGGCATAAACAAATAATTGCAAAGAGAGGCAATCATGATGAGGCTAGTATACTCAGAAAATTTGCTTAGATTGGGGTGGTATATTTAACTCTTGAACACAAAATGGTGATAGGAGATTTTCAAATATAGAGAAAGCAAATTGGAGATCAATTTACTCATAATATCAAAACAAATTCGATTCCAGACAAACAAATGATTGTGCATAGAGAAAGAATTTCACACGCACATAGACATAATTAGGCATACCCAAAATTTATTCTCAAGTTTTCAAAACTCCTTTCGATGATTCCTCCTCTTCTCCTCTACAAATTCTTCTTTTTTCTTTTCTTAGACTTTACTCTGTTCTTCCCCCAAATTTCTTTTTCCAAAAGAAAAACCCCCCAAAATTACTAGAACACCCCCTTCAAATAATTCCCATAATGCAAAAATACACAAATCTCATTAATTTCCCACTTCCCGTATCCGTTATGGAGAATCCACTATCTCCCAAAATTTGAATGCAATAACTTCTCTTCCTCCAGAGAGATTCTCAAATCAAAGAATTTATTCACGACAATCACTCGACAATAAATTATTAACTAATAATATCTTTCAAACTAACCATATACTAATTCAAACAATTAATATAATATTAATTACTTATGGCTATTAACATTATTACTAATTATTGAAGTCATTAATTTAATTTTTATTAAAAACACTTATTCACTATTTTCCAATTTCACATTATTAAATAACAAACTAGATAAATACTATTATATCTATACTTATTATTAATATTATTACTATAATAATCAATGCATCTCCAACAATATATGTTCATAAACCATAAACCAAAAGCTCAAACAATAACAACTACATACCAAATGATGACCAATACCCAAGGGTAAGAACCCCTGAGTGACATCTAGACCCACGACCACAAATTGAAGACAAAGACTGACATAGGGAACCCCATGTTACCTCCCATCCACATTATCCATTGGAGTAAAGGCACGCTCAAACCTACAAAGTCAGGTAGAGTCAATGCTTGGTACATGCAACCTACATCAAAACAAGATGTTGCAAACGAGCATATATATATATAACAAACACACAGAGTCAGGGAGTCGCAGCGTAGTAGGGTGCTCATAATGAGTAGTACTACACTGTCCCTTCTCTGAAGTCATGACAATAAACATAAACATCTCTAACTATCAATTAGGTATCATCCAATCACATAAAGCATGATAACATCTAACCATTACTGATCATGTCAAACACATCATAAACTATAATATCGATAATGTCATCATAATGATCATATCAAATGTCAACAACCACATCAGTAATCCATAATCCATAATGAGCATAACTAAGATAACCAAAAAGTCTATCATCCACATGTCTCAAAATGTCTAAGTGTAACTAAAATGCTATCAACTGTCAAAAGCCAAAATGAGGGGCACTACATCCTCCCCCCTAGAATCAGGCTTACTCCTGGAAGCTTGCAAATAAGTAGGGATATAACTCCCTCATCCTAGAAGCATCCTCCCAGGTAGCAGAAGTCTCATCATTAGGATCCCACTGGACCTTGACTTGCCCCACATCTCTGCCCTTGAGAACGAGTCTCCTATACTGTAGAATGCCTACGGGCTCCAAAGTTAGCTACCCATCCTTTACCTGTAGAGCATTCCAATCAAGAACATGAGTAACATCTAGATAATAAGGTCTAAGTACAGAAACATGAAACACATCATGGATGCGTGAAAGACTGGGCAACAAAGCAAGATGATAAGCGACAGGATTGATCCTCTCCAACACCTCAAATGGTCCAACAAAACGTGGTGTGAGCTTAGAGCATTTTCCGTAACAGATAGGACTCTTTCATGGTCGCACACGTAAGAACACTTGATCGCCAACTGAGAACTGTCGATCGACCTTATGAGCATCTACATACTTCTTCTACCTGTCTTGCACTGCCACCAAATGCTCTCTAATCCACTCAACCTGCTACTCCATCTCTCTAAGCATATCCGGTCCTAGAAGAACTCTATCCTCAAGATGATCCCAAATTAGTGGGGTTCGACAAGGACGACCATACAAATCCTGAAATGGAGATAT